>OZ034736.1:20807788-21312788 GCA_964027065.1 Pocillopora grandis
TGAATTAATTTCTCTTTTACTCTGTTCTACCCGTTTTCAGAAACTATGGTTGCAGCGGAACCCCCGCTCATTATGGCACTGCTTTTGGCAATTTATTTGAAAGCGTGGAATGGAAATTCTAGTGCCTTCGCTGCACAAGGTGGGAAATGAAGTTGTTCATATCATGCTGAACTTTGATAATGTTCCTGGAGCCTCTTCAACAGACAAGAGCAGATCGCAAAAGCGCAAACGAGACTTTAGCTCTTACTAAGGAGATGGCTGTGGAATATTGCTCTTCTTTCTTTTAAGCAATGAGCTCTGCCAATCTACAATAAAACCTATGGCATTATTTCCCCATCCCACCCGTTATCGTAAAAACCAGAGGGGCGAGTGTTCCCCGTTCTACGTCAAGTACTCTTCTAGAATACTGGTGCTTTTTCTCGTAACCATGTTCCGCTACGAGTCGGCATGAGAATGACAAACCCTCACGTCAAATAATAATATTAATTAAAACAATAGTAATAATAATAATGATAATAATAATAATAGTATTATTACAATTTCTACATTGTTGAAAAAAAAGTAGATAATGATAATGATGTACTGATGCTACTATTTCTTTAGAATGTGGGGTTTTGGTAAACAGCACATTGAAAAGTCCGGGATATCCATTTAGCTATCCAGCAGATATCGTTGTTAAGTTAGGAGAGGAACCGTTGAAAATTTGAACACGTTATAAGGAATAGTATGGGGAACGAAATATGATCGGTTTATAACGATAAATATTTCGAAATATGAATATTTTACACGTAAAATCAATAACACTTACTCAAATCCTGTGTTTCAGTTGTAGTTTCCAGCGTTTTCTGCTGTTTTAAGGTTGCTTTACCATCACTGTTATTCCTGTCAAAAGATGAAGTCAAGGCTTCACACTCCGATTTCGACCGTTGTCCATGCGAAGGTGGTTTGCGCACCGAAAATTCTCCCGATCGGCATTTTTCCCAGCCATATTTTACGATCTAAGATCATTGCACTCTGGGACATGTCTCAATACCAAAACTCCCTGCGCATTTCGCTGGAAACGAGCGTTTTCTACCTGAATTTCCGAGTTCGCTTCTTTCTGGCTATGCTTTGAACAAGCAAACTGGACACGGCCGCGGAAGAAACTTGGGTATATTGCTCGACCGTACCACTCGCGGTAGAGAGAAAATTAACCTCGTACCCAAGTTTCTTCCGCGACCCTGTCCAGTTTGCTTGTTCAAAGCATATCCAGAAAGAAGCGAACTCGGAAATAAAATATGGCTGAGAAAAATGCCGATCGGGAGGATTGTCGGTGCGCAAACCACCTCCGCATGGACAACGGTCGAAATCGGAGTGTGAAGCCTTGACTTCATCTTTTGACAGGAATAACAATGATGGTAAAGCAACCTTAAAACAGCAGAAACGCTGGAAACTACAACGGAAACACAGGATGTGAGTAAGTGTTATTGATTTTACGTGTAACATATTCATATTTCGAAATATTTATCGTTATAAACCGATCATATTTCGTTTCCCATACTATTCCTTATAACGTGTTCAAATTTTCAACGGTTCCTCTCGTAACTTAATAACGAATCACAAAACGCGTGACGCGTTCATAAATTAATCGTTGGCTTTTTCTCGAGACGTGAGCTTGGGCCGCCTTTGAATCAAGACGTCGTTATTTCTCCCCTAACCTGTCCGCCATTTCGTTTTTATGTGCTTTCGCAACCTTCCCACTAATCAATTTTTCAACTATTTGCAAGTTATGGGATAAATTGACATGTCTTCAACCAATAAGCAACCTGAATTTTTTCCATATATGTTATTATAAAATGAATGCGGAGAGATGTCGTGTATTACCAACTTCGTCTGACTACAAGCTATTTTGCACTTCATTTTTTAATGCAACTTTTCTTTAGCCCCACCCAAAATAACCTTACCTGCCGTTGTGGAAGCTCTCCCAGGTTACAGAGTGAAAATTCCAGTGACTGGAACTCCACCGATATACACAGCAGTAATAAGAAACTCTACCGTGTTGGTGAACACAACATATGCTGCAGCTTTTCAGTTCTATAAGGAGTCAAATTGCACCTCTGTTGCCTTTAACAAGTATGGATATGATATGAGAGAGTTCTCTGTGATTTTTAAAGGTACGGACATTTCATAAATCTAAGAACATGACTCATCCGAGTTAAATAAGGTTCTTAAAATTCTACCCCTACAATCGAACCAGTATTAACCCTTCACTGGTACAAGGGCGTACTGAGTACGTCCTGTACCACATACTCAGTACGTCCTAAATCATAGTACTTGGATGGATAGTTCCGCAAGTTGAACAAACGATCAAACCGCAAATAATTAAACCCATATGGAATGGCGTGATGACCACTAAATACAGGTTGGCTGCATAATATAGGATCCTCAAATAAGGTGTATTAAAATAAAGATAAACAATGCAACTTTTACCATAATTGACCACTTAATGTATAGAATCTCGCTCATAGATACTACTTACTTTGATTTTGGGAGATTTCGGTAGCTACGGTTACTATTATTATTGTAGGTAAAAACGATCTTTGCATTAATGAAAACTGCTTAAACAGTTGTAAAAATAAGGTCTGAAAAAAGATTCAGGTCCGTAAGGGGTTCGATCCCATAACCTCTGCGATACCGATGCAGCGTTTCACCAACTGAGTGAAAATAACGCCAGAAAGATGGCGCTCCTATATTCATTTTTTCATTACAGTTCACATAATTTTTATATATCCACAGTCCTAACTATTATTGCTACCCCCATTACTACTACTGCTACTTATTTTCCTCTACACTTAGATTCAACTTCATAACGCTTTGTTCTCAACTTAAATGTCAATGGTGTTATTAACTGGAGTTTATTGATCTGGGGAATTTATTTAATCAGTTTTGCTGGTTTTCCTTTTCCTTACTTTCCTTTCTTTCAGATTGTGGACATGCCTGTTCTCCGAGGTTCAACAGTGGCACTGGAAATAAACTCTTCTGCGAGAAGGTGACAGCAACACAACTTAAGAGGTGTCTTTCGCCGTTGACGGAGATATTGTAAGAGGCTGTGAAAATAAGGCACAAACAAGCTTTTTAGAGCTAAGTTGAGCTCTGATTGACAACACGCTATTGCTCAGGGCACTTGTACACTGGCATATGAACCTACAGTAGACTGCATTTTTTAAAATTAGATTCATTAAGGAATAGACTAATAATTATCGGTGCTTTGTATCGATAACATGCTTGAGCACGAAAGCCTTCCTTTTTCATTTCAAAACTTTAGGTTGTTTAAGACAAACACCCAAAGGTACAGTTTGAAAATAAAAATCTGTCTGAGTCCTTTTTCAGAGGAATAACCGTAAAAAATGAACTCATCGGAAGGTTGAGTAAACAACAACAAAAACTTTGAATTGATAAGTTGATGTTTTCACAGGATTCTGGGGAATAGTTACATGGGCCTTTTATCCGATGGACTGTTTGACGACTAAGTTTTAGGTTCTGGGATCTAGTGAACTTGGGGTTCTCTGTAAGAGCCAAGAGACAAGCCTAAAATTATTGGGAGGACGTACGTCAAGTGAATATACTAAATTTAAGAAGGCTACCTCTGTAAACCAAGAGATCAGCCAAGCTGAAATTCTTTTGATTCTTGGTGGCTTTTTCTTTCAATAGTTATTCTTTTTGTGGTGTAATTTGTACCCTTTGTAAGGTCATTTCGCAATTTTTTATCGCACACACTTACCGTGCAACTATGGTGCGCATTTTAAAAAGAGAGGCTTTTCCTGTATAGTCTGACCTTTCAAGAAACGTAAAATGTTCCTTTAACTGGCAAAACAGGAACGGTAACCATAAATGCTTTTTTATTTCTTGGGATTAGAAAGCTAAGAGCTAAGGATCAGTCTAGCTGAGATTATAGTGACACCTCTAGGGCTCAAACTTGTGCAATAAAATAACCTTAATGAGTCGATGTTTTTACAGGGAGCTGGAGGCTAATACTATAACCTTTTTACCTGAGGGATTGTTTGACAACTTGATCAACTTGTGGACGCTGTGAGTGAACACGAGTTTGTTTAGCTTATCTAATAAACTTAAGAGGCTTTCTCCGAAAGAGCCAAGAGATCGGCCTGAAGTTACTGGGACAACGCAAGGGCTCAAAACTAGCAATAGTGAGGACTAGTTCATTTACTGCTGTCAAATTTTGCTTTATGTTTTGTTAAAACCGGTCATTTTTAATCGAACGCAAGTCATCTGTGGCGTAACCTGTAACCTCGCAAATGTTTATCGCACACACTTACCGTGCAACTATGGTGCGCATTTAAAAAAGGGAGGCTTTTCCTGTATAGTCTGACCTTTCAAGAAACGTAAAATGTCCCTTTAACTGGCAAAACAGGAACGGTAACCGTAAATGCTTTTTTATTTCTTGGGATTAAGGAAATACCCCTTCTTCAATTAAAAAAATACAAGCCCATCCTCAAGGAAGGGAAAAATGAGCAATATTATGGAAAGGCGTTTTTAGCAAGTAGTCAACCTATTAGTATACTACTAGAATTATATGGCTATCTATAAAGATCTGCTGCTCCTTAACAAACTTAAAAACTCCCTTTTCATGTATCAAAATTGTATCTTATCAAAACCCATAGGCTCGGTCTGAAAAATAAAACATGATCATAGTGACAATTCGGGCTCAAGCTTAACGAGTGTAAGGATAAGTTCATATATTGACGTCAATTTTGGCTTTCTGTTTTATTTAAAGCACTCATTTTTGAGAGAAAATGATAAAAAATTTGAGAGAAAATGATAAAAAATTTCAGAGAAAATGATAAGAAATATATGGCTAAATGTTAAGAACTACTGCTCCTTAAGAAGCGGATTGTTTGGCAACTTGATCAACCTGAAAGGACTGTGAATGAACAGGAGTTTGTCTAGGTTTTCTATTAAATCGAAAGGCTTTCTCTGCAAGAGCTAAGGATTAGTCTAGCTGAGATTATAGTGACAATTCTAGGGCTCAAACATGTGCAATAAAATAACCTTTTTGAGACGATGTGTTTACAGGGACCTGGAGGCTAATAATATAACCTTTTTACCGGAGGGATTATTTGACAACTTGATCAACTTGTGGACGCTGTGAGTTAACACGAGTTTGTTTAGCTTATCTAATAACCTTAAGAGGCTTTCTCTGAAAGAACCGAGAGATCAGCCTGAAGTTATTGGGACAACACAATGGCTCAAAACCAGCAATAGTGAGGACTAGTTCATTTACTGCTGTCAAATTTTGCTATATGTTTTTTTGAAAGCCGTCATTTTTAATCGAACTCAAGTAATCTGTGGTGTAATCTGTGCCCTTTATAAGGTCATTTCGCAATTTTTCATCGCACACACTTACTGTGCAACTATGGCGCACATTTAAAAAATGGAGAATTGTTCTGTATAGTCTGACCTCTCAAGAAAGGTAAAACGTCCCTTTAACTGGCAAACAGGTGCAGTAACCGTAAATACCTTTTTTTTCTCTTGGAATTAAGGAAATACCCCTTCTTCAAATAAAAAATACAAACCTATCCTCAATGAAGCGAAAAATGAGCAATGTTTTGGAAAGGCCTTTTTAGCAAGTAGTCAACCTATTACTAAACTACTAGAATTATATGGCTATCTTTAAAAATTTTCTGCTCCTTAACAAACTCTAAAACTCAATTTTCATGTATCAAAATTGTATCTCATCATAGCCCATAGGCTCAGTCTAGAAAATTAAACATGATCATAGTGACAATGCAGGCTCAAGCTTAACAAATGTAAGGATAAGTTCATATATTGACGACAATTGTGGCTTTCTGTTTTATTTAAAGCACTCATTTTTGGGAGAAAATTTTAAGGGTTTTGAGAAAAAATGCTAAGAAATATATGGCTATATACAAAGAACTGCTGTTCCTCAAGGAGCCGATTGTTTGGCAACTTGATCAACCTGAAAGGACTGTGAGTGAACAGGAGTTTGTCTAGGTTTTCTATTAAATCGAAAGGCTTTCTCTGCAAGAGCTAAAGATCAATCAAGCTTAGATTATAGTGACACCTCTGAGGCTCAAACTTGTGCAATAAAATAAACTTAATGAGTCGATGTTTTTACAGGATCCTGGTGGCTAATGATATAACCTTTTTACCGGAGGGATTATTTGACAACTTGATCAGCTTGTGGACGCTGTGAGTTAACACGAGTTTGTTTGGCTTATCTAATAATCTTAAGAGGCTTTCTCTGAAAGAACCGAGAGATCAGCCTGAAGTTGTTGGGACAACACAATGGCTCAAAACCAGCAATAGTGAGGACTAGTTCATTTACTGCTGTTACATTTTGCTATATGTTTTTTTGAAAGCCATCATTTTTAATCGAACCCAAGTAATCTGGGGTGTAATCTGTGCCCTTTATAAGGTCATTTCGCAATTTTTCACCGTACACACTTAATGTGCAACTATCGTGCACATTTAAAAAATGGAGAATTGTACTGTATAGTCTGACCTCTCAAGAAAGGTAAATCGTCCCTTTACCTGGCAAACAAGTGCAGTAACCGTAAATACCTTTTTTTTCTCTTGGAATTAAGGAAATACCCCTTCTTCAATTAAAAAATACAAACCCATCCTCAATGAAGGGAAAAATGAGCAATATTTCGGAAAGGCGTTTTTAGCAAGTAGTCAACCTATTACTATAGTATTAGAATTATATGGCTATCTATAAAGATCTACTGCTCCTTAACAAACTAAAAAACTCCCTTTTCATGTATCAAAATTGTATCTCATCAAAACCCATAGGCTTGGTCTGAAAAATAAAATATGATCATAGTGACGATTCGGGCTCAAGCTTAACGAGTGTAAGGATAAGTTCATATATTGACGTCAAATTTGGCTTTCTGTTTTATTTAAAGCACTCATTTTTGAGAGAAAATGATAAAACGTTTCAGAGAAAATGATAAGAAATATATGGCTAAATGTAAAGAACTGCTGCTCCTTAAGAGGCGGATTGTTTGGCAACTTGATCAACTTGAAAGGGCTGTGAGTGAACATGAGTTTGTCTAAGTTTCTATTAAATATTGAAATCGAAAGGCTTTCTCTGCAAGAGCTAAGGATTAGTCCAGCTGAGATTATAGTGACACCTCTGGGGCTCAAACATGTGCAATAAAATAACCTTAATGAGTCGATGTTTTTACAGGAAGCTGGAGGCTAATGATATAACCTTTTTACCTGAGGGATTGTTTGACAACTTGATCAACTTGTCGGGGCTGTGAGTTAACACGAGTTTGTTTAGCTTATCTAATAAACTGAAGAGGCTTTCTCCGAAATTACCGAGAGATCAGCCTGAAGTTTTCGGGAGAACGCAAGGGCTCAAAACTAGCAATAGTGAGGACTAGTTCATTTATTGCTGTCAAATGTTGCTATATGTTTTGTTGAAAGCCGTCATTTTAAATCGAACCCAAGTAATCTGGGGTGTAATCTGTGCCCTTTATAAGGTCATTCCGCAATTTTTCATCGCACACACTTAATGTGCAGCTATTGTGCATATTTAAAAATATATTGACGTCAAATTTGGCTTTCTGTTTTATTTAAAGCACTCATTTTTGGAAGAAAATTATAAGAGTTTTGGGAAAAAATGATAAGAAATATATGGTTATATACAAAGAACTGCTGCTCCTCAAGAAGCCAATTGCTTTGCAACTTGATCAACCTGAAAGGGTTGTTAGTGAAGATGAGTTTGTGTAGGTTTTCTATTAAAATCGAAGGGCTTTCTCTGCAAGAGGTAAGGTACAGTCTAGCTGAGATTATAGTGACACCTCTGGGGCTCAAACATGTGCAATAAAATAACCTTAATGAGTCGATTTTTTTACAGGAACCTGGAGGCTAATGATATAACCTTTTTACCAGAGGGATTGTTTGACAACTTGATCAACCTCTATTGGCTGTGAGTTAACACGAGTTTGTTTAGCTTATCTAATAAACTAAAGAGGCTTTCTCCGAAAGAACCGAGAGGTCAGCCTGAAGTTATTGGGACAACACAAGGGTTCAAAACTAACGATGGTGAGGACTATTTCATTTACTGCTGTCAAATTTTGCTATATGTTTTGTTGAAAGCCATCATTTTTAATTGAACCCAAGTAATCTGGGTTGTAATCTGTGGCCTTTATAAGGTCTATTTGCAATTTTTGATCGCACACACTTAATGTGCAACTATAGTGCACATTTAAACATGGAGAATTGTTTTGTATAGTCTGACCTCTCAAGAAAGGTAAATCGTCCCTTTAACTGGCAAACAGGTGCAGTAACCGTAAATACCTTTTTTTCTCTTGGAATTAAAGAAATACCCCTTCTTCAATTAAAAAATACAAACCCATTCTCAATGAAGGGAAAAATGAGCAATATTTTGGAAAGGCGTCTTTAGCAAGTAGTCAACCTATTATTATACTACTAGAATTATAGGGCTATCTATAAAGATCTGCTGCTCCTTAACAAACTTAAAAACTCCCTTTTCATGTATCAAAATTGTATCTCATCAAAACCCATAGGCTCGGTCTGAAAAATAAAACATGATCATAGTGACAATTCGGGCTCAAGCTTAACGAGTGTAAGGATAAGTTCATATATTGACGTCAAATTTGGCTTTCTGTTTTATTTAAAGCACTCATTTTTGGAAGAAAATTATAAGAATTTTGGGAAAAAATGATAAGAAATATATGGTTATATACAAAGAACTGCTGCTCCTCAAGAAGCCGATTGTTTTGCAACTTGATCAACCTGAAAGGGTTGTTAGTGAACATGAGTTTGTGTAGGTTTTTTATTAAAATCGAAAGGCTTTCTCTGCAAGAGCTAAAGATCAGTCTAGCTGAGATTATAGTGACACCTCTGGGACTCAAACATGTGCAATAAAATAACCTTAATGAGTCGATGTTTTTACAGGAAGCTGGAGGCTAATGATATAACCTTTTTACCTGAAGGATTGTTTGACAACTTGATCAACTTGTTGTGGCTGTGAGTTAACACGAGTTTGTTTAGCTTATCTAATAAACTAAAGAGGCTTTCTCCGAAAGAACCAAGAGATCAGCCTGAAGTTATTGGGACAACACAAGGGCTCAAAACTAGCAATAGTGAGGACTAGTTCATTTACTGCTGTCAAATTTTGCTATATCTTTTGTTGAAAGCCATCATTTTTAATCGAACCCAAGTAATCTGGGGTGTAATCTGTGCCCTTTATAAGGTTATTTCGCAATTTTTGATCGCACACACTTAATGTGCAACTATCGTGCACATTTAGAAAATGGAGAATTGTTCTGTATAGTCTGACCTCTCAAGAAAAGTAAAACGTCCCTTTAACTGGCAAGGTGCAATAACCGTAAAAACCTTTTTTTTTATCTTGGAATTAAAGAAATACACCTTCTTCAATTAAAAAAAATTCAAACCCATCCTCAACGAAGGGAAAATGAGCAATATTTTGGAAAGGCGTTTTTAGCAAGTAGTCAACCTATTATTATACTACTAGAATTATATGGCTATCTATAATAAACTTAAGAGAAGAACCGAGATCAGTCAAGTTGAGATTATAGTGACACCTCTGGGGCTCAAACTTGTGCAATAAAATAAACTTATTGAGACGATGTGTATACAGGGACCTGGAGGCTAATAATATAACCTTTTTACCGGAGGGATTGTTTGACAACTTGATCAACTTGTGGACGCTGTGAGTTAACACGAGTTTATTTAGCTTATCTAATAAACTTACGAGGCTTTCTCCGAAAGAACCGAGAGATCACCCTGAAGTTATTGGGACAACACAAGGGCTCAAAACCAGCAAGAGTGAGGACTAGTTCATTTACTGCTGTCAAAATTGCTATATGTTTTGTTGAAAGCCGTCATTTTTAATCGAACCCAAGTAATCTGTGGTGTAATCTGCGCCCATTTTAAGGTCATCTCGCAATTGTTTTATTGTACATACTTACTGTGGAACTATCGTGAACATTTAAAAAAATTGAGGCTTTCCTGTATGGTCTGACTTTTGAAGAAAAGTAAAACGTCCCTTTAACTGGCAAACAGGTGCAAGTGAACAATATTTTGGAAAGGCGTTTTTAGTTAGTAGTTAAATATTGTACTACTAGAATTATATGGCTATCTATAAAGAACTGCTGCTACTTAACAAGCTCTAAAACTCCCTTTTAGGGAGAGATAAAATTGAGGTCAAGTTCATTTGCTGCTGTCAAATTTCCTTACATGTTTTGTTGAAAGCAGTCATTTTTAGTCGAACCTTAGTACTCACAGCAAATTTGAATGAATCAATTAATAAAAAGGCTTACTCTGATGAGTCGATGTTTTCACGGGATACTGCCGGATAATAATAATATAGCCTTTCTACCTGAGGGATTGTTTGACAACTTGATCAACAGGGAATGGTTCTGATTTAACACACTTCTTAAGAACCAGCAGATGAACCTGGAATCATTGTGAGAATTCAGGGACGCAAACCTAACTATTGTGATGATTATTTAGTTTGCTAAGTAGGTTGCATCAGTTGCCTCTAGTATCTATGCAAATTTTACTTAAAATCTCTCAATTTCTGTTGGTTTGTCAGCGCCAGCTTTGTTTTCTGCTAAAACTTTATTAATTTAAAAGTTTATCAATTCCTCTGTAGAGGAAATTGATATTCTGATGCTCTCATTTCGGTTTTTTTTTTGCTTTTTTCAGTCATTTGGATCAAACTTTACGATAGTGATTCGCAATTTATTAACTGACGCCAAATTTTGCTTTTTTTATTGAAAGGAATCAATTTTCCTCAAACTTGATTATGACGATAATCAATACAATTCACTCGCTCTATCTGTTTTTTTTCTGGTGCAGTTTTTGTGCATTGTGTCTCTCGTCTAACAGTTTGATTGAAGATTTATAGCAGTGGTAAAACAGTCGCAGGAATCCTTGGTTGTTCATGAAAATGGTTGGATCGGATGCCACTTGAAATCTGTCAAATTCTATTTTTTTGTCAGTGACAGGCCTGGGTGGAGCTAAAACTCTAAATGGATTCAGCATGAAATCGTTAACATCATTGTCCTTACAGCTATCAAAGGGAGAATATAGGGTATCTACAAAATACTGCTGCATCTTGATGTTTCCAAAGGTTTCTATCATCAAACCATATAGAAAATCTACCTGAGGGATTGTTTGTCGGCTTGACCAACCTGAGAACCCTATGCGTTAAAAGGTTATCTAGCTTAAGAAGTTAACTTGGGAGGTTTTCTCAGTAATAGCTAGCAGGCCTTTCTTTTTTCGCAAGGGACAGGAAGACTTTAGCCTGTAAGGAAAAAAAACGGTTTTACTGAAACATTTTCTCCGTTTTTTTCATTTTCTATCTGAAAATATTTATTTCATTGATTGATTTATTTTTATTGTAGAAAGCAGTTTACACTAAAGGTGGTTGGAAATAGTTTTCCAAACTCTGACCGACTAATTTCGCATCACACAAAACAAATTTCCCTCCCTTACCCTTTCCTCCCCCCCATCCCTGCGAAAAAATGTCAGACTGGATTTCTCGATTTCATTCGCATGTTCATAGCGATTGTCATGCCACATTCACTATTTCAAATTTCGATCTTTTGATCAAAGCTTGAGTGAGAATCGTTGGACTGCGAAGGGAGAAGGTTGGGTTTGAGGGTTTTGAATGTACATGTAGCCGGTGGGAGCTTAAAAAAACTGTTTTCGGCTTTCTTAAGAACATTTTCAAGAGGAAAAATTATACTAATCATGAACCAGTTAAAGAGTGGAAATTGTTCGAAGGTTAATTTAAGTTATTTTATTTGCATCAAATTCTGAACATTTTAACAGGGATCTATCTTTCAACTCTTTTACCTCTCTTCCTGGCTTACCGAGTTCTGGGAAGCTGGGATTCCTGTAAGTATTAACTAATGCCACTTATGCGCAATTTTCATCCCGTAGTAGAATGTCGACCATCAGGTCACGAGTGAATATTCTCTAGAATTCATTTGTTCGAACTTACTATTTACTTATTAACCGACCCATTGATTCACGATTTTCAAAAATCGACTTCTGTTAACTTGGGCACTTGATAACTTGAACCTTGCGGTACCTCGGTCAAAGCAACTATTTCTTTAGCAAAGTTTGAGCAACAATAGATCCAGCCCTTATCAGACGGTTTCTGAAAATTTTGATTTGACCAACATCTTTCCCCATCTTTTTAATTTCTTGAGCTTTAGTCTTGCTGTGTGTTGGGAAGCTTGTCGAGTTTTTGATCACAGCTGCACTGCGTTGTGTTCAAAATACGCGAGTCATATACGGTTTCAAAAGCCCATTGGGTACATGGGGCTCGTGAATTTGCAAAAATGTTATGACTGCTTGTGGAAGTTAAGTCTACTTCTTGAGTCACTCTGGGTCGCCTGCATCGCCTGTTTTTTAGAGAGAAAAAGTTTTCTTTTAATTAGGCCGACTCATATATTTTGACTGCAATAACCTCTATTGCCCTATGTAATCGTTTCCACAGGGATTTCTCTTGGAATAAACTTTCCATGTTCCCCGACAACGCGTTCGGTGTGCCTTTCAATTCACTGCGCAGAATGTTGGTGACCCAATTTATTGTTTTTCTTTTAATTCATTTCTTTACTTCTTTTTATTGATTTATTCTTAATTAAAATTCCTACTTCAAAGTAAGTTAAGTTACAGATTGAGATGTAACATGTCTTTGAAGAGCTTTACTTTGAAGGCTTCAAAATCCACATTTTAAGTAATAATAAACGCCTATTATGTCTTTTAAGCAATGAAAAACAAACAACCTCGTTTTATAACACAATATTTGACATGTTCTCGTCTCTGACAAAAATAGTCTTGAAGTTATTTCCTTCAGTGACTGCTTTGCCGTTTCGATTAGCTTCCTCAACAGAAACCAATTGAGGAGAATTCCTTACAGAGCTTTTTATAATGTGACTCACTTAGTCCTACTGTGAGTATTTTTAACTGTCATTCCATAAGCCCAACTACGGAAGAAAAAAGGGTATAGATGCACATAAATTGGAAATACGATCACAAAGGCAGCGATGAAAAAAAGTTGTAGATAATATTTTACAGTAACAGAGGTCAAGATGAACCCTGATAATGAGTAAAATCCACTTTTCTTTCCCAAAGTTGTTGAATTTGATGCCCAAATTTGAATAGGCTTTCACAATATCTTCACTATTATGGAATCAAGGAGCTCGCACATTGCCTGGTTTGACGTACAGCTTAGTGGCCAGTAAGCTTAACATGCTTCAGCTTATTCGTGCTTTTTACAGTTCATTGATGCAACAGAGTGCGTTTATTACCATCTTGATAAAATGTAATTTTGCTCTTTTATCACAAGCAAGTAATCATGAATAAGTAAAGTGCGATCTATCTAGCATAGGAATGGGTGTATTTTTTTCTTTGCCTTATAAAATCGGATCACAATTCTGATTTCCAGTAACTCGTTTCCATTCTACCAAATGGTTGCTATTTAACTACATGTCTTACAGCACCAATACCGAAGTAAATTCAGGATTAATATTAACTGTGCGGCAGAAATTTGCCTTGTCACTAGCCGACTCGGGCAATTTCTAAAAACACATATGCTATTAATCATTAATTTTACTCGTGACTTCTTCCGATTTTCTTCCTGAATTTTGAAAACTGTTCATAAGATCCTCTTTACCGGCATGATAAGATCCGATCCTTCTTAGCAGGCACTGTCCCTAGCCGACAGCAAATTACTCTGGAAAAAATATCTTTAAAACAATCTGATTTATGTTTAGCTACAAGGCCAGTAGTCGGGCATGGTCTGTAGTTATGCAGAAATTTTTAAAAAATTTTCTGTGAAATGTTCTTCAAAACGTCATCAAAGAATCAAATAATTGATTGGAATTGTGAAATTATACTACAAGATGTCAAAATACCCAAAATTGGGTCGAAAAGGGCTAATTTTGGTGTCCAGAGGATATAGTTTAATTTGATAGTAGATAGGGCAAGACGAAATCAGAGACTTAGCAGCTTTCATTTTATAGAGGGTGTTCGATTTTATCGGGTTCGTTACAATTATTCCACTGCTAATGAAATTAATCATATTTCGACTATATTTTCATAGAAATATTTCACCGTGATTTTAACTGCCACATATTCATCGTCCCTCGTTTTATTCCTGCAGAACATTATCTGATAATCCTCTTGAGGTTATCGAGCCGGAGGCCTTTCGCCTTGAGTCCCTAAGCGTGAAGATGTAAGTTTACTTAAAATTTGTACAGCAGGCTTTTAATTCTTTTAGAACGATATTCGATCCAGGTATTACTCATTCAGGGACTTCTTCAAGTTCAATATTTGCCGACCAGATTTTAAAGGACGACCGAAAACCTTTGAGAACTTGAAAAACAAAATCAGATTAAAGATATCGCCAAGTTAAGGACTGAAGTGCCATGAACCTGTGTCAAATTTGTAGTAAGCGAGGCTCTCTCTCTATGGGAGATATCTCAGCTCTTGCTATTCTTCTCTCATTTTACAGCTTTCTTCTCCGGACGACGCTAAAGAAGTTAAGCTCTGCCTTATTTGCGGGCCTCCACTCAGTGAATTTCAAACTGTGTGTATCTAACGTGATCAAACGTTCAGTATCTGCACTAAGTAGATAGAACAATGACGAACATACATCATTGCGATAATAGCCGATGATGGTTTGTTCTAACTTTGTTGAAATTTATTCTGCGGTTGGAATGTCTGATTTTCGTCTGCTTTAAGTCCATTCCTTAACTAATCTCCCCTCCTCCCTGATATATGGTGCCGAACCTACGAGTCTTCTCACGGTCCAATCGCAAGATAAGTTAATGCTTTCGGGAAAAAATACGAAACAAAACAAAACATAAAACACAACAACGTAAAATAAGTAAGTTTTTGAACGTATGATAGCTAACGTTGATTTATTTCAGTAAACTTAGAATGATTCAGCCTATAGAGACATTGTCTAATCTATGTTGCAGTATTGCAAGGAATAGAACAGCTGGAACCATGTATTATTCCATTCCAAGAGGGAAAGTCACAATTTACTTGTCAGTATAAGATGAATGTTATGCGTACACGCATAACATCATATGACATACACATTAGTTTTGATATGTAACTTTAATTGAGAAGAAGCAGCTGACCAATGTTTATTAAAATTAGCAGTTAATTGTGATAAGCTTTGAAGCATTTAACACGGAATAGCAACAAACCGGGGAGAGTAGAAACATTTCAAAAAACTTAACACTCAAATGTAGGATTTTTGGAACACTACTATACAGATGTGAGGGAAAAAGCAGAGCGTTTAAAATCAAAGTAGTGGAAATTATATATGAATCAATTACCAGCGTCATCGGCATTAATGTCTGGTGTAGTCTGATAAAGTCAAGACGGATGTAGTCACGCAAGCTTAAGCAAAGATATATATATATATGTAAATATACCACAATATTTCAAAAAATTCTTCCGTTATCATTTTCACTCTTAGGAACTCTCTTTATTCCTACGATGAAGCTATTGTCGTTGAACGTAATGGCATTGAAGACGACTACCTTCAGCAAGCACTACTCAGTATGGGTTTCACCAAAAATGAAAACCAATCACATGTTGTATTTCTCCCATGTCCTTTGGGATCATTTTCGAAGTCTTTGGGGACAAGAAGCTGGAGATGCGTTGATTGCTCTCCTGGTATGTTATAGCCTGGACGTTTGTAAGGACCCGATGTCGCTTGGGTCACAATAAGAAACGGTGAAGGCGATTAATTTGTGGAGACTTGTTTCTAGGAATAACCCTTTTATAGACCTATTCATGCTTGTACATGTACAATATTGCCAAAGCACTTATTCTGGGGAAGCTTGAATGTTCAAAGTCCGCTGGGGTCGTTTTATCTTAAGAGTCAGTAACCACACCAAAATATTTTGGCGTGAGAGAGGATTTCAGGTTTCAGTATATAAATAAAAAAATAGTCTCTGTTTGTCCAAAGCATCAACTATATCAATTTAGGAAAAAAAACTTACAAAGGCAATTTTACCTTAATCAATTAAACTGAAATTGATAAAAATTTGACTTTGAATCAAAGTAAGTAAAGCTGGCGGAAACTTCTTATTCCACCAAGTTTCAGGTAAGTTGACGGTTTATATTTTTATTTTCACATATAATCAAAATGTACTTGAAACCACTCATAACCACAACTGGCACTTTGACACGTTCCTCTTTCAGGTGGTTTCTACTCCGACACACTTGGTTATGTTGCAGAAGGCTGTAAGAAATGTCCAAATGGTTCGTACGTGGCATATGACAAAAAACCTGGAAAATCTGTATTGGACTGCAAGACATGTCCTGACGGTAATATCCAAACATGTGCTTTCCAACGTCACAAAAGAGTTTGAGCTGTCAGTGTGTACACACGTAACCAAATGCTGTCCAGAGGCCTGGAAAGAATGACGTAAAATAGAAGATAGAATTCGAACAGTCGTGTTTATCTTAAGAAACAAACGCAGAACGTAGGCAAGAGTCGAATGTCCGGAACCCGTCCCTGTGTTCGCTTTTTTGTGTATGGTTGGTTTGAAGATTTTTTTTTTACTTCAAGGGTACTACAGTAAATGAGTTGAATCGTTCAGGTGAGTGTAGTCCTGAGGAGGACTGTTGTCGGTAGCGGTAACTGACGTTTCGACAACCTGTCAAGTGACTTCAAGGGTGCTATTTGACGCCCCAAGGTTTATAGGTGAAACTATTAGTTGATCTTCCCCTCAATCAACCTTGGCCAGAACATCGGGTCTCAAAGTCCGGGAGAGAATTCGTTCCACCCTGCGCTGATAAATAACACCAATGATTCCGCATTTTTTGCGAGTTGTATCTTCTAAAACCAAACATTTGGGGAGAGAACGAAAACGACTTTGAGCCTACTTTTTTTAAATGACAATTAAATATGACAAAAGGAGCCATAATAAGTCTAGCTGGTTTTTAAGACTCAAGTGTCATCTAACTGAAGGTAGGAGTGAGTAAGATTTGATTCATTTATAATACAATCTTGAATTTTTACAGGAACAGAAACCGATTTTTTCGCTGGAAATCGTGCTTGTCCCTGCCTGGAAGGACATTACCGAACTCATCTCTTCGAAAAGTGTTTTACATGTGGCCGAAGCGGGCTGCAATGCCAAGATGAGTATGCCTCACTAAAACCTGGCTTTTGGTGGCAATGGCGGAACGAGTCCTATAAACATCGCTATGAATATTTCATGAAAAATCTCGCCCGACAGTTACCTGCATTGGATGATTTCTCAGTGCAATATCCTTATGCAATACCAACACCATACAGATGTCAAGTAGAGGAGTCGTGCAAAGGTGGTTTGGACTCACCATGTGGAGAAGGGTATCAAGGTCCACTTTGCGCTGTATGCAATCCAGGGTACCACAAACAATTTCACTCTTGTGAAAAATGTCCCTCACGGGCCTGGATCGTAGGACAGTTATCTCTCGTTGCTGCTATTATAGCGATATTGTTGGCCCTTTTAGTATGGGGAAAGAAAAATAATATTTCAAAGGACCGGGGACTCTCCCGTTTTGACAGTTTGTTGTCAAAGCTTAAGATCTTGATTGGTTTTTATCAAGTCACCCATGGCTTGCTAGACGTGTTCTCGTTCATTGAATGGCCAGATTCATTGCAGGTTGTGTCCAAGTATTCAGGAATTTTACAGATGAATCTGCTTCAGGTAGCACCGATTCACTGCCTTAATCACAATTTACACGTGGATGCCTTTGGAGATTTGTTTGTGCTCTTGTCAATGAACGCCATTGTTATCGTTGGTTCGTGTGTGATCTATGGTTTTTTGTATATGATGATCTCAAGAAAACAGGGCCTGGAGGAGGACGAAAAGGCAAGCAAAATTTCACAGGGGAAAGTTCTTATTTACAGAAACGTTTTTTTCTTCCTGTACGTGACATACCTAAGCACTTGTTCAAGGACAGCCAGTGTTATGCCGTTCGCCTGCCAGAAACTCTGCAAAGATAAAAGAGAAGAGTTATGTGACGAGTACCTGAAAGTAGATTACAGCATAAAATGCCAAGGAGCAAATTACAATCATCTTGTGATCGTAGCTTATGTTTCAGCTGCATACATCATTGCTTTACCTGCTCTTTCTCTCGTCGCCCTTTGGAGGCATCGTCTAACAATCATAAGCAAGAAAGACCGTGATAATTCCTCTGGTCCAGAAGTTGTCGACGGATTGCGATTTCTCTTCGAAAATTACAAACCTCGTTCCTGGTATTGGGAACTGGTTGAAATGTCCCGTAAGTTCATTCTTACATGCGGCCTCATTCTCGTGGGTCAAGAAAGCAGATCCTTCACTGGATTGGCCTGGGTTGTTGCCGGTATGTATGCAGTGCTTTTCTGCTGGATCAAGCCCATGCAAGACACTTTTGAGAACAGACTGATGTCCACTTCCCTTGCCGTTACAATTGTAAACTTGGGTATTGGCGCTGTGAGCAGAATTCCGGCAGAGAACATATTACACATGGCGGACCATCAGAAGGACGCTTTGGCAATGAAAATACTGATTATTGGGGCAAATACGTTGGTGATTGGCCTTCTTGCTGGTAAGATAAACATGAGTTTGATGGGAAAAAAAACTTAACTGCAACTTTTATCTGTTACTTTGTATTGCTGTAATCCCATTTTATGAAATATTAACCACACAAGTGTCATATCACTCACATTAAAAATAACCTTATCGTATCTTGAATTTATCTGAACATCAACTAAACATTAAACTTAATGAAACGCTCAATAGGGATTTAGTTTCTCTATAGGAGCTCAATTGATTTGGTTAACAATTGAAACTACGTAATTGGTTAAGGTTTATCGTTAAACAGGGAAAGTTCAATTCTTTGATCCTTCATTTTCTTCTTAGTTCAGTACCTGGCATTCTTACATCAGTTCTTCAAAGAGTGGCGCAAAAATCCAAAATGGTCCTTGTCTTGCTGCCTAGCCTTGCTTCTTCCACTTAATGACCTTCAAGGCGAGATTCGTGGAATGGTTGGCAAGAACATGCTTAAAACACAACTTCAGTCAGGGATCATTGGGAAGCCCTCCATTGCGGCCAGTGCAAAAGATGGTGGAGCATTAAGTTTTTCTCCAACCCATGAAGACAATGAAAGACAAGAAAGAAGTTCAGTAAAATCCAGGGTGACCAGATGCAGCAACACTAAATGTGACCGTGGGACACAAACAGAAATACTCGCACCGGTATCTACCGCTACCGCTGAACATGCACAAGCATCATGGAAAGCCTGCCAGCAGATAACCATGTGAGTACATGGTTAGTAAGTTCCTGTTTTAATTTGTTTGTTTCATTTTGTGTTTTGGAGGATGGCGATGTTGTTTCAGAGATATCGTCCACTTAAACGGTCTAATAAATCTCTTAAGAAGCGTCCCTGCTTATTGACAGTTGAATAAGATTCCAAGCGACATGGCTCTACAAAAAGTGTCATCCTACTACAAAGTCGTCTTCCTTACTCTTAGAATTGACCTACATATTATAATAATAAGGTATGCATCTTCTTCCAGACTATAGGCCGACTGACCTCTTTATTTCGTTTGTGAAAGAGATGTAGAAGAGTGAAATTTTTTCACTCTTGTACATCTATAGGATCTGCCGACCTGTATTCTTGGTTAGTCGTAGACATACGCTATGTTAGTGATCCTTCATTTGAAGAGAAAATATAATGGACTCTCTAATTTGTGATATAGATTTAATTGTTACACATTTTCAAGGATTGTCTTTCTTTTGGGAGGCGTTGAGAATGAGCTCCTACGTACGCTGGTCAGTTACTGTGGTATTTTCTTAGAGTAAAGTAAGAGTATGTAAAAGAGACACAAGGATCCAATCGCTCTGACAAAGGGCTAACGCTCGAAACGTCAGCCTTTAAACTCTTTACAGTGGTCAATTTACGTTTTCAACTCAGTTGATAACTCTAAATTACCCTTTGAAAAATTGCTCCTATTTTCAGGAGTCGGCTCTCTGGCCATCACATAGCACTTTCTGATCCAGAGGAAGCCACCTCAAAAGAAGAAAAGAGAGACAGGAATAATGAGGAATGAAGAAGACGGCCAGAAATATTTAGCATACAACGCATCCTCCTTCCTTTAAAATATTTAATAGAATAGCGAGAGCGGATAAGTTTAGGCGAAACATGGCTTTTAACGATTAGCTATAGTAACGTTTTTTAGGGTATTATTTATACCTTAAGACATATAATACTCGCATTAATTGTAACATTGGATGTTTCCAAGATGAAGGCAGCGTTCCGATTTTCACAAACCTATACTCTATAGAATAATCAGATATGCATGTGATATTCCCGTTTGAAAACGGGCTGCACCGGTTTTGAACAAATGTACGTTGTCTTTATTAACAGTATCATGTAAGTAGAGGTGGTACACGTTGTGGCGATATTCATAAATATTGTTATAAGCTAATAACTGATAAAGTTTCAGTTGAATTTATTACTAAACGGGTATTCTTCAGTTTGTAGACATGCTTGTCCAGGAGGACAGCAGCGAGACATGTAAAATTAAGTACCTCAGTTCTTACGTGATTTTAATAAAGTCTTAGCACAGATATTGTCATTTGCTTTGGTGCTACGTATGCGATCCCTAGCCCCTTTCGAAAAGACACATGATATTTAAATCAGTTATCTCAAATGTTAATACTTTTAGGATGGAAAAAAATTACTAGGGGACCTGTAATTATCTCTAGAGGAGGAAGAATTTTGAGGGATCACACGGTTTTTCAGGGGTAAAGGAGAGAGGGGGGGGGGGGTGGGGGATCAGTCGTCGCCAACGGAGTATAAAGGGAGGACTATAGAAAACTGACTGCCAATTAACTTCCGATGAGGGGGGGGGGGGGAGGGAGGGTGATTATAGAGCCTTACGGAGGATGAGACATATTTCGTCATGACACAACTAAAATTCCCTAGCGTAAATATGAACGTAAATAATTACTTTTAGTTTATTCCAAGGGAGTAGTTCTTTTCGCGCGTTCTGATTGGCTAATTTGAAAGTGATTAGCCAGTACTATTTATCCTCAAGCAGCGGAAGAGACAAATTCGCAAGTCAAGAATATAATTTCTGACCATATTTGGATACATTGCCAATGAGAAACAGGTGGATATTTGCCTCGCCTTTTCGCGGCTCGGTAAATGTCCACAACTTTTCTCTTCACTTTGGTGATTAGTTGTGAACTAGACCCTGTGAGCAGAGTAACTGGGATACCTGGATGGTACTGAATCCTTGGAATCAAGTGTAGTGATACTACGGGTGTCGGACTAGTATACTGAAATAGTGAGCTCGTCTGGCCAAGGGTATACACCTATTTCAAAACATAGGCATGTTATGCATGGAAGAGTTATTTTTTGTAGGGTGGGTGGATTACTTGAAACATTGTAAGTGGTCTACATTCTTAAAAAAGGAAAGAAGAGTATTAACGCGGAAAAGAACGAAAATGTCGAATAACCTCACACACAGATACCTGTTAGTACAAAATGCAGACAGCGGACTGTAGACCGGATACAAAATATAGAGTAGAGAGTGGGTACAAAATGCAGACTGAGAATCTGAAGAGTTTTTGCGTCTGATATATGATAACACGTCATCCTACTACTTACCGAGCGTCACGCAATCGCTTCTCCGCGATCAGCCTTCACGATTATTTGCACTATTGTGGAAAATTCCTGGCCCATTTCTTGATGAAAATCGATCGTAATATAATTTCAAGCCTTCAATATAGTCTTCTTACTTTGCGCGCGAGTTGGTTGGTGTGATGTCTGTACAGATTTTTATCAACGTAATAAAAGTAGATGACGTGAATAACAGTGATGGTAAGGCAAGCTTAAAACGGCAGAAATCGCCAGAAAATACAACGGATGCACAGGGTATGAGAAATTTTTATTGATTTTACCAGAAAAATGTTCATATTTCGAAATGTTTGTCGTTGTAAATCGACCATATTTCGTTTCCTGTACTATTCCTTATAACGTGTTCAAATTTTCAACGGTTCCTCTAGTAACTTAACACCGAGTCACACAACGCGTGACGTGTTCATGAATTAATCGTTGGCTTTTTCTCGAGGCGTGAGCTTGAGCCGCCTGTTACAGGACAATTGCGTAAACAATACTTAACAGAATAACATTTTACACAAAAAACACAGGATTTTGGATCATGTATTTATTAAAAAGAATATCCATACAACTACAATGAAAACAAACATAAGATTCACCTTTCTAATCGTGAAATTAAAACCATTCGCAGTGTTATCGTAGCTACGTTTCCTGGCATCAAGAACATGGCGTCTTTCTTCACCAGCAGTTTGCATCCATTAGAGTTTTGTTCTTCAGTCTCACGGTAATAGTGTTGTTCAATAGATTGCATAGAGCAATGCAGTTTGGTTTCAGATTTCAGATTTTGCTTTTTACAACAAGTGAACGTTTTTCAACTAAGACATTGGCATACTTGGCATACAAGGCATACAAGGCATTGAAGGCTTTCATGGCTTTCAAGCGTTCGTGACTCAATCCGTTCCAAAATTACCGCTCAATAACATCTTTTAGTGTGGATTGGCCGCGAAAAATACGACTTGTGTATGCGTCTGTAAGTATTTTGAGCGTTTGCGCCATAATACTCCAGGTGATCGTAATCCAAACACGTTGAAACACAAAACGACTGACAAAAGAGTTTTATGAGCAAAAATCTCGTGGTTCATCGTGTGACCCGGCCCTGTCCGTGCATGACAACGCCAGTCATCATCAAGATAACACGCGTGATCAGCATGCGAACACCTCATTGGATCACAGTTAGTTGTCATGGTGTTGAGGGCCCAATGACCACTGGGTACTATTGCGCAATTTTTCCACTTTGTGGCGGGGGAAAAAAAAAGACGAAAAAAAAAACAAAGGCATTTTATGATTGGGCTACCACAAGTATCCCAGTAATTATTAGACAACACAGTATTGTTGATTGGCTTTTATCAACTACCCCTACAGACAGAATTTTCTTTCTAATGAAATCAGGTTTATGCATTTTTTTCTTTTTAAATACGGATACTATAAGAGTTTGGTAAATTTGTTTGATACATAGCCAAATAGTTTAGTCTTGGAAAGAAACCAGCCTTAAGTTTGAGCATTTAATTCAGGTTTTTCCAAAAATAGAAACATTTTCAGTCAAACGTAGACAGTACTCTTACGGTAAACAATAACTTGCGACCCCTCAAATGAAGATTAAATAATAAAGCCTAACAAATAGATTCCCAATCATTTTTAGAGAAGATTTCGTTGAGGCTAGAAACACATTAACGGCACGGCTGAAATCGAACAATTCATGGAGGGAAGGGTTTCTCTTACTGTAGTTTTGTGATTAAAAAAGGTTCTGAGATCTCTTTTTAATTCCAAAGCGTGCTTTTCCTATGAAGCCACACCGTTTTGCTGAGGGAGAATATCAAGGACACACCTGAAAGGCGTGATAGATTTACGTTTTTAGAAACACTCCTCAAAATTGATTCTATGTATAACATGAAACATGTAACGATAAAACATACTCTCTGGTTTAGATGATTGCTGATTCCTTGAGTCTAGCGTTTTTCTATTTATCGGTTTCAAAATAAAGCCAAAAACAAGTCTTGAATTTCCCGCCCGTCCTGCAACCTGGGCAATGAAGAGAAACCAGTTTAATATTTGAATAACAATCATTTCCTCGTAAACTGACTTTTATTTACACTTCACACGTATAAAGATATATTTTGGAATCTTTGGTGATAGCTTCGTCTGCTAAACTGATGTGACCGTTCACAGTTATTTGCTGGAGCGTTCGTTTTGCGCTTAAATGTTCTTTTGGAAATTCTGCAAGTAAGTGCATCTGTTCCACTATTTACAATCCTTCAGAACATTGTTTTACAGAAAAAAAATTTCTTAACTTGAAAAAAAAAATTATTTTTTCTCCAATGGATAAGTGTGAAATTTATCAATAACGTTTGCTTTTAGGCAGGAGGCCTAATTATTTTTAATTTTTTTTTTTCAGATTACGCCATGTCCGGTAAATGAAATGACAATTACAGATTACCCCATGGAAAATACACACGGACAATTTTTACTCAGGAGTCGGATCCATCGAACGAGTGAAGGCGACAAAGGAGTAAGTTTTTGATACATCCTAACTCGTAAATAAAAATCGTTCAAGCACTTTCCATGGTATGATGTTTTTTATTTCATACATACTGAGAAGAAAGGTTTTTCAGCAGGCTTATGTCTCTGTCGGTCTTTGCTCTCTTGTTTTTGTCTTCTTGCTCATCTATGAAGTCATCTATTGCTATTTCAAGGCGAGCAAATTTTGGCACTTCTTCCATTTTGTTTTTGACAGAAAGTCACGTGCTCGTTGTTCACCACTGTAAAGTACTATCGTTTGTGTCTCTGACTGGACGAACGATGAATTTTCACAGTCGCTCACTTTTCTTATTGCCTGATTAGTTGTATGTCTCGCAAGAATTTTAAGCGGGCTTTTTTCATGTGTAAATCTCAGTATGTTTGAAGTAAATACATATTATCTTATGACCCTTACGGCCTCGCGCACACAACAGTGAAAGCTGCTGTGTGTAGGACCGAATGGGTTGACATGAGCCGGTCTTGAAAAAGCCGTCCAGCTTTGCGCCCACACGACTTTGTTGTGTATGTGTTTGGACAGAGCAGCACCAAAATGCTAACATCTTCGTGCAAACTACATAAATAAATAATTGTAATAAAGAGTCAATCGGCTATATAACAAGGCAAATAAATGACTACCTAAACAACCAACTTGTTAAATTAACTTGTTGTTTTTCAACGAAAAAATAACTTCATTAAAGGATGGTAATACACAACAGTAATTAATGTGATAAGCTAATGGCCTTCGATCCTTAAAGTACCATAATTAGAATTAAAATATATTGGAGGATTATAAAACTGGACGACAGGTCTACTTCATTCCACAATACTTCATACTACAATACTTCATACTACAATACTTCATACTACAATACAAGATTCAAATTCTACTCATTAATTACAGACAGAGTCTTGGGGACGGAATCAGGTTAATTTCATCGAAATACATCTAAAATCCTCCAAATCCTCCTCCCCTCACCCCTCTCAGGCGATGAATAATGCCCGGTTCCTCTTTTAGTCGCGAGGGTTGTAGTACTCAGAATCTGAGCCTATTCGTGTTTAACTCCAAACCAGTATTGTGTTGTAGAGGAAGATGAAGAAGAGCAGCGGTGATTCGTATTTATCGCCCCGGAATGGTACATTCCAAAATTATTTTCGCCGTCAACTGCTCCTGATGATCCATCAAACTCGCAACCTTTGTCCTTGCTTTTAAAACTGTTTACGAACCAAGCTTTATCAGATTCCATTCTTGTGTCGGCGGTGCAATTAGAACATTGAATTCCGCGGATGTTAATATACTCGAACAATTTGCAATCTTGATTCCAGTTTCCAAATATATCATGACCTGCCCGAAGAACGGCGCGTGCGTAGTCCGTGTACCGCAGGCCATCTGTTGGAAAGTTGCATGTTACTCTCAGATGTGTCGAGTATTGAAAAAGAGATTGCATTCTTGCCAATGAAAGCCGATAAGAGTTCCAATCCTTATTGTTGTTATTGTCATTCACGGTAAAATCGGTGCCAAACCCTTTGTCCTTAAATGTCGCCTTATTGGCAATGGAGAAAGACTGTATCAACGCCCATGCAAAGCCAGGTTCTGATTGCAAGTCACAGTAAACAGAAAACGGTTCATCGGCTGAGTTGAATATATTGTAGTTTCCTGCTGCTGAGGCGCCGTTCTTAGCAATGTCTTTGCAGCTTCTTGGATAAGTAATCTGACTTATCTTACCACACCGCTGACCAGTGTATATCTCAGGACAAGTACAGTTAAACCTGGTGCTGTGAGTGTCACAAATTTCCTGACATACCCCTCCGTTGAGGCAGGGATTTAGGCTGCAGCATTTATTAACACAACGATGTTTTCCTGATACGTAGTTTTCTCCGCCCTATTTGAATTTAAACGAACAGTTTTTCTACAAGTATTTTTTGGCAATTTTGACGCACAAAAACAAAGACACTAAAGATTTAGAGGAAAGGGTTTTGAGGATCAATTGCAAAAAGATATTTGAATTCATATAATTTAGCGAAGAGGAAGTCAAGGAACAAAAAAGAAACGCAGTTCCAAAAGTCTAGATGGTCAGGAGCGGGAAACATACAGCTGAAAAAAATAGCTGAAAAAAAAAAAACACAAACAATACTCTAGTCTAGCAACTAAGAATTCCATCTCTCACCTTTACCGTGTAGCTCCTCACCAGATCATAATAATTTCCTCCTTGCTTCCATTTTATTGCCGCGGGCTCCATGTCTCTGTTAACATCGTTAAGCTCGCAGTTATTTTCTTTAGACTGTGGAAAATAATTCATGGATACACACAAGCAGTCATCTTTGCACTTCACGTGACACTGGGCGGCGCTGTGAACTGTTGATCTTTTAAACACGTGACTCTCAAGAATGTGGTTGTAGATGACATCCTCATCTATAACAAACTTGAAGTTTTGACAATTTACTGTTCTCTGCGTCATAAGGGAGGCGTGGAAGGGAATGAGTTGTGATACCAACAACAGAGCTTGTAGACAGCGAACAAAGCCCATGGTTCTCCTTAAAAACGTGCAGATAAGATTGATTACTTAATTCCATAGTTAGACCAAGGCACAAAAATTTTATTGGTAGAAATCACAATCTAGCCGCACGATTGAGAAGCTCAAAATTTTAGGTGCGGTCCCTATTCGCTCCAAGTCATTTCTGTAGGGTTTGTAATTTGAATCTCTTATGATTGTATGGTTTTTGGTTCGAAATCTGATTGGTTTCGTGCACGATGCGTTTTAAGAATTGCAACGTTGCGACAGGTGGCTCATTAAAAAAAAGAAAAGTAAAAAAAAGTTCGCAAGTGACTTGATGCGATTGCTGTCCAAAACGGCATACAGTTCTAAACGGCATTCGACCAACTCTTCAGCGTAATAGAGAAAGGCATTGTTGAGTTCTAGGTAGAAACCGAAAAGAAACAAAAACTACCGTTTAGGTCTTTGTTCTCAGACCACCCAAACTGTTATCGTTTTGCATAGAACAACTATAAAACGTACAAATGTTGAAACACACGTGAGAGCCGTTAATCTGCTCATGAAATATTTTCTTTCGCAACTTTTCACAGGCATTGCAGTCCTCATTCACGTAAGAACCCTCACGTAAAGTTGCGAGCCGAATAGTGCTTCGAGAGAGCCATCTGGTTGTTTCTTGCTTTTATTGATTTTTAATGTGTTGAAATATTACCGCATGTGTAATTTTTTGATTCGGAAGGAAAACATTTTCTCAGAGAAGTAACAAGTATTAAGACCTTGATCAGCACTTTACAATTTTCCTTTCCTTTGACGCGAAAGCGACTACGTAATGCTTTTCGTGAGGGGGGTCAAAGTCCTCTGGGACTCGACTATCTCGAAGACAGCGATATGCCTGATGTAAAAGAGAAGGTACCATAGTGGATTGAGAATCTAAAGAATTTATGGCAGAGTAGATCAGCTCAGCTGTATTATTCGCAAATAAATGACACAATCTTCGAAGAGAGAAGCCGAAGGAGAATGATAAAAAATTAGATCAGTTTCATGTGGTGGAATAAGGCGTGGATACTGGTCGTAATGTTAAACCTCTGGCCGCAAATAAGACCTTGCCCAGCGCTCGGCAGTTTCATCATCTTTCGGCGCGAAGGTGATTACGTAATGCTTGTCAGTTGAGAAAGCGCCAAATTTCTCTGGGATCGACAATCTCGATGAAAGGAAAAATGATATGAAAAAAAAAAGAAGAGCTTAAAGTTAACTGAAAATATGAGCTATAGCAGATCGATTCTGCTGTCGCTATGATAGCAGGAAACAATCTGAAACTGATCAAATTAGTCAAAGCTTTGTTAAGTGAGTGGTAGCAAATTACATCATGTCTCTTCATGGTAGTTCAGCTTCAAACTTTTGGTTTTACTTATCAATATGAGTATCAGCTTTCTGTACTTACCTTGAAAATGTCAATTAGTTCAACGGCTAGATTGAAATCCTTCGAGAGACAGATTTGCAGGCAAACACACGTTGATGTAGCTATATGTATGTCCAGCAATATCGATACACTTTTATATTTGAAAAACAACAAAACACACTTATAAATAAAGTAAGTTCCTTAATTACAAAACATAAATACTAAATAAGGCAATGGATAAGATACTGTGCATGCGTTCCCGTTTGCACCAAATCCAACGGAGAGTATTTTACAGATACAATTTATTGTTACAAATAAAATCAGTTGGACCTAACGCCGTGATTAAATGTTAACAATCTGCGATTTTTTCTTGAAATCAAAACACAGAGCTCCTCACAAAATTAGGTTTCTTTCGGCTCATAGTAACATTGTGTGTTTTTCTGAATTCATTAACCACTCGCTAAGACTACCACAGCACGCCACAAAAACATGATCAGTGAAACAAAGGTTGTTTTTTTTTTCAGTTCAGCATTTTCCTTTAAGTTGCATTAAGAATTTCCACGTCAACGTTGTAGAAAATAAATATGAGAAAGGCTTCCTCGTGCTTATACAAACTTCAGGAGCAAAATAACAACAAAAGCTAAAACGGCAGTACATGTTGTGTTTGCAAAAGTGTCAGTCACGACAGGGAAAAAACAGCAAAGACATATTGCTTTAATTTTTTGCTTTTGTTTTATTCTTTAAAGCAATTTATTTTGACACTACACTCATAGCTACAAAAAACCACTGGGGTCAAATTATCGCGCAGCTGGTGCAAATAATCAATGAAAACAACGACCGCATTTGGTTAAAATCGTGATTATTGCCTCTGTTCCAAATGAAGGATTCGTATGATATCCATAACCAAGACAAACTTTTGGTCTCGATATCTACTTCTTTGCTTTTAGTTTATCACAAATAGCAACATGTAAAGCAAACATCGATACTAAAACAAGGAGACAAATGAAATTAGCCTTTTTGACAACAAAAACTTTTCTTTTTGTAAAATAACTTACATTTTGAATTATAAATGACCAAAGTAGCACTTTTTGTTGTAAAATAGATTTTGGTTTAATTTTTGAAGTAAGGTTTACCACTATACTATAAGAAAACTTGCTTTCATTAACTAAGTGGATAATGTCAATTTTCCACCGAAAATGTTGCGTGTGTTTGCACTGGATACTAAATAATGCTGTCCAATTTAATCGACCACTTCACACATGTCGCCTTACAGCTGTCCCATCAATTTTTGAAACTTCATTATCACTCAATGGAGTTCAAAGCGACCCTGTATTTTGGGCTAAAATCAACCGGTAGTTCTTGTACAATAGGGAATAGTACGCCTCAGAATAAGACTATGATTTGGCATGTTTACCTTCGAGGTAACTTTCCTTTCCGGTTAAATGCATTAACTTTTATGGTCAAAATTTGCTATCAGAAATATCGACATTAGTTAAGGTGACACTTAAGCCTCACTCATTGTCTATCTCCCCAGGAGAATATGTCATAAAACACCTTCTTCTTTCACGGGGTTTTTTTCAAGAACACGCTAAACAAAAACAAAGTAGACTTGGAGTAAGCACACGGACCGCGATCGGCGAACAAGGTCGTGAAGAATGCCTCAATTTGTCTTTATAACTACGAAGCGGAAAAAAGTGTAATATGTATGACTCTTGATCTTAACTTATATTTTTTTTAGTACAGATTAACAACACCGAGATCCAGTTAAACCTGGATTTGTTCATCAAAAATTCACCGAGTTAAGGGAAATTAATCTTAAAGTCAGGTTAAGCCAAACTGAAAGAGCATATTAGAGTGAAGCTTGTACTGAAATAAACTCTCTGGCAACTCCGAATCCACAGGTGTATCTCTTACTCACCTACAGTCTAAAATGAACGTATACCAATTTGGGAATGTAACTTCACGGCTTGATAATTGAATTAAACTCTTGTGAATCTTTCTGAAAATTTAGAAAATATATTTCTAACGGTTCAGACTCATTTTTTGTCTTCTACACGAAGGTTGTTAACTTCCTTCAATAACTATACAACCTATATTGTGACTTGAAACGTCACATAAATAGTTGTGATCGCCGAGGCAGATCTCCATGCTTGCAGGAATCTACAAACTTTGGTCAGATCATGAAACATCCACTGTTTTGAGAAAATCAAGATTCAGGGGAAACTTTTTCCAATTTCGTTTGCGCTATTGGAAGCTTGAATTGTATTTCAGTCGCAGCGGCCTCCACCAAATCTATTAATTTTTACTTAGAATCGCTGTTGATTTAGCCAACAATCACCTTTGGCTTTTGACGAGCCAAAAAAGAAATAAAACACGAACAGAAAAGGGAAAATAGGAAAACTTGCAATCTGATTTTGCAACACGTGTCCCTAATTCTTTTCATGGAAAATAATAATAAAAAAATTTTTCGTCGTGAAGTGGAGAATATTGCCCTAAGGGTGTTAACGCTGTGAAAACGCTCGTTGATACTTGTTTCTTCTCCATGTTCTTAGTGCTGCTGATGGTTATATTTGTACTACTGTGCTCTGATGCGCTTTACGACACTTTGCGGGGAACCTTGGTTAAATCGCATTGAGCAGTATACAATATTAAAAGAAATTTCAAGTGCCTACAATTTAAGAAATTTTGGAAGCAAGGCCAGACCCACACTGAACACCTGGAGTTACAGTCTCTACTATTTGCTAGAAGTGGATGGGTTATTTAACCAGTGCAGAGAAGATTTTAGTCTCTACTTTTTTTGAAGAAACAACTAAGGAATTCCTTTCCTTCTAGTACACCATCGAGGTATTTCTACGGATACAAATTATGCTGTAGCGTCTTAAGAGCTATTTGTAGAACTTTACCACTTTACCAGTCAAAAATTACTTATAGAAACAGCATTGTCTTATTTTTATTTCGAAGAGACAATATTGTATCAGGATTATGCTAATTTAAGTTTTTCTTTTTGTTATCCGATGTGTCACAAATCAATCAAGATGAACAAAATCGTGACTTATTGAGTTTATTGGACCTAGGTTCACTTGTGCTTTTTGCAAATATTTCGCTTCAGATTAGCAAGTTAATAAGTTTAACGTTTTCGTCAATTTGAATAAGAACCCAAATAAATTTATTTTCGCTGTTTCAATAATCTAAATAAATTTTATCTAAATAAGAGCTGTAGATTGTTTTTCATTGCGTCATTTTTGTCTCATAGAGAGGGTGAAAATGAAGAGAGCAATTGTCTAATTCAGCACTTAGTTGAAAAAGCTTAATTGTACTGGCTAAGTGTTTCCATTGGAGGGCTACAAACGAATCAGAAGGTATGAAGAGAAGTCCTTAAGGGAGATTCTTTTCTTTAAGGTGTAAATTATTGGGGATTTAAATTTTCCTCTTCAATTCGACTCGGATACATTACCCGAATCTGCACAACCGATCAACAAACGTTCAAATTGCGTTCACAAGTCTTTATCTTGTATTTCCATGACGGAACTGATTGTAGGAGTAATTTTGTTGTTCAAGAGATCATTTTTGATTTAAGTTTGAGCGACAGTTTCCCCACTCAAGTGTTACTCTGCGATGATCGAGGTGGCTGCGAAAAAAGAAGTTAAGAGAACACGCTCGAACTTAAGTTTTAAGGTATTTAAAGCAAGTGTCAATGAGCGTGATTCAAAGGTGTCAGACAGGAAGACAAATTCCCTGAATGCAGGTGTTCGCAAATTAACCAAAGTAATTCATTTGCAAATATTTTGTATGGCAGAACGATTACAAAAGCAAGCGTTTTACTTTCTCGGGCGGTCCGGTCAATTGACGTCGGGTGTCCTAGGTTCGTTTCGTGAAATATCATTCTTTGCGCACAGAAATACCAATTCCCAAGATAACAGGCAGACAATGTAAGTTTTGCAAAATTTAAGGGTTGAAATATCGTGGGAACATTTCAAAACCTCTCATTGTGCTTTGCAAACCTTAGCGCTATCAAGGTTACAACTTACGGACAATGCAGAATTCTGAGTGCACCAAGCGTCTAAAGTGCACATAAAAATTTATATGCATGACTTGTCCACAAACCACCGAGTAATCAGCTTACGATAAATAATGTAATTTAGACTTCCAAGCCAAGAGAAACCAAACAAAAAAGTACCTTTCCTTGAAAACTGATTCTGCACTCTGTGGGTCACTTCAGGATTAAGCTTTATTATGTTGTGCTGATTTTGAGCGTTAAAATTTTTTCGACTTTCCTAAACTATTGGTTTATGAGGTCCGTTTTGCTGTTTTTTTTAAAAAGAATTTTCATATATTAATCTTAATGGAAACTACATGTAGATATTTTTTCAGTTAGTTGATTCTAGGTAGTTCACATGTAAACTATTGCGATTTCTTCAATGTTAGGTTTAATCTGGTCATTTCTACATTTCTGGCTGTCGTCGGTTGCTTGATAACTTGCACACGGCAACAAAACTGCCCGTATGTGAAGCATGTCTTCACCGTGGACAAAAATTTGGTGGCCGATCACTCCCTTCACAATCACGTTATCGCTACATTAACAGTGTCAGGAGCTGTAGAATGTTATAATAACTGCCGAATGAATTGCCAGTGCAACTCCCTTAATTTCTGGTCAACTAAAAACGAGAAGAATTGTGAGTTGAATAAGGAAAACAAGTTTTTGAAACCATATGACTTACATCCGGATCTTGGTGCTCAGTATTACGATCTGCACGTTATTTACAGCGTTAAGGTAAGATGTAAATTTGATCGCGGAATACGGGAAAGGTTTGAAGGGAGACCTAAAACCTTTTAAGCGGGAGGGGTAGGTCTTCAGTACCTCTAAACTCATTCAACTTATTTTGATACCTTCAAAAAACAAAAGTCGCAATTTTTCGAATCCAGGAAAGCAAGTGAAGCATATGTTTATATAAAACTTCCAGAAGTAGATTTAAATGTATATTGTTTAAGTTACAAATGTACGCATTTATAAATGCATCACCAAGATCACGCCCTATTTCAGGCTGAGCTGTCTGCAAGGACACTTTTACTAGGACGATAAATAGTAGAATTGCATAACTGAAGAGTAAAGCGCTCGAATACATATACTTTGATTAGGGGCACACACCCTGGTCTTGGCCAAACATTCAGGGAAATTCCAAGGGACTCATAAACACCTTTGTTCTCCTAACCTCATGTGATCGAATTTGCTTCACCAAGCCTTTATAATTAAAGGTTTCTAGAGGTTACCTCAGCTTAGTTCCAGTCCCTCTCAGATGATTGTATATTAAAAAAAAAAAAAGAAAAAAGTAAAAACGGTCGGGGTATGTTGTGAGGGAAATGACTTTACATTATAAACTGTGGTGTTTTGCAAGGATTTCCAGCCCAAACTAAGAAAAGCTGTAACTGCACACGGTAAAATTATGATAATTCTTGACTGATGCGTGTTTTTGATATCGCCAATCAGCTGCTGACACGTCACTCGTCTTTCGTGCTACTCTGTCATTAATTAAAAAGTCGAAGTTGTTTTCTGGTCGGTAAAGACCCATGGTTTCTATATAATAAAAAAATATATGGTTGCTCTTAGATATGAAATTCCTCTTCTCTGTTCAATGCGACGTCTCACAAGTGAGCGCAGCAAACGAGTTAGATATCGAGTTGGAGGCTCGAAGAGAAATTCCATATCCACGTGCACCCATGCTTCATTCTCTTTTTATTTGCTTGGGTATCTTTTGCAGGGTGTCCCTTGTTCAGAATGCCAAAATGGTTGTTGTAAATCTGCGCCATGTTTCGCTAAATACACTGATCGTTGTGAAGAGCTTTGTGATGTCAAGGGAAAGAGATTCCGCTGTGTTTGCAGAAGTGGTTACACAGGAGACTTGTGCCAAACTCCTGGTAAACGGATATTTCCGAGTAAACGTGGATTCCGTTTCTCGAAGGACCCGGTGACTTAACGGGTCCGTAAAGTTGCTTGTAACGGGGCCGTAAAAATTTTTATTCCAGATAGGGGTTTCAATGTTTTCAAAACGATACAAAAAACTATCAGCTACAGAATCAAAATGCACTGTATAGTGTGCGAGAATCGAAACTTCTTCTATATTGTTTAAATTTTGATTTTCAAATATGGTTTCAAGTCCGTTAAGTTACCGGGTCTTCCGAGAAACGGGCCCCAAGCTTCGAGTTTTACGGGAACATTTTTAAAGAATACCGCGTGTACAGGGTTACGGTTATTCGTGACTCTTTTTGGAAACTGTCCCAGCCTTAGCATTGCACAGACTAAATGACACCTCCACCATAATGTAAGGAGGGTAGATACACCTCTTACGGCTTTTGCTGTGTTTCAATCATTTTCATCCAAGTAAAGTCAAATAGATGGAATACAATGAAAGTTTTACATTGATGTAGAAATTTAACGGTTGTGCAATGCACTTCTTTGCGGCTGGATCGAGCTGGTGACATCACCTTTTTCAAACAATATGCCGTACACCTTTCAAAACATAACATTTGGGAAGCCTGACCCTACGTACTCCTTCTAAGGGACTCATGAAAGACCCTTGGGCTAAATCGTCGAACATAGTTTTTTTAAGTCACGGTAGTATCAAAAAGAAGTTGACCTTCACATAAGGATTCCCAATTGCGTAACGTGTAAAAGCCCTATAATCGCGTGAAACTCCTCTGACTGACTCTTACCGTGTAAGCAATCCCAGTTTTAACCCTACACCTAACCCTAAACCATCCTGAAAATCAGTATGTCACTTCTCTCAACCCCTTCCTCTCTCTGAAGCTCAGGAATCCCTCAACCAGTGGCCTCCAAATCTTTCAACGAGCATAACTGAATGTAAACAACAAAGACCGCTGTGAATTTGCGATAGTTAACTGAAGTCATTATGAGGTCATGAAAAGAAATTTTTGGGAATGGAATCGACACTTTTTGCGTCCACGAGTTCCACCAGTGCCCAATCTCTGACTATACTTCGGAGTAATCATAACCTTATTAATTCCCAAACTCTAAATTTGACTATTCTCGTGTCAATAGTACCTCAACCACAGCCTCAGCCTCGGCCTCAGCCTCGGTTTTGTCCTCAGCCCGCGGTACAACAAGTGCACGAAGCCGTCGGACCGGGCGTGTATAAAATTCCAAAAAAATAATATTCAGCTCCAACTTCAGTTCCAGCACTACCTTCAATCTCACCGCAACCAAATAAATCCCCTTTTGCAAGAAGTTCGAGGGAGAAGGGGGGTACAGTGATATAGATTTGTTCACGACTACGTGCTGGATGGGGATCCAGTACCAGTAAACTCCACGGCGCACCTTCGCTGTAGATTAATGTTTTCGATTTACAAGGATGCTCCGTTTTTTATCTTGCTGTGCCTGAGTTGATCTTGCGCTTGGTCACCCGTGATCATTTATAAATAATTTAGAGTGTTCTAGACTGTTACACATAGGGGAGCTCATATCAATCTGTTGTTGTGTATTAGTAATCTGTCAATAAAGTTGTGTGTTGTTGATTACAAGTATCTACTACATCCGCCATACTTAGGAATCCATTTCTTAAAGCTTTAAGCTCTTTCCAGTGGCAATTATGGTAGATGATTTCTTGTTTGAAAGATAAGTTAGGTAATCGAATGGGGCCGAATAAATTAAGAGTATTACAAGTGTTTTTTGACAATTGCAGAGATTGCCCTCGTCGCTGCGCGACTATTCTGCGATTGACTATCTTCTAGATTAAAGATACCAATAATAATAATAATGATAATAATAATAATAATAATAATAATAATAATAATAATAATTATAATAATTATAATAACAAAAACAGACTTACAAGAAGGTATAAATTTTAATTGCATTTCTATCGCATTCGCTAAACTACATTTATCATGAATAATTAAATCCCTAAGAAGTGAAGGCAAAATAGAGTCTAGGAATAACAATTTCAAATCGCAACTGACAAACCCTCAGACTTATTCGGTACCCCATTTGTTTTTAGATATATCATCTAACATCTGCCCTTTTTCAATTTTTTTTCTCGGTTTAACCTTCTCAAACCTCGCATTGCGAACGTACTATTTATCCAGTTTCGTCCTAAATTAGGATGTCCTCATGAACACTCGCCTGCAGTAATGTGTCAGCGGTTTTATTCTTTGAAACGCCTGGGAGATTTTAGTGTATGGTGGTATCGTTTTGCGGAAGGTGATCATAGATTTTTCTGTTTCTGGGAATGCTGTGGCCTAATGCGAAATGCCAGATCCCTTAAATTGAAGCTAGCAAGAAGGAAGGAATTGACGTGATGCCTTAAGCAGTCAGGTCTTCGTAAAACTCCATTATGCGTGGAGATGGGAGAGTCACATCTCAGCTGTTTGATACATTGTCATCTGTTCATGGGCTTATTCATTGTTAAAAGCTATCGATAAAATCATCTACCTCGAGCGGAGTTTGAAGATGGTGGACAAAAGCGAGGAAGAAGTGGTTTATCAGCAACTCCGAGACCTTTGGAGCTCGTATGTGCGATGTAGTTCATCACAGGTAATGCAAACCATTAAATTAAAACAATTTCCGCTCTTGAAAACTGGCGGATCAACAGTTAATAATTTTCACTTTCCCTATTGAAAGAAAGGTTTGTTTCAGAAACTGAAAAATGTTAATGTCCGCAGTAAAGAAGTATACGAGAAAATTCACTGCTTGTCTCGGTTTGAGATCGCAAACACTTAATTACCTGGCTCAAAATTGTCAAATGTGCTGAAATGTGATTATCGACGCCGCCATTTTGATAGAAAACTCAGTAACCTGGCCTCACATACATGAATTTCAGAAATTTGTAAAAATGTTTCTCTTTTGAGTTATTTTTATCTTTTTCTGAAGCATCTCAGCAGGCCAGAATCTTAAACCCTGGAATCCTTGGATTATTTTCTCAATCATAGAACATAGATAAAGTTCCTGAGAAAAGTGTTTTAAAACTATGGAATCTCATGAATTGTACAAACCAGATTTATGTTGTTGTCTTGAATAACTGAAGTGTAATTTTTTATGTGGTGTCAAGATTAAGTGAAATGTATTTTATTCATTGTTGATAGTTGCTGGAGAAGAGCAAATTTCTGGAGCTATTCATGGTGCGATTTTTGGCTGCCTACTGTGCTGAAAAAGGGGACTTGAAGAAAATTTCCAGCTTTATGTAAGTTGTACAACTATCAAAAGTCTTTTTAATACTGACTCTGAAGGTATTTGAACCATACCATTATGGCAGTTGGCAACATTAAACTCGAAAGGTAACAAATATTCTTTGCTTATTGTTACTTAAGAGATATTAAGCATATGACTAGTGCACCCTTGCATATAGAGGGAACTTAAAGAACCTCACAGTGCTGACTGTCTGTAAATCATGACCTTGTGCCAAATATTTTCCTGTCTGGCCCTCCCACTCAGTCAATGTGTTTGTAAATTTATCAGTAATGTGATATTCCTAGGTTTCAAACCTTGACAACTGGCTAATTTTATAGTACATAATTCGATCAGTATAACTTGTCTGTATACTTGAGGGAATTTCATGATTAAAAAATGTTGAATAATATTTATTTGGGTTCGTTTTTTAGTGATGTCCATAGCATTAGCAATGTTCTGACAAGTGAATTCCAGTCTGCAATTCTTCTAAGATGTGAGGATGAGAATGAAAAGCCACTGGTCGACTTCCTTTGTCATGGACAGGGTCTGCTTCTGTTACAGATGTTGTGTATTCTGGCAAGTAAGGTAAGGTACAAAGTTATTAGAATCCAGTTGTTCTAAGAGCTGATTGCACTATCCAATGGATAAATCACTATCCAGTGGATAAGTGTTAACAAAATGCTCTGCGCTAACCACCCTTCAAATAGTCATGGCCAGGTCATCTGATTTACTGTATATTCTCTATACTTTTCTCTTTACATTTTCTTTGGTACTGACAAGGAGAATTTGTTTAACCGTCACAGCTTCATAGATTGGTGATCATTTAGTATATTCTCATGATGTTAAAGAATGATTCAACAGTATTTCTGTAAGGAGAAATCTGATGCTGGTTATTCTTAGTATTTTAAGGGTTAAAAGGGGTTTTAGTATATTCTCATGATGTTAAAGAATGATTCAACAGTATTTCTGTAAGGAGAAATCTGATGCTGGTTATTCTTAGTATTTTAAGGGTTAATGATAAGATTTTGATCTCAAATCATTGTTGTTCACATATTGAATGATAAATCAATAATCCCAGCAAAATTCAAAATAGGAAACTAAATGCATACACAACTTCTTAACCCTTTAACCCTTTAATCCTTTAACTCCCAGATAAAATTTTGTAATTCTCCTTACTGTCAACCATACAGTTCTTTCAATGTCAGTTCAGAGAATTTAGTATGGGATCAACTAATAATTAATTATTATCCCCCAATTGATATTTTTCTTTATTCCCAACACTTATCTAGTTGACATTGTGTTGATATTGTAAGGAGAAATTCTCTCTTGGTCACTCATGGGAGTTAAAGGGTTAACTCCCAGAGTTGATCTACTTGTAACTTCTCCTTGTGGTTAAGAGAAGAAACAAACTTATCAGCTAGAGGATGTTATGTTAATACAAACAGCAAATCTCCTTTTTAAATTTACAAGGATCTTTATGACAGTCAGTAGAGAGAAATACTAATTGGGTCATGTGACTTAAAGGGTGAATTTTATGGATTATCAATTGATTGATTGACAAAACATTGATCAATTAGTATTTTTTGTCTTTTGATATGTTTTTGTTCAATTTAACAGGTTGCTGGATGCAGTTTAGAATTGGCTAATCTCCTTGTTTCTCTGCTGCCTGTGGTTCTTAGAGTACCTTTACAACATTATGACCATCTTAACGGTAATGTAGGAGATTTTAGGTTGTAGGGTTATTTTACATGTTTGGTAATAATAATGAATTAATATTCTATTCTAAACAAGTCAGGAAGGGGTACCTGGGTACCTGTGCGTCTATGCACATTACAAATAAACTGTGTTGTCTCTATGTGCCAAAACACTTTTCATTCATACTACACCCAGGAGTATGAATGGGTATGGGCTAATTGTTGGAGATGTCTGACAAAATGTGATGCAACCTTTTTGATGGATTGGTATACCAGTGGGAAGGGGAAGGGGGGGGGGGGTTAAGGGGTAGTATCTGATTGGGTGGGCCACTTGGCCCAAGTACAGACTTTGCCCACCTTTCAGAAATTAGATGAACTGGTAGCAAAAATGGACATGAAAATGTTTGGTGATTGAAATTCACTAATTAAAATGTTATCTGCTCTTACCTCTTGCCTTAGGATTAGAGCTAATTTTTTCTGACTTTGATGATCACTGGTGGGACACCAAAAGCACATCTTGTCACACAAACTTTGTAAAAGACAAAATCCTCAGGCCTTTTCAGGATCATCTTGAGTTGAAGATAAATTCCAGTGTTCCTCAACACGAAAGAACTGAAGCTGATGAACTTGTAAATGCTGACAAAGCTCAAAGTGATCAAGTGGAATTACTACTCTCAGTCAAGATCAGGACAGAAAGTCCCAATACAACTGAAGACAGTGATGTGTTCACAAGTGTAACAAGTGTAACAGACCTTGACAGTGCATTGAGTACCAATATCAGTGAATCTTCTGACCCTGAAATCCCCAGCAGTGATGTGACTGCCTATACATGCTCTGGAACAAAAAATGAAACAGAACTTTCTATCTTAAGCTCCACAACCGTGGTTCCTGATGTAGATGAGCATGCTGTACATACAGATTCTTGTCTGTCTGCTATCTCATCAAGTCATTGTAGCATCAATAACTTTGAACTGTCAATCCTTCTTCTTGCGACGCTGGAAAACCTAACCTGTCATGGCAGTGTATCGCTCAGCGATTGCAATCTTCTAATGCATACCAGTGGTCAGCTCATAGACATTGTTCTCTCCCTCAGTGACGCTAAAAACAAGAGTCCTGAGGTTTTTTGTGAGTGGGAACTTGGAGCAGCTACTTCAGTTCACTTAGCTACATTAAGAACAGTATTCTCAATTCTCTGCACAACATGTCGAAACCCAAAGGCAGCCAAACAACTGTCAAAGACCTCATATGTTCAGAAACTTTTGGAGGTGATCGAAGATGGTTGTCTGGACAAAGAATTCCTAACAGCCATTCAACACTTTGAACTTGCTAAACGTGTTGCTGGTATTAGTGACAAAGAAAATGAACTTAACCCCAAACTTCTTGCTTCAGATCTTTGGAGTGGTTTTCAAAATGAGCTGCTGCTTGGTTGCTCTTTGCATGGTCTCCTACTCTTTGTAATGACATGCATTCATTATGGTACCTTAGTCAATTCCACTCTTTACGTTCTGTGCCATGATATTTTTGAGCAATTTTCGTCCAGTAGAGGATTTGAATTCCTTGTTACCTTGCTCCTGAAACTGGATGAAGTTTATTCACACGAGATAGATTTCGAGAGAAAGGGAAATGACATGGACTTTCGGTTAAAATCTTTTTCTCAAAGAATTGAACAGTACCCAAGAAGTCTCTCAAATCGGGTTGTAAAGAATTTAGGAAAAATGATTTCGATGTTGAAAAAAAGCAAGACTTGCTGCAGAAGAGAAGCTGGCAGTAGAAAGACTTCAGTGGTCTTGTCTGGGAACCTTGTCACACAGAATGATGTTCATGAAATGTGTGGAGTGTACCTTCCGACTTCTGAGATAGAGGAGAGTTCAGAGTCAGCAGCAGATATGGAGTATGAAAAAGAGAGGCAAGACCAATTGCCAGGTATGAAATAAGAGTTAACGGGGGCAGATCCAGGGATGTGGGGGTGTTTCTTCCCCCCCCTCCCCACCCCCCCCACTCCCTAAGGACCTGCCGCTTTCTGTTATAGCTGGTGTTATGCAAAACAAAACAAAACTATGTGGTTTATTGGCGTTGAAGTCAAACATGAGACGGTGTTGAAGAATTTATTTTGAACGCCTAAGAAAAGTAGCTTGGTACTGAATTTTCGACGGTAACCCTTCTATTCTTCATTCAAAGCAGACGTCAATTACGTCATTACTGGCGCGCCCCCTTTATGGGAAAAACCTGAATCTGCCCCTGAACTTAGCGGCATGTTCGATACCTTTGTCAGAATCGTTTGCTTGTAGGAGGTGTCTGCTTATCCCAGGCTTGTTCAACGCTCTCTAGAGATGATAAACAGAGGCAGAAAATAAAAAGAGCCGTCCAGACAGGTCGTACGTTGCTTTGGGGTTGGCGTGTCTACTTACGCCTGTGAAACCTCCGACCTCAACCTTTTGGCAGCCGCTCATGGAAAAAATAACTTACTGAAACCCCTGTTGTGCGGGTATTGCACGGAGGCGATTATGTTGCTATCTTACTTTCAGGGGCTAGTTTGTATATGTAGTTTGTATATGTTGCTCGTTATGTTTTACTTTCACCATCAGAAAACCTCTGCACGGTTTTGAGACCTGCCATAACGCTATTGACAGTCTTCAAGGACAGCAGGAATCCAAAGTTAAGATTTAGCATTCTGAACTGTTTGGAAAAAGTTGGAATCTGCCACTGCGTCTCGCCAGATGTATTGGTGACAACTCTTCTCAACAGGTGAGGATATTTTAGAAAATCTCTAAAATGGTCACGGATGGGGTTTATGGAGGTTTCGCCCCATTGCATCAAACTCTTGTCTCTTCTAGAGTTCGCACCCACGAACAAGGTTGCACCCACCTTTACCAGTTTTTACCCCAAATCTTTGAATTCGTTTCCCAGCACGGCAGAAAATATTCCTCTTCTGTCTATATCCTAATGTGTTTGAGTTAGAATGTTTGGGGGCGAACTAATAAAAAAGAGAACGAACTTGTTTCACATCAGGGGGCGAACTCGCAAAGCTGATAAGGGGCGAGACCTCCAGAAAAAGCCACTCGTGGTAGGCTCGGTGGTGTAAAAGTCATTGAGACTGGAGGCATAGTTTTGTGTTCTTGGGCACCACATTTTGCTCTCACCTTACAATGCCTTTGCCTCTCTGAAGTACTCTGTAAACGGTAGCAATAAAATTATTAGGGAACCGGACAAATTGGATATTGGCTGCTTACAAAATCCTATCATCTAGTTCAGGAACAGGAGCGTCAGTGGGATAAGCTCTGTCATCTATGCGAGCCAGTCTCCCATGCAGGTGTGTTTGACAACGAAAGGACGATGTATGCATAATTCTTTACCTATTTATTCTCGCTTGCAGATTTGTAGAACAGCCCAAGGACCTACAAGATGTCATTCTCAGAATTATCAACCACATGGTGCTCACAGAAATTGACGTTATGTCTGATAACTACGATGTTCGTCGGTCACCGACTTCTCCCTTTAAAAGGGGTCAAAGATTCCGCTCAAAGTCTACTAAACAAAGCCCTTGCAAAAGTGACAGTGGCTTCTCTGCCAATGATTTGAGTGTGCAAATGAAAGATCTGGTAAAAGATGGGAAACCTAACTGGGCTGCTCTTTCACAATACTGTGCTCTTATGTCGTGCAAAGACACAGATATTGCTGTTAGAGTTGCTAAGGCTCTGAAGCCTTTGGCTATTTTGGGATCGAAACATCTGAAGGCTGAGCTTTTCCGCATGGTGGTTCTCCCGTGCATGTTGCGCTGCGATGGAATCTTCACTGATGAAGTTGCTGAGCCGCTAAGAAAGATCAGAGCAAGGACTTGGACAGGAACATTTACGTCGGAGAGGCTTGGGCAGCGAGCCAAATCAGTCATGGGGAGTACTTTTTCCGGCTTTAAAACTGAGCTCGGCAGCTTAGACCTTTCGGAACAGGTCCATGGACACGATGAAATTTGTGCAGAGGTTCTTGAACTTTGTATTGGGATGTTAACCTCACTTCTCACTGGCTCGGAGTCTCGAGCACTGTTTCTAAACTGCGGTGGCTTAAATGAACTACAGAGCTTTCTGGCATTACCACAGCTTCAAGAACCAGTTATGCTTGTGTTGGAGTTCTTGGCTGATGTTGAAAATCAAGAAGCAACGGGGAAGCGACCCTATACAGAGAGTGACGACCTCAGTGCAGGATCTCTAGACTCAAGTGGAGATAAAAGTGACAGCAAAGTCTGTTGCCGCAGCTTCCTTTCGTTACTTCAATTCACCACAACACTTTTTGACAAAACGAAGTCACCTGAACTGCCTCTTATAGCCTCCTGCCATCCTGTGGAATCATCATTGAGGGTGTATGTTTGGAGATCGTGTCTTCGCCTGCTGGTTTCAAATGAGTTGTTTAGTGAACTGTTTCTCCAGGATGATGGAATAGTTTCCAGTTGTGAATTACTCCATCTTTTGCTTGAAATATTTCGCGGTGATTCTTTGACTCATTGCACAAGGGAGAATCAAGCGATTGATATTCAGTGCACCAAACAGCTTGTGTACTTGTTTGAGTCAGTTACGGCTATTTGTATCAGAATGGCACACACTGAACAATGGAGGTATAAAGAGGTAAAATTGCATCAAGTATAAGGAAATATCAGGCTGAATTTCCCATTTCTCATCATTTGTTAATTGTGTACCTTTCAGATGCGCTCTATTTCCTTCTAAATTGGTTACGAGAAATTTGGTAATCAAGACAACGTTGCAGAGCTTAATAGTCTGTTCTTCCTACTTGTTTATTGGAAATATTTAGATTTTTTTAACGATAAGTAACGTCGTACTCTCTTTTGGGAGTTACAGGGTTAAGGTAATCCCTGTTAGATTCTTTAAAAATCTCTCCCGTTTTTGATGATTGCGGGAGTATCAAGAACTTATCAGTCTCACTCCAACATCCAGCATCTGAAGTGTATTCGCTTACCACCAAAGAATTCTGGTGACACAGGAGGTACCTGTAACATTTTTTTTGGGAGACCCGGCAAACTTTGAGTAACTTAGGAGGGAATGTGTACATTATGGACTTTTGCTTGATTCTCTCTTTGTTCATGTTCGTGTATACATGTAAGTTAACAGCTTTGGATAGTGATACGTTGGCAGTTATAGAAATTGTTGTGTGCTACGTAATTTTTTCTACGACGGTACTTTATTAGGTTAAATTCTATGCCATATTTTTGTTTACTAGGCACTTCCAAATCTTGATCAGCTGGTGGAAGAGGTGAAGAAATTATTCTCACACTCGGAGACTTTGCAGAGATATCTTAGCAAAGGACTGACTGATTGTTTTCTCAAAGCATCGACGTGGCAGCTGGAGGGGAGAGAGGGTTCTGTTTTGCTCGGATCGGAAATTAGACGACAAAAGGATGTCGTTTTGAGGAAGACAAGCCATGGGGATAGTCAAGAGGTTCGCCTGAGATTTTTTGTCGATGTGTATCTACACAAAATTGTTGAAGCGCATGTCAACTGATCCAAAGTGCTTGCTTAATTTTGTTTTGACTTTTTTTGTAATAAGTTTTACCTTCCACTGATAAGCCAATGCATTATTACAGTTTTAGTTAAAAAATGCAATCTGCCAGCCAATGTAGGGCATTTTAAGTTGTTGTAGGGTTAAATGATCCCAGCTAAATGAGTATTAGAGAGCAAAGAGGTCTGGGAAGTGGTAGAAACCTTTCCTTTACTTCATTTTTCACCTTTCGTGATCTAATTTTGGAATTTGGAGAAATTAATTCGAACAGGAAAGTTCTACGTGTGCTATAGTGGTAAAGGGGTGCGTGGCTAAAATAACTTTTTTCAGGACTCCGCTCATTATTTGCAAAAATGATAATACGTCAATCGCTCTTTGCTTTAGGAGTGGTCCAATCTATTGGAGGATGATGACGACGAAACAGATGGGAACCAAAAAGGCGGCGGATCAGTGTTCGAGGAAGGTTACGATGCAGATCAAGAAGCTGACTCCGACATGAGCGATGAAACAGGACGGAAATCTCCCGATAGCAAGAAGCAGCCTAAACAAAAGAAACGAAGTCAATTTCCTAAACAGCTTGAACATATTTTGAAGGGATTGGTCGTTTACCCACGGATTTGCAATATACTTTTTCAATTATTGCAGGTGTGCTATGGCAGCAGAGTTAAAGCCGGAGAATCTGAGAGGTATGAACTTGCAGTTGACTTGTAATTGATTTTATAGAGTCACGATCATTGTTGGTCGTTGAGGATCTAAATAAGAAGTACGAAGAAAGGTATTGCTTTAAACAGATCATTCGCCATTGTACATGTAGATCGTTGGTAAAATGGAGCCCGCCTTTTCTTCATGTCTCCTATTCTTTTCCTCATTTTAGTGTGGGTGTGGTTCTCCATGCTGTTGAAAACCTTCTTCTTCTACTCAACGATTGTGAAGAAAATTGTCGGCGTCTTTGTCAACATGTAAGTGAAATCATACGATCTGTACAAGAAGAGTTCTGAACTATAGATAACTCTGATAACGCTGACACCTACGTATTAATTTCAATATTTACACTATATAAGATATTTTAACATTCTTTAAACTTGCTCTTTCAGAGTTAAATTTAGCATATCTTTGTTTTGTCTTTCACTCTCTTACTGATCTATATTTCACGCCACCTTCTTTTTGTATACAGGGATTTGTTGGGGTGCTCCTTGAGTGCTTCGGTGATGTAATGACTAGACAGGAGCAGTCACTACGAGGCAAGGCTTTTTTATTCTTTATTTCAGTGACTTAAGTTACTGGTAACTTTATTCTACCGGTATCTGTTGGGAAGTTCAAGTTTGACTTTACGCACCAAAACTTACAAAATGTAGTCGAACGGCGCTTTTACCGTTCAGAACAAGGGTTCAGTACAAAGTGAGTTCTTTTTGCTTTAGAAGAATGCAGAATGATAGAGGCCAGCCTGTAATGCGACTAAGCGTCGGAACTGATTCTATACCAACGATTATAGAGGAAAATCGTTTTGAAATGAACCACTGGTGGATCCTTTTTTTCCTCCGAAGCCTCACTCCTCGCCCTCTTAATTCTCCCATTTTAATGTTTTTGCCGTTGCTGGATAGAGCAATTTTCAGTTGAGTGTTGAAAGAAATCTGGGATTGCATATTTTCGCTCACTCCTCTTTACTTTGGGATTGGTCCAATATATCGCGCTATCCTTTAAAGCAAGCAAATGCAAAACTAAAATCAATCGTTACTTGATCACATGGTTTCACCCGCGCAACGGGAAGTTTATTTGTTTTTTAAAATGAATTCTGTTCAACTCTACCGTGCAATAATTCAGTTGGTAAAACAATTTTCTTTGGATTTTTAACTTCATGTTGTTGTTTACTTTTACTTAATTTAGGTCTTCAGACTCTTGTGATGGAGGTGTTTGTTTGTCTTGCTTGTCACAACATCACAGCCGCTGAACTGTGGGACTTCTTGGCATTGTTTAATTCCACAGATCCTCCTGTGGTAAGAAAGTCTTATAGGGAGCCATATCACTTGAAATTTCTTGTATCTTTTTACGAAGTTAAAGAAAACAATTACTTTAAGATAAACAACTCGAAAGAATTAAAACCAAACCAAAACGTTGTCAAAATAGTTACGGATAGAGATGATTTCAAAGGATTGTCAATTATCGTTTGAAAAACCTGATCTACATCCCTTGGTATCTTTCTAGGCTGATTTTGCCTCCTATCGTTTCATGTTTCTGTATTTGAGGATAATAGTCGTGTTTTATAGCTTGCCTGGCAAGATATGGATAAAACGCCCTCCTTTTAGAAATATTCACTAGTTCTACTAGTGGTACTTTTCGTCCATTCTCGGTAGACACGCATTACTTTGGCTAATGACAACGTTCTGTAGTATAAAATCTCTTAGTAAAACATAGTTACAAACTTACAAATAGCGAAAAACCCTCGTTATGTGCCATTGATCTTAATACTGTCATTAGGCTTGAATTGCACCTCGTCACCGTACATGCTTTCCTTTGCATTACCACACTGCTTTGACTGCATAGTTAGCCAACTGTGGGTTTGTTCAATTCAATTTACATTGCAACTGGAGCATTCTATTTATAATGTACATAATGAAAATATTTGATATCGATTTGTCTTTGTGGTTTTCAGCACTTAATATCTTCAGCTTTATCGGAGGTTGCTGCAAGAGCCAGTGCCAATCCTGGTCCTGCTTTCCAGATGTCATTTCCATGTAAAGCCAAGGAATCGGAACAAAGAGCTACAACAGCTGGTACGAGTGGTAAAGCTTCCAGTGGAAAAAGGAAGGAAATAAGAGGGAAAAAGTCTCTAAAAATGTTAGTACCCAGGCCGCTATTTGTGAGCCTTAAGTCTATGCAAAATGTTGTTTTCCATGTTACGTCAGCATTTGAATAAATATCGTGCGTATTTCCAAAAGAAATGTCAAAGTTTCACACACGAAGGCCATTTGAAATTGTGATTTATTGACAAAAAAGATATCGAGAGAAATCACTACAATCTTGATCATGTTATCTACCTGGATCACTGAATAACAACTGAAAAATTTCTCAATGTTACGATTCTTTTCTCTACTGTAGCGCGTCGTTCTCTCCACAACCAAGCGACGGTGACAAGTCCAGTGAGACAGACAGTATACGAAGTGGTAGTTCTGCAAGCTCCAGCAGATTTCAGGTCTCTGAGACTTTTGATAAATACCTTAAAAGAGACCATAGAAAGGCAAAATCCTCGATGGAAGGATCAAAGCGCCGTTTGAGTTCCAAGCGAAGTACAAGAAAGCAACTTGGAAGTTCCCCCTCCGCATCGTGCTGCTCTGCTGACTATGAACTAACAGAGGTACTTCACTTTCAAGGGCGGACTCATTTACCCTCGCCATTTCAGTTGTTTGCTGTCCAGCTACCTTTTCAAGGCAGGCTTCCTCGCTCTGAGAGGGGCTTTAGCGTTGCCATGTGGATCTGCTTGAATAGTCCCATTTTGGGAAATGGAGTGGACGACGTCTTCAAACATCCAAGCGAAGATTCGCAGAGACAGCTAGGAAATTCTGTGGAAAGGACGATGCTTTCTAGAAAGGAGAGAATCGTCCATTTGTGTTCGGTTGGTTCTGGAAAAAGCCTTTTTGAAATTTGGACATTTCCATCTAATAGAGCAGTTCTCATAAGGTATGTATGGGTTATCAGAGAATGTCAGAGGGGGAAAACAGACCAAAAAAAAAAAAATGAATCGATCAATCAACTATGCAACTACCACAATAACTCTTGGCGGCAAAAAAGCGGGAACAAAGGCGACTACTGCACGGAAGATTATGTGTTTGGACAGCTGTGAACGGTGGCGAGGACTCTCTGGTTCGAGTGCAGACAGTATAATTACTTTTACACTGTTCTTTCGTTTTTTGGGTGTGTGTGTGTGTCTGTTTGATTTTGTTTTTGTTTTTGGGTGATGGCAATGTAGATGGACCAAGAACCCCAAAAGCAGCAGTGGCTCTCTGAAAGTGCTAAAGCAACGAATGATTAGCTTACCAGCACTTACTAAAGGACAATGGCACCATCTGGTCATATCCTTTACCCAGCCAAAAGTGTTGGCTGAAGAGCAGAAGAATACAGGGGCAGATAGTTTACCTTCCTCAGAAGTAAGCCTTTAAAAGTTGTATAAGAAATAGGTTTTTGGTGGACGTTCCTTGATAAAATGAACCCCTGAGTCTTTACTTGTATAACTGAGGGACACCCTCACGACTTCAAGAGCGCACCTTAAATAAAAGTGGCCCTTTATAAAGTTTAATGGGGCAGACGAAAGCAAAGATTAAAGAAATACCAGAAACACTTTTTGGAACGTTTCAGTTAGGAACCCAAGTGTTTTCTCGTAGAATAGTAGTCTCTACTGATTAGATGTCCCTAGCTAAAGACACTCACTAAATACTTTTTCCCTGTTCAACTCTTTTGATGAAACGAATAACACAACTTTTTATTTTTATTCAACTACTGCATCTTTCATATATAAATGAAATTAAAAACTTCTTTCCCACAGCTCCTAATAGTGGTGGATGGAACGGAATCAGTGGTTCATGACTTTGGCCCTCCCCTCCCATACCACGAGGAAGCCAAATTTACCCTGTCGACGTTGCTTCTTGGTCATGTGACTTATGGCGACGGCGAAAAATCTCCAAAGGCAACTCTTCATGAGGGATATCAGATTGGCAATGTGTTTGTTTTCGCAGGTAGGTTATGTCTATAGACTTAGAACGGAAAAGAGAGCAGAAGATGGAACTTACAGCTGATTCAGAAATAAAAGTAACGGGGTATGTTGGGTTTTAGAGACAATACTACATTGCTGATCCTGGCAGTGTGCAGGTCAATTTTCTCATTAGGACCTGCTATATAAGCCGGTTTTCCAACGAGTTTCTCTTTAGTTCGGTTGGTAGAACGTCTGTCCTCGAATTCCGAACTTGATGGAGTTTAATTCCTTGAATTTGGTGGTTTCTTTTTTAAGCATTTCCCTAGAGCAATAAAACATCCTGGGATTCATTGTAGTTTTCAGCGTTGCTGCAAATGATCTGACTGAATTGGTCAGACCCTCATCTTCATAACTGAAATCAACAGTAGTACAATGATTATGCACGTAATGTCGTTTCAGAGAAACCTTTCAAAATCTCCAAGCCCGCAAAGCAGCAATCCTCATCATCAAGTGATTGGCTGGTAGAGAAAGAAGAAGCATTTTATTTGTATTCCCTTGGACCAAACAGCGCGAGCATAGGGCAGCTTAGTAAAGACTTCAACATTTTACCAAGTCATACCTCAAACGAGTAAGTTGGCAACGTAGTGTAGCTTAGGGCGTGCAGACAACGTTTGTCTTGAGGCCATCCCGCCAGCTTCTAAAGACAGGTGCTTAATCCCCTGCAACCCAAACTACAAGGAATCGTCTGGGAAATAAAAAACAAAACAAACAAACACTGTTGTAGTGATAGTGGACCGGACTGAGTAGAGGACAGTAGAGGTCTCTTAATGTGTCAAAGTAACGTGTATTAGGGAATTATTTAGTTTTCAACTCAACTGTCTTAGTGGTTAGCAAAGTTTTCCTACACTTTCGACTTACCCTGCTCTCTTCACTTAACCTTGAGAATGATATCGTTATTGATAATACCACCTACATTTGTTTGGTTTAGTGTTTTATTGTAACTCGCCAAAGTCTTTCTTTAATACTATTAAATTTTACAAGTAGTGATTAAAAAAGAAGACAGTATCGCACGAAATTAAAAAAAAAAAAACATGATTCCTCGTTAAATAGTGCTGACCAATAACAAACTAAGATGGAATTTCTAGCTTGTAATTGTTCTAAATATCTTGATATTTGTTTTAGCTCAGCGCAATTGTTCATGGAAGCAGCTAACTTATGGTCTCGTCTAGCCATTACTGAACAAGCTGTCGCGGCAAACTTACCTCCCGGTTTTCTCACGAGTCCTCATGTCGTTGTACCTGATCTCGAGTTGTCACTTAAGGTAAGGTACAAGATTTAATGCAAATGAAATTAAAATCTATTTTTACGTTTTGTAGTACAAAGCAAAAATCAATCTACGCAATGTGATAGTCTTTTCGAAGGAAGGCCAACCAAATTCTTTACGCGCTTGACACTCGACCGAGTCCTTAACGTAATTGTGGTGATTCCTTGGACAAGGCACTTTCACAATACATTTTCACGCACATTCACAATGAGTCCCTACCCTTTGAAGAGTGTACCAGCTTCTTTGTCAATATTGAGGCACAAGACTCGCACGACCCCACCCTTTACCCTCAAACATCAGTATGCATATCCTCCATGAATTTATGTAAACATTTCTTACGGCACCGTTAGGGAGATTTTTTTGACAATCAAGAGCTTCTTAAAATGGTGATCATTTTCCTTTTATTCTCGTAACTTTCTTGTTTGATTCAGTGGTGACACTGTAATGTGAAACAAGATGTCAGTTACTCTTAGACTTAAAGGTGTAGCGTTCTTTACTTCTGTAACCATTTCTATTGAAGGACGGGGTATGTTTATTTACATTTTAGAAGCGGCTCGCTGCTGTGTACTCGCCTATGTGTCCGTTGCGATTCCAGCAGTATTCTGAGCTGTTGACCAGCGAAGAAAGGCAAGAAAGACTAGGGTCTATGAATATCACTGAACAGAGACTAAAACAAAACGAGTATGAACCCTGGGAAGTTGATGCCAGGGTCACTTCTGATGTCGAATCTCAACGGCAACAGACTATTTTGGAATCAGCTCATGATGTCGGGGGAATTGGTGTCTTCATTTTTCTTTTTGCTAAGGTTTGTACACGTTAAGAGTCAGCGTTTCAAAATAACATAAATAACTCAGATATGAGACTAGATTAGTAGAGACGACTTCAAACGAATAAAGGTCATCTAGGAGATGTTATGGCCTGAACACACGTTTGTTTTATTCTGTCCATCATCGTTCTTTTCATTTATGTGTCAAACTTAACGAACATAATTGACGAAGTTTCTTTGAACTAATTTTCGGTTCATTATCTATCCAGCTTGTAAGGTATTTACTAAAATACTACTTCTTCCAACTCCTCTCCATTGAAAACTTATTGTAGACTTAACGAAAACCACAGCGCTATTAAAAACAGGAAACTCTTGGAACCATTCAATGTTTTTCTTAGTGCTGCCATTGTGACTGCTTTAAAAGGTTCCTACTGGCTAAGCCTGAGAAAATCTCTCCACACAGGTGGTGGAACAAACACAAAATGAAAAAACACAAGCGGAGGCTTTGTCAGTTGTTTTGTCGCTTCAGAGTTTCTCCGTCTTTCACGCCCGTGCCATGGCCGAAGAGTCTGGGTTTGCATTACTAAAAAGGATTCTGCTGTCTCCGGAGTGTAAGATTGGTTACCATACGCTGAAGGTGAGTTCTTTGATAAACGACCCAGAACCGCTCTCGTTTATCTTTATGCCGGATCTTGTCCTGTTGGGTAGTAAGATCCCAGTATATGAGCACTACCCTTCAATTGGTAACAGCCGTTTCATGTGCAACTTGTTCAAAAGGTAGAACGCAATCGTTTTATGTTTAAAAACCACTCGAAGGAATTCTACGTAATCTCTGGCTTGAAAGCCCGGTAGACCGTTCGTTCTCGTGTCGATTCCAAAAATTCAGTAGAAAATATCACAAATATATATGTTTTATTATCATTTTACATCATAATATGTTGAAAGTTCAGATTCGTGCGCTTGAAGTGAAGACGGCGGCCGTATCACGGCAATTTGTGGTTTTACTGGATGATCGTTTTGTTTCTTTGGCCGGGTATATGAAAACGAGATACGCACGTCTCGTGCAAATCTTAACCAGTTCCATTCTTTTCACATTAGGTGCTGATGGAAGCAGCTTGTAATGGCGATGTATTCAAACCAACAAATCTAGCCGATGATCCTATAATGCTGAACATCGACTCCACTGCAGTGGTTCGGAACGTCGCCATTTTCCAGCATTTCCTGCTTAACTGGAAAATATGGGAGAGGGCCAAACAAGGCGTACTGGAAATGCTGTTGGCCACTATTGAAATTTTGGTGCACGGAAGCCACAGTTATTACACTTTTAACATCATTCAGTTCCAGAAGGCACAGCTCGTGCAGCAAATCCTGATTGGATGTCAGGTGAGATTATTTCAGGAGTGCAGTAAAGAACTCTTGTTTGAAACTGAAAGCTTCTTTTGTCTTAAACTATTCGGCCGTAAGACGCATGATTCGTTTTGACAACTCTCGCGTCCTTTATTCTTTCTGGGGAAGGCAGTTTACTGATTGCCTTTACTCAGTTGGCGGAGGTTTCCGATAGTGTTGTGTAGGTAACTGCATGTTTCCTTAAAGAGCCCTACCCCACCTTCTACACGCTGATAACATGAACTAATGTGAATTAACCTAGCGAAATAAGGTGACAAGATATAAAGCCCCAACATGAAAGGGCACGGTCCTGTTATTTACAGGGATGTTAATAACTTTTTCCACAAGCGCCTACCGATGGTGCAAGGAGCAGCTGTGCCCAGTTGGCCGTGAAAGGTCTTTTAGGCGGCGGTATACCACTGATAAGTGGCTTTTATCGAAAACTTTTAGAATTCCTCGCCATTTTATGAAATGGATTGAGGGGCAGGGAAACTTTTTCTGATTTTGTATTCCATTCGTTACTTTCTTGAGAAACTTTTGCTTTTTACTTGACTTGGATTTGTCGTTGCTTGAAGTTCAAAGTTTTAATCAAGAGACTTTTTAATGATATAAATATTCCGCACAATGACCTAACTTTAGTTATGCAGAGTATTGCTGCGTTTCGAATTGTGGTGTGACTATCATCTTATTGTTGTTTCACAGGAGAGACAGAGTGAAGAGTGCAAGGAAATTCCACGAGTAATTAGCTCCTCTTATGTGAATATTATACAGAATATCATGGGTAATCCCCCTGACTTAACGGTGTTGAAGTCTGTTTGTGAGTTCCTTATTGCCGTCCACCCGACGAAGGACACCACTCGACTGGATGCACCAAGCAGATGTTATCTTAGGGAACACTCTCTCGACTCGTGTATGTAAAACACGTTTATGTCGTTGTAGATAGTCAAGCCAGCCTACTTTCTGCCTCCTCTTCCTTTCTTCCTACTAGTCCCTGAAAAAGACGATTGCAAAAGACATAGTTAACTAATAGAAAAACGGCCTTTTTCTCCCTAACGGACAGAACTCGTAACTTCACAACGCATTTTTTATTTGGTCAAACCGCTTTACTTTGAGTTCCACTGCTCACCTAGGGTAAGAATGGGTATTAGTGGTAAGGTAAGGGTTAGAGGGGGAGGGGAGAGGGGGGGTGTTAATTTTAAAGGACCAGCATTCCCTCAGGGGAAGTAACGATACTCTTAGTCACCTCATGCTATGGAGACGAGGATAAGGCTCGGTGACATATACAGGCTGGGTTCTGTATGCAGCGTATGCAGACTTAACTACCCCCTTATGGTCTACTGAAAGTTTCGTTCCCAACCTTAATGGTGGAGCCACCATACACCATTCTAAGACACTTGGACTCCTAAGAGCTTAAGACGGGATGTTAAAGATTGCTTTCGTTCGCAACTATTATTGGTAGTTCGATCTTCCTTTCACAAACAAGCCTGAAGCTCTCCAGCGTTCCTCTTCAGACGCTAAGAGAAGAAAGAGGAAAAGACAATTATGCTTGAATTTAATAACTGAGTTGAAAATGTAAATTGGCCACCGTAAAGAATTAAAAGGCTGACGTTTCGAGCGTTAGCCCTTCGTTAGAGCGATCGCTCCAATCACTCTTACTTAGGGGTAACGCGCGAAACATCAGCCTTTTAACTCTTTACGGTGGCTGTTTTACGTTTTTAATTCAGTTGTCAATGCTAAATTACCTGCTATACTCTCCCACCGACGCAGCACCATAGTGTCTTTAGAAACTTATCCCTTTTATTCACTGTTTTATTGTTTCCTGGTATGATAGCATTCGCTATGTAGCGGCTAAATATCACTCTTCTGAAAACTTGTCCCTCTCCTGAACATTCCAGATGGATTACTACCTGTTGTCCTCAGATTATGTTCAAATAGCCCCCCTCTTTTTGCGTCGGCAGCTCTGGGTTCAAACCGTTCTTTGCCCGCGGCCAGTGGTGGCTCGATTTCTTCTCCTCTTACCGCTCCAGTTCGCTCGATACACTCACCAAGACCGTTTCAGTTCACCAGCCCAGGGAGGAACCCCTCAAGAAACCCAATGAGCCGGTCACTTAGTTTTGAGTCTATTAAAAGCAAAGATTTGCAAAGGTCACGTGCCAATCTACAGAATGATCAAGAAAAGGGAAGGCTTTTGAAGACGTCATCCCGGAGTGTAACTGAACTCAGCAGATCTGTTGCATCAGGTTTAGAACCTGATAGCCAACTTCACTGGAATTTTCGTGAGGCGTCAAAGGGGACAAGGGACGACAAAGATGTATTTCAGTTTAGCGTCCCCATGGAGGTGGCACCTGGGAGCTCTGGCAAGGCTTCTGTACCTACTGGAGGACTTGCCGTGCCTAAAGGAGACAGAAACCGTCGTGTCATCATTCCAAAGCAAGAGGCCGGTGAAGGGTTGAGTAGTAGTGCTCTTGTGCTGCACGAGAGCCACTTGAGAGAACCCGACCCCAGAATGAGCCCCTCTCCATTGACGAGCCCAGGCACACCCTTGGATATGTCTTACCCAGGAGTACGCACCATTTCCGGCAGCAACCCAATGGTGATTAGGAACTATGAATCAGTCCCAAGTTACGATGGACAGTCTAGTTTTGATCCCACGGAGTATGATTTTATAAACGAATCTGATTTCAGCTCTTTACAAAGTAGTGTGGTCAATCCAAGTTCCCATGATGATTACCTGGTGGTGGAAGGATTCCCTGGGATACAGTCAAGTACAAGGTAAGTGTTGAAGGGAGAAAGGCATCTTAATCTTCAAGACCTGTCTTAAATATCCTTAATTGCACAATTTTATCTTCACATAGCTTTTCATAGAATGTTCAGTTTCCAAATGAATGTCGAAAACCAAAACCAAAACCAAACTAATCAACGCAATCAATCATAACAAAGATCCATTATCATTATATATCATCAACCAATGAGAACTCTATGTGACTTTTTCATTAGTTTGCATATGATTTTTTGAGAGGATGACACGAGTTTCTGGACCAATCATAGAGCTAAGTTAAATTAAACTAAAGAATCTGAATTACGTTTGACACTCAATTGGAAACTCCTCAAAAGTACGGTGAAATCTTTTTAGTGAAGAAAGGAGGGAAAGGGAAGAGAAGTAGGTGGAAGTTTGAATCCAGAGGCTGAGTTTCATGACATTAGTTGTGTCACACACAGGACTTACTGCCCCACTCGTTCAGACAGCGTACAAGGCGTTGATGTGATGATAACACTGAGATTGGGTCTAATGAAACTGCTCGAGAAGAAACTGTTCAATCTGCCATCTGAGCATGTGCCGGCAGTGATTGGCGAGGTTCTCAAAGCTGAATACATATTGGTGTGGGCTCATCACGATTCAGATAATGTCAGAGAACTTGCCATCAGGGTGGGTTTCTTTTTTTGTGTGATTATTGTGGACCTTTTTTGATTGTCTTAGTAAATTTTTCAGAGGATCTTCCAAAATTCCATTATTATATTTGGGATTTTGTACTCCAGTGTCATAGGCCATCAAGATTAAAGATTTTAGCAAGTATTTCTTTAGTTAGATAGTGTTATTTTGAAGCATTCCTCTTATGAAGTTACCCGAGGATTAATCTACTATACTCTGGTTCAGATTCTTTTCCAGTATTTACAGAAGGCAGAGCCTAAACGTTGTGAGCAGTTCTTAAGAATCCACGGTTTCCACCTGTTGGCGAACCAGGTGAGACAGTGTTTTACCAAAAGCATAGTTCCTTTCTTATTTGTACGTTCTAAACTACATGTGACGGTCTGTGGTCTTTCCCTACATCTAGTTAATTTGGAAAGCCGCAAATCTTTACAACAAAAATTTATCTTTCAAATCGGCACTCTAAATTCCCACGGTATCAGCGAACGCTTTTCATATTTAGTTAATGTGATCTCTTTTTAGCATATAACAAGCCATATACAATTCTTATTTATGTGTTGTAGCTTTATGATCATCCGGTGACAAAGCTGTTAATAGAGGGCTGTCTGTCGCTTCTTGTGGATCGTCCTGTTGACTTGAACAAAGACTAGTAAGTTCAACTTATCTATATACAAACCTTTTGCCTCTTCCCACAGGCAGATATGTAAATGGAACCAAAACTGCTGCGGAGACCTCCACTCAGAAGTGTCTCTTAGTAACGGGAGTAAGGCAGTAACAAATAATTCTTTCTGCGGATAGAAAATTGAATAATTTTTTTTCTTAAGGAGCTTGTTACACTCTAAACCAAAGTCTGGTCTGTCTTTTTTGGTATTAATCATTGATGATTATTAATTATATTGTTATTAATCATTTGTGATTATTAGTTATATCCTGTGCTTATCCACAGTAACTACTCAGGGGCAGAGGACAGAGACCTGGCCTCCTCTGTCCGCCCCATGGGCGTGGTCCCTCTTATGGCCCTGTTAGAGAACAGTGTGTTAAAGCCATCTTTATTTCATCTTCTGATCCAACATTTGTGCCAGCTGTTCATCAAAGTGGATGACCTGTGCCTTCAGGCTGTCGATCACGGGTTGTTGGAAACCGTGTGTAATGTGATTTATGGACTTTGCACATTACGACACAAACAGAGGTAGAAGATTGTAACCTGGTCTGTTTTGATCATTATAATTATTTATTCGCCTTATGTTTTTATTGCCACACAGGGGTTTCAATATTTCTTTCCATGGCGGCTGCCGATTGTGTAATAGGCAGCTGTGTCCCGAAAGGGAACCTTTAGGTGAAAGTCAAACACGAGAGCCTGCTCGCACGCCAAACAGACGGCGGTAAGAGCTGTTATAGGCAGTGATAGACCGCCGATAACAAACTGTTTGGAAGGAACGCTAACTTTAGAAGTCAAAATACTTGGAGGGCTAAAGCTATAACACAGATTTATTAAGGGAATTAATTAGATAAGATGTGTTATCAAGTAAAGATGCTAAGCCTTATCACAAAAGTGAGACGATAAAACTGAATCCGGTTGAATGCCCATTTAGGACTTGACTTCTTTCCGGTTCCAATTTTGAAGTCGATAGCTTTACCGAGTCTTCATAACTTGATTGAATGTGAGGCCGTTTATTACCTTGATACTGCAAATTTGCTCGGTCCCCTCTTCAGGTTTGTCAGGAATCCGAGTAACCTTCCAGACCTAGATGCAGTAATGGAAGACTTTCAGCAATTTGTTGTGTGTATTGTTAGGAAAGCATGCAGGTAACAGATAATTATGACCTATCATTAAATTTTTTGCTTTGTAATCCTTGGCCAATATCTCAAGCGACGGATCCAACGCTATCCACTTGATAGGAATTGATCCAGTGAATCGCGTTATCTACCCTTCGAATAACTGTAGCTTAGTGTTTTGTTCATGCAACGAAAATGAGAGAATTACTAAGATAAACCTCCGTCAAATTAGTGTGTATGATTTTATTTGAAACATAATAGACCCATGAAGACGTCGGTACAATTTCTCATTTTTTATCAATATTCTTAAACCAGGTTTAAAGGGAAAATTAGAGTTAAGAGGTTTTGTCCATTAAGTAAATCCTAACAGTTTCATTTCTTCTAAACTCAGCACCAACGGCAACCTTTATTTTCAAATGTTTGAAGATATGCTGATTGCATTAGAGAACCTGGAAGAACAGGATCACAAAAAGAGAGGTGAGTCTCATCTTTAAAATGTTTGTGTTTCAGTTGATTTCCGTGCAGGAGTTTGAATGCCATTTTTCTCCTTTACATAGATCACGATCCTTCTACATCATACTGTGCTCGATATTTTCGTTTTTTCGCTATTCAAGTGGCCTTGCATTTCTTCCAAGAAGTCAGTAAAGGGGAAGGACCTGTGGGAGGAAAGAAGATAAAACCATCTGGCTTGAGGTAATGACACTGAAACAAAAGCAGCAACAACAACAACAGCTATTTTTATTCAGTTTTAATTCTTTAAACAAAAATTACAGTTAGTCTGGCCTAGAGATAGTTAGTGCTACCTTGGGCGCTTAAGTGTATAATTTGTATTATTGTTATTATCATTATCACTATTATTATTCCTATTAATATTGATAATATTATTATTTATCACAGTGGTAGTGCATGCGAATAGACTCTCTCAAGGACGCTTTTTTTAACGTTGTTAAAAAGCGTAATTCTATCGAAAGAGGACCTTCACATTTGTTCTGGTTTTGGTAATATTAACTGCAGACACCATATTGCAATTGCAGTCACAAACGCTTATCATAAAGAGAGTGTTATTTTTTAAGTTTTCAACGTTTATGTGCCCTCAGATTACCATTTCGTGGACTAGATAATAACGTCGACCCAGTTCCCGCATTCACTCCGGTCTCGTCTTGGATCCACTTGGATCGAGACCAGTTCAGATTGTGCCTTGATCCGAGCCAGCTCAAAGAGTCCCCAACAAGTGCAAATTCTAATGAACAGACGCGGCGTTTTCAGATCACGTGCCAGTTGGCCGTGAACTCTATAGTGTACTGCAAGACTTTCTTTCTCCCAGAGGACTTCATTGCCTTTCATTTCGATTCTGTCGAGATGGACGTCCATGAGGCTTTGCGTCCAGGGATGGTGCGAGTTGCCGGAGCAGCCATTGAGAAGGAGTTTGCGCAGTTCGTGTTTAGTTTACTTCTGGAAATTTTTGATGCTTGTTTGGTATGTAATTTTCGTAGGCACCTCAAACAGTCCCACTTGGCATAGTTTAACTTACTCGAGATATTTGGAATTATAAACTATTTAAATTCTCTGTCTTAATGACATTTTTGCTAACATAACTTTACGTTGTTTGCGATCGTTCAGCAACTTTCATAGCTCGTATGATAGTAGGAGGCCCAAGTTTTCATGGCAAGGATTTAATGATAATTTATTTGGCTTACAATTCTGCTTAGCTAATAGAAAATTGTGAATAATTAACAGGATCATGTTCAGTTTTGTTGTGTTTTATCTCAAGGATGGAAGAAAGCGAGAAATTTATAAACTCTTCATCGTTTGTAAAGATCATTTGAAAGCACAGGTAAATCCATTGTTTTCTGAAAACACTTATACCTATAACTATCTAGATCTATAGACCTATAGATCTATAGATCTATAACTTTTGCGACAACAACAGGCAAAGTTTCATGTGCGTCGTTTTCCTGTTTCTTTCAGCTGGGCAAACTGCTAGTGTTCATGTTGAATCCAAGTCAAGATTTGGACTTGTCGTGTTTCGCGCTCAATCTCGTCCGTCATCGACGTGCTAAAAAGATTATAGAGACTGTACTGAGAACCAGTGGAGGATCGAAGGTAAATATGAAAACAGGCAACTTTCGTGAAGCGGAGATAACGCGAATGACCAAGTTTAGATTGATTTTAGTTCGTTGAGATGGTGGTGCTAAGTTTCCAAATTAAACATAATGCCAAGTAAAGCAAAACCAAAGTAATCCTGGATCATTTTCGATACTCAGTTGGAAATTGTTTCACCTCCTTTTTCTGCGCATCTTCTCTTTCTAGCTCCGTGAACGCACAGCAGTATATGTTTTGAAGATTCTCGACGATCCTGGTCTCACTCAGGAACAGAGAAAGAACGCCGAGAACTTTAAAGACCTGATGTTGTCTATGAACCTGCAGTCTATGCGCTTGAACGTTGGCGACAGCAAACTTTCAAATGACGAGGAGGTTAGTGTGCGAAATATTCGAATAACGCCTGTCCTGTGCTCCAACTGGTGATCTTCCTCCCGGCTCTCAACGCGTTTTGCACAATTTAAACGTAATTGTTGTCTAAGAGTTGCTGTATATCTCAGTTTCAGATGTGGGATTCCACAGGTATGATGCAATGGCAAAAACAGAGAAGTGATGGTTATAAAAGGTAATGGAACTCACTATTCATCTCAACATGGTTACTCTTTACATTCTCTTTTTTATGACTAGTTTTTCATTTTCCACCTCAATACTGTGTTCAAAGCGACACTTTTTTCACCCACTCTTCGGGGTTTCCAAGAACTTAAAGATGTAATGTAACTTTTTTTGATAAGAACAGGTAGGTCAAAATTAAGGATTGAGGCACTGGGAAACAATCACCACTCGTGGAAACATATTATCAAAATAGCGGGCCTCTAGGAGTTATGGCAAAGTAAAGTACCCGGGACAAACCAGCAGTTTAGGTACAGTATTCCCTTAAATTCGTGAATTATAGCAAATGTCCCTTTGAATTTATTTCTAGACTTGACAAGAGAACAGAGGAGCTTAGTGAAGCCATATCAACGGTTGCTCAAGATGTTACTAGAGTTGTGGTCGAGATTCAGGACACAAAACGCCAAGCCCTGCTCAAACATGCAAGGGATGCGCTTTCTGCTGAGGTCCAGATTCGTAAAAAATGGCGCCAACTCATTGAACGACTTATCCATGAACGGTAAGCCGAAATCACTCTTCTTCTTGTGGCAAAACAATGATACCCAATAATCGTTCGGTAGGAATTTTCGTTTGTAGCGTAAGCTCCCGAGATTTGATTTGTAGTAACATTCTCCCCGAACATTTCATTGTAAGCTAGTTGACAGAGTTCGGTGTTCTATCAACTGAAACCCCTTCTGCTGATAAATTTGTTCTTTGTAATCTGTAGTGCTTGTTGCTCTTTGTTTTTGTTTTGATAGTCTTATCTAAGAATATCTTTAAGTAACTTGAAGTAGATAGCTATAACCACGCTTGGAATAACATGCTTGAGGTATTAATTGATTTTCATAAAAGACCTTAGATAGTGTTCTCGTGCTATGCGCGTTTTACTTTCTTCTAGATCTGTGTGGTACGATGTCGAGCACTTTCCTTCATCTTGGAAACTGGACCCGACAGAGGGCCCAGACCGTGTGCGATGTCGCCTTCAGCGGTTTCATTTGGACGTAGAAGAGAAGTATCTTATGAAGGAATACTGTGGCAAAAGTGAGAAAATTTTTTTCATCGGTGTATTTCATTGGTACATTTCCGACCTTATTACCATTCCGGCTAGTCGGTCCGCTCTGTTACTGATCGGTTGATGTGCTTTTTGATTGTGGGAATCCCCGTTTTGAGAATTTTCATCCCTATGTCTCCATCGGTGTTCATTAGGATTAATTCTCATGCGAATGACTTCTTGAACGTAACGGGTGTATGAGTAAGGGTCATAGTCATTAAATTTAACCTTATCTACAAATAAGAACGTGTCCTGTTTTATTGACCTACTCTGAAACCACAGAGTGCAAGCAAGCCGTCTGCCTCTTTCATGTGCTTTAATTCTCTCGATCATCGCTCTACCTGTCTTTTCCGATTTATATTTTGCCTCGTCGTCTGACGAAGACTACTAATGTAACAGTCGAAACGTTGCGATCATTGAACAATAGCCTGTGGAAAATACATTCAGTTATTTGTGGACTTCTAACGAAAAAAATTATATGACGACCTGTACCTGGACATTCGCTGACGTGACTGACTAAATTTTCTCGGCTTGACAGGTTGTTATTTTTACAGTTTTAATAAGTTTGGGGCTTTGCTGCGCGCTTTACGAGCTCCGCTTTAAATTCACGATAAGCCGGCGTCTTCCTCGGTGTCGCCACCCTGACTGCCGACGGCTGAAAGCGGATGGAGAGAAGTGAGATTTCCGCTGTCCGCTGTTTACTATAAGCGTCATGCTTAACCCTTAACCTTTTTCTTTGTTTTCGAAATAGCCGAAAACCGAATGCTCCGCAGCACAAAATGTCTGTGGATGATGAACAAATGGAATAGAGGTGCTTTCTGAATAAGTGCCTTTCACCTCCAGGAGCCGTTCTTAAAACACCTTTTTAGTCAAAATCTTAGCCACGCCCTTTTTATTTTATAGAGACAAAGGGCGGTAGCACTCCGTTGTCATATCTGTTTGAAGACACCACGACCTCAATGAAGAAAAACGTATACTATATCTTTGACACTCCTGATACCATTCGGTGAGTGGAGGCTTCCTTTGGAAGTTGAAGATATCTTATCGAATTTTGAACTTTTCCTTAGTGCAGGGAAAACAGTGAGACGCTACGAATTCAAACAACTTACAAATGACCAGAGATTGATGGTGGATCACACTTGTAGACTGTTAACGACTAAAATCTCAGGTTATTGATTTGTGAAACACTTAAAGAAATTGTAGAAGTGATTCACATCAATGAATTATTTTTGTCAGTTTTTCGTATGCTTTGAACTGAAAATATCCATTGTAAAACTATTTCAATCGTTCCCAAGCTGTTAAAGACATACTAAGGCCTGTTTGTTTGTTTTAGTTTTGGGTTTCTTTTGATATGTGTTTGTTTCTATGGGTTTTAATTGCTTCACCAGTTTTCTTCATCATTGTAAGAACATAACACTGGACAGTAAAATCAAAGGAGTTCTTCTCATTGGTAAGTAACAAACGTTTTTCCCATATTGTCCCATGCCATTTTCTGACACGAGAATGGCAAAAAAAGTTGTCACTATATTGATGTGAAAGGACACTTTTTTTTGGGACTGGTTTATCAGTTTTTCTTTCAATGTTTTGTTTGCAGGTGAAAGTCACATGTATTTTGTGGGTGAGGAGGCTACGCAGATAGACACAGACATTACACAAGTAGGATTATTTTCTCTCTTGATATCATATGTTGCACGTCTAGTAAAGCAATCATCTACCCATGTGAGCTTAAATTTAAACAATTGCAGAAACATTTAAAATTTTCCCCAGCGACCTGAAGCTTTCAGAAATTGAAGGAGTAATATAGAATATTGCACTTCTCTCTTTGTTCTTTAAGATTTTGTTAGGCAATAAGGATGCCATTTCCATATCCTGGCTCTACGAAGAAATTCAAGAAATACGAACTAGGAGATATTGCCTTCAGGTGGGCACGTGTTAATGAAAGATAGTTTTGTCATGTGGATGAAAGATTTATCCTGTAGCCATGGAACACCCGCTAGATTAGGCTATGAAAACAAAATAATGTACATAATGGCTTAACTTATGAGATGCGACTTACAAAGATGTCGAGAGATACACCTTGATGTACGAACTAACGCTAATGAAACAGCATAGAGACCTTAAGCAAACCACGACGGCGTTAGCATCGAGGACATGGTAAAACAAAGGATCACATCGGTAGAGCAGTAGCTCAGCACGAGTGTTTTAACACGTTGTACACTTTCCAGCCGTCCTCTACAAAACAACATCGTGAAATCACCAAAATATGAGTATTCCAAGAATGGAAACCGACGGCAAGTTATTCAAGTTTTTATATGGAATTTAATGCTGCTCACATACGTTGTGCTGAAGTTTACCGTAAAAGACAGCAAACACCTCCAGTCATTGACGAAATTGTAACTAAATATATAAACTAATTTTTTGCTTGACGTCTTCTTCGGCGTTGCCTTCCTGACTGCTTAAAGTACGTAATATCTACTCTTTCTTACTTATGACAGGACAATGGCTTGGAGATTTTCCTTACCACTGGCCGGACGTATTTATTGGCATTTGACACGAGAGAGGTACTTTGATTTAACTGGCTTTTCATTAATGATCCTCAGACATGAAAACGCCAGTGAAGCGAACACAAAAAATTTATGTAAACCAGAAACATTAGTTTCTTTCAGACCAGAGACCTTTTTGAGTGGATGTCGAATTTCTTTCACCTTTTACTTTCACCAAAAACCTATTTTTCGTTTTTGGTTTCGTTTATAACTTTTTAACACCGTGTTTAGCGCAAATATATGTGTTCTGCTTAATTAAAATTGTTAACTGAATTAACTTTTTTTATTGGAGCTAAAGACTTTAAGATCTTTCATTTTCATCCCCGTTTAATATATTTTCTTCTGAAAGGAAACCTTTTGATCAAAGTCTGTTTTTATTAGGACCGCGAAATAGTACTGGAACAGTTTCAACAGAGACATCTGCCATGTTACGAAGCGCCGCAATACGAGCATTTAATGGCTCTAACAAACAGGTACGTCTGTTAGTAGGAATATTATCCTTACCTAACAGAACGCTTTCCATGATTCTCAAGAAGCAGTGACTACGTCTCGTGTTTCCCCTACACTTCTTTCGTGCTCTAGCCGCTTCTTGCATGAGCATGCTTCATAGCAGAACAGAGTACAGTCAAAACTTCTTGATTTGTCAAAATCCATCGTCTGAAAGTGTTGCACTTGTTCTAACCAGGTGGCGGATTGGACAGATGACCAACTTTCAGTACCTTACAGAGCTGAACAAGATGGCAGGTCGCTCGTTCAATGACCTCATGCAGTATCCTGTGTTCCCTTTCGTGCTGGCTAACTTTGGAAGCGAGGTCCTGGATCTGAACGACGTCACGAGTTTCCGGTATTGATAAGTTGTTTTCTTATTACTTAAATTATCTATATTTATTTATATATTTCGATTACAGTGAGTTATGCAGATAAATGTTGGGCAGCTTTAACACTGAGCAGTGAAAACACTATTTCAAAGGGGTGGATTTGATTGCCTGTTCATTTGAAAAAACTAAATTCCTCTACAAGGGACCTATTTGGCAAAAGATGTATACTGGATATGTGCTAACAATATAACTAAGGTATTTGTATTTTCAGTGACCTCTCTCGTCCAATTGCCGTTCAAAATCAGTCAAAGGAACGGAAGTATCGAGAAAACTTTAGAGTAAGTGTTTTTTTTTTCTTTTACTTCACGGTCAGACTGTATCGATGTCGAGGCAGCAATACCGAAAGAGGTGCAAGGAAAATATTCCATAAGCACGTAAAGCTAACACGTTTAATTTTCACGTAGCTGTTGCAGGGGTTTTGTTCAAAGCCGGTTACCGCTGTCTGCTTCGCAGTCTTTGAGTTAAGACTGAATGAGATATTTCTGATAAAGTGTTTGTTAGTCTTTACGTGTGGAATTCGCAATGCGAATGCAATGCTTGACGTGGAATGCGTGACGTTTGACTGTTTGTGTCTTAGTGGCTACAAGAGGAGTATGAACGGATGGAGGAAGAAGATCCAATGTCTGCCCCATATCATTATGGATGCCATTATTCTAACAGTGGCACTGTTTTGCACTTTCTCGTTCGAATGCCTCCGTTTACTAAAATGTTTCTACAATATCAAGGTAAGTCAAACAAAAATGGTAACCGTACTCTTGAATGAAATCGTCTCGTTCTTTCTCTTATTCATCAATTCCGTTATCGCCATTCCATTTCATTTCCCATTCTCATTCCCGTTCCCACTCCCTTTCCATTTTGATTCCTTTTTGTCCCCTTTTTGTCTAGTAGTTTGCAAAATTACTCGATGTTTTGGCGTTTTCACTGTTTTGTTTGTGTTTATTTGTATATTACTTTAATGGAGATTCTTTATTCTTTGGCAGATCGAAATTTTGATATTCCTGATCGTACGTTTCACTCTATGGCAACAACGTGGCGTTTATCGTCATTTGAATCTGCAACTGATGTCAAAGAGCTCATTCCAGAGTTCTTTTTCCTCCCAGAGTTCCTTGAGAACCGCGAAGGTATGGCGTTAGGGTCAATGATTGAGGTCTGAAAATGAAATCGTTGCTACTGTAATTTTTGAAGAATCTTCATTTAGACTAGAACCGTGTTGGAAGATAAGTGAGGTTTATTTGAGACAAAGTAAAATACAGAGAAAACACACGATTATCTTTGAGGAAATTAGCCACGTGGTTTGAGTTTCTCAAGGTCGGAATGAGCTGAAGCAATTCTACCTAAAAATAAGTTGAACTTTTCCTAAACCTTAACTCAACAATGCTCTTTTATACAAGAGAAATCAAATACAAGGTTAACTCTGAATCCTGGAATTTGCTTTGACGTACTCTCAAGCTTCCTTCCGAAGACCTTCTTTCCATCAACAGCCAGAATCTCTACCACTAAGTTAAACAGAAGTAAGGACGAATTAGCCAAGTTAATTTGGTGAATTGATTCTCTCAGGTTTTGACTTTGGCCTTCGTCAAAATGGTCAGCGGGTTATGAATGTAGAGGTTCCCCTGTGGGCTAAAGGTAGTACCAGGCTCTTCACTTTGATTCACAGACAGGTACGACCATCTTGTTTCATAGCAGCCTTTAACAACCTATTACTCCTGATGATTAAATATAGAAAACAAAATATAAAGAATTTATCTGCTCTTCTTCTTGTGTTTTGTCGAATTCTGCTTGCCGTTCTTGGCAATTTTCTTTGTTAAATGGCTTCAGTTTACTTCTTATTTTGACACGATAAAAGCCGAAGGAGTTGCGAGAAATCGATCCTAGACCCCAGACGGTGGACCAGTCCAAAAACTGTTGGTTCGTTCCCCAGACCAGATCAACACTCAGGGTTTTACAATAACTGAGGAGAATGTGCTTCCTTTGTTAAGGCATCCGTAAATGGCTAGAAATTCCATTCTTCTTGGATTAGGGTGATAAACCTTAGATAAACCGTCTCCTGTGTCTTCTTTGTACTGATCAGCGGGGGACGTTCAAGAACCCACGCACTTCTCGCAAAGAGTTTTTGTTCGTATAGGCCCCCATTTGAACCAGCTTTACAGCTGAACTGGTGCAGCCTGTCTACATGTCGCAAATAAGTAATATAATAGATAAATAAGTAAATAAATGAAGCAGAATTTTGAAAGTCTAATTATAATGAAATAAATTGTTATAGAATTCATATTTGAGGGATAATGTTTATTTGATTATTGAATTGTTCCACAGGCCTTGGAATCGGAGTATGTTTCGCAAAACCTCAACCACTGGATCGACCTTGTGTTTGGTTACAAACAAACAGGACGAGAAGCTATAGAAGCCATCAACGTATTTCACCCAGCTGTAAGTTGAAGTAATCAGTGCCATCACATTTGTCGATAGTAACAACTTTTAGAATTTTTAAGGGCGTTTGACGATAATGTGGCTGTCCGAGAGAACCAGTCAATTTAAAAACAGGTGCACAACACACTCCTTAATAACGGATATCACTCAAGAAGATGCTAATCTGGCCAGATACTTTAAACCATCAAATTAGTTAGCTTTACGAGTGGTTCGATTTGGCCAGCCAGTTATGACGGTTGGAAAAAAGGAAAAGAATAGCAAGTTATTCATTTGTTAGGTAGACTGTTCTAAAATCTCGTCGCACCAAAAATATAGAACTTTGTCTGTAAGAGTGCTTTACAAGACTTTCAATAACTTTTCTGACAAGCCAGGTCTCTTATTAGGCTCATGTGTCATTTTTAACCTTTCAGACATACTATGGTGTAGATGTGAATGCAATTACAGACCCTGTTCGTCAGAAAGCTCTCAAGACTATGATAGAAACATACGGCCAGACTCCCCAGCGACTGTTCACATTTCCTCACAGCCCACGACCGCAGTGCCAACCGCAGCCTTCGTCATCCGGGGAGGGAAGTTCTTTGGTTAGTCATTCAAGTCACCATTCTAAGTTTATGGACGGTGAACTATACGGTGCTTTTTTGTTAAACCGGCTGAGCACGTCACTGTCATCTGATACTGGCACTCTTGTGGGCAGCGCTGTTGACACTCTAACAGGTAAGTTTACAGGTCTTACATTATCCACTGTTTCTTGCTCTGGTCCTCCTTGTATTAATAATCAATCGATTGGTTCCATACTACCAAAAAACAAGAATCCTCTTTTTGCAGTTTCTCAAACGTACTTTGTGTTTGATATTTTTTGCTTTATTTTAACCATCATGTTTTATTTGGCGGTTATTTTGTTGATTCTCTGTTTACATAATTTGAACTTGAACTTAAAATTGTGTTTAGTAACGTAAACAACTGATTAGTCTTTTTTCACTAAAATTATCTTCTGGTTATTCCACAAACAGAATCGGACTATATTTTTCACATTTGTAATTTCTACAGAAATTCGACAGCCAGTAAACACAGTCGAGGGCCTAAAATGGGGACAATATGTGGGTTCTCCGGCTATGGGTGCCCCAGCAATGAGATTTACGCAACCGTTGAACACCTCCGTTCAATCTCTGGTCTGTCTCAAGAATGACTCTGTCTTTGTCCTGGGTCACAACTCTACTTTGTTGACCGTGCACCAAGCAAAGCCAGGGGAGAGTGAAGAAAGATTGATTTGGTCCGCGGTTTTGAGTTGGGGGTACATGGATGGAGGTGTACGCGTGTGCCCATCCCCTGAAAGCGCGCCTGTCTGTCTCATGGAACACCACACACCTGACAAGGTAGAACCTGTGGTAGAAGAGTTTTAATTATATGGAATTCTGCATGTATTGATCGACTGAACGCTTGATACCGAATTTTATTCGGGTTTTATTTTCGTGTAGATCACGTGTTGCGTTGTGACTGACGGATGTAAGTTGTTGTTCATCGCTACATCGACTGGCACGTTATCAGTGCTGCCTGTCAAGTACAACCCAGCTGTGGTAGGTCACTGCATTAAGATTTATCTTGACGCTGAATTTTTTTTTTTTTTTGGGGGGGGAGGGGGGGGGTTGTATTATTGCATCGCTCCATATGAATCTGCGCGACATATGCAGCTACCACTAAGGTATAAAGAGGAACGTTGATATGGAGACTGAGGTGCTGCGTCCTTGGGGGAGGGGGGTGTGTTAGGAAATAATGTAAATCGGGCAATGTTAAGAGTTTCTGAAGCTGACGTTTCGAGCGTTAGCCCTTCGTCAGAGCGAAAGGTATGTAGCGTAATGTAATAGTAAGGTAGCTTGGGGAGTAAACAAGGGAGAGGTTTGGGTCGGATCTGTTTATTACCCGACCGAAACCTCTCTCTTTTTTTTTATTCTTACACTACTTCAGCGCTGTTTACTATCGCAACTCGTTTTACCTTCTGAAACTCTGGAAAGACTTCTAGTAAGGAATGTCTTTACGTTGTCAAATTTACATGATCACCTCAAACCAGATTCTTTTGTGATACCTCTCAGCGACGCAGCACTACACTTTCTTCAGAGACACTCGCCCCCTTTATCTGCAGGTTGCATACGTCGCATAACAGTTTCAGAACAGTAACTGATGTTTTCAAATTACATTGGTACATGTAAAAACTGAGTTCAACTTGTAGAAATAGGATTAAGGTCAGTGTGAACAGCATAATATCGGCACGACAGTAGCTTTTGTTAATGATGAGTTGACGCCTAAAATGGATAGTTTTTCCTTTTTGCTAACACTTTTTCTCCAATTTAAAAATTTAAGCCTTAAATACTTACCTTAAATACTTCCTGTATTTAGGAAAGAAATTACTGTTGATGGGCGAGTCATTAATTGAAAGTTTAATCTCGAATTGCTGCCCTATTATAAGGTATCTCTTGTTTGCGAATCGAAATACAAATGTTGTCACCCAATATTGCAGGAAAACGGTATGGAAGTACTGGGTTCGAGAGTTCGTCTTCACGGACATAAGGATTACATCACATGTATGAAGTTGTGTCAAGCCTTCAGTATTGTTGTCAGTGGTAGTTGGGATACGACGGCCATCATTTGGGATTTGAATAGGTAAGATTTTTCTTAGGACGTAACAGTTTTCAAGTCCCAGTGGCGGAATTGATATTAATTTAAATAATGCGAAAGTCTGTTTTCCAAATTTTTAGGGAAGGCACTAATTGTCCCAAATAATACTCAAGCGATCGGGACGACAAGGGAAAATTTTAAATGAGTATCGAATGCAATCTAAGATTCGTCTAGTGTTGCTTTACTTGCTCTATGTTTGGTCAAACAAACCTACGAGACACTTTCAACAAACCATATGTAGAAGTAGATGATGTAGTAGTTTTTTTTGGCAATTTTTTTAGAATTTAAAGCTGAAACAGTACATGTGTAGTTGATGTTTTTATCATTTGTTCTTTCTTTCCTGTTGTTGTTTTGTGTCTGTATGTTTTTGTTTTGTTTTGTTTTTTTTTTTTTGGTTCCCCCATTCATATATCTCCTTTTTCTTAACCTGCTTGTGTGATGCATTGATGACCAAGAAAAAAAATAGAATTTCATTATTAGCCCTATATGCAAGTTACACTAATCCTAGCTAGTTCTAATTTTGTGTTCGGATGCTCTGACAACCGAGCTATCGATTCTTTACTGGCATGCAGAGGCATACAACAACCTCGCTTTCTTCTCTAGGTCACTTTTTAGTATTTCGAGGCATTAATTCATCAGCTGCTGGTAATTGTTTCTTTTGTCCTTCTCTGTAGGTTAAGTTACGTGAGATGTTTGGAACACCCCAACACCGTGGAAGCCGTAGCTATCAGTAAAACTACAGGAGATGTAGTAACAGTTTCACATACAAGTACGGTTTTTAGATAGATCGCTGTCAAGAATTGAAATGAGAATTCTTCCCGGTTTCTCTAAGATTATCAGTGAGAGCTACATTTTTGTAATCAAAGGATGACCTTCCTATTGTCCTAACCTTAACTGAGTGCCTTAACTGCGGTAGGTTTCCCTAACGTGGAAAAAATTCTGTAACTGCTCGTGTAATCAGGTGCCCTGACAAATGTTACCTCGGTTATAACGCAACCTATGTATGGGAGGACTGCGTGACGAAGAAACATGGTAGCAGTCAAAATGTCGCAATATAGCCTGCCTCACAACTCATCCATAGCTCAAAGATAGTTGAACAGACTCTTGCGTGGCAGAATATTGAGCAAAGAATATTCAGCTTTTTCGTTTATATTATAGTGAAGTACGTGTCTGAAGAGAGCACTATAGAGGAAGGAAGCGTAATTAAACTATGGACAGTCAATGGTAGGTTCATTGGCCAAGCCTCTTGTGAGTACTTGATCAACTGCTTGGAATTTTCCGCTGCGCCTGAGGGAATATCTGTTAATGTCATCGCCACTGGACTAAGCAATGGAGCCATAAGGTGAGCATGCTGCCCTGGGGATACCGTCCCTTCCTTTCTTTATAGCCTTAAGCCCCCCCCCCTCCCCCGTCTCCCCCCCTTCCGCTTCATGATGTTAACTCGTTCATGTAAGGTTGTGCAAAAATTAACTTTATGCTTTCAAAATAATGTTCTTCATCTGGCCTCTGGCAGGTTATGGAGCACTTGGGACCTAAGCCACGTACAGGACATTGTACTTGATCAGTATCTCAACCAAGTGGCGAGGTTGCGTAGTTTTTATTGTTTTGAGATTTCTTAATTTGCATCTGTCCGTTTCAGTGGTTGTTGATTAAGATTTCTATCCGGTCAGAGAGCAGTATTCAGGTCACATGATTACAACGGAGATTTCAGATCCACATAAAGTTGTCAACCAGAATGAAGCGTGTTTAACTGTCAGGAACAATAAAGAATAAGATGTCTCGAGAATTGAATATTTGTATGAAAACAGGAAGTCCTTATTCTGCAATTTAAGTTTTCCTTTCTAACCACGTGACCTGCGTGTCGCTCTCTGATTGGCTAGTAACCCTGCATGTCAATTTTCATAATATCTAATCGTTGATTTGTTTTTGTAGGTGTATTAGAATGATCAGTGCATGGATACATCATGATATCGTATGCCATTTTGACAATGTTAGAGAACTCCTCTGAATAGGGAAAAGAAATCTATTGATGAAGTTATGCCTAATTTATCAAGATTGGTAAGACGAGGTGAATTCTTTCAAGTGTTATATTATGTTATTTTTTCATCTTCTTTCAGCCTGACTTTTTCAGAAGACAGTCAACAACTTTTTGCTTTGAACACCGACGGGAAACTCATCGCATGGCAACGGAGCGATAAAATTTATACCAAGCATCCGACGATAACCGTATTCCCTCGAACTTAGACGCCATCTTTATTTCCCCAGCTCAGTCTTAGGCTTAATTTACAAGATAATACTCGAAAGATAGAGTTTGATTTCCTATGCCTTAAGTTAAAGAGCTAAAGATGAAGTACGATACAAAACTTGATTTTGTCAGTGACAGGATTCAAGAAATTTTCCCTCAAATAGTAATTATTGTCATTGAGCTACAATTTATTGCTTATATGCAATAACCAACGTGTTCAACTCTTGGGTCATATGATGTTACGCGACAAAATACACAGCCCGCCGAGACCTAGAAATTTTGCCGTTTATTCGTAAGGAATCTTTGCGATCGGGAGCGAATTTTTTTTTGACTGGTACATTTTAACCTTTATTACCTATCATTGTAGATATCACTTTAAATATAAACATTGCAATTTGAAAACATGAATTAGATATATAAACCGTTTCTTTTCTCATTAAGAAGTGTCTATATTTGATGAGAAAAGAAAGGGTATAAATATTTGATACATATCTTCAAATTGCAACGTTTTGTAGCGGGCATAGTTATATATTGTTTAGTCAATTCCAACGACAAGAGAATTATGGCACAGATACTTGATAAAATAGATTTCTTTTTTTTAAGTATTTAGAGCAAAATTATTTTGGTTACTACTTTTTTTAAACACAATTCCACTAGGAAATGGTAACCTTTGTCTCGGGGAGGTAGCTACAAGCAAGAATAAAAAAATGTACTAAAATTACTTAGGTAGATTTTCATAGCAATAAGCATGTCACTCAAAACGTCGGTGTAATGTGTCCTCCTTGAAATTAACGTTTTTTGCAATGTTTTTTGGAAAGAATCTTCACTGAATGTGGTTCTTGAAAAAGGAGACGAGAAAATATTTCTTTGATAATAAATTTAAAGTCATCCAGTTAAATTGAAGCGAATGGAAATTGTGTACTTTGTACGTTAGGTATGTGTACCATAGATGTGTAATTTAACTTCAGAATTGAAATATTTTTCATTCCCAAAATAAAGAAATTATGACAAGATTTTGCAGAAATTTGACCATTTTCATTCACCTACATTACCAATGCAAGCCATGATTTTACGTGTTACTTTCGATAGTTTATAAACATATAACAAGTGGTCTTGGTGGTGATCTTTGTCAAAAAGGTGCAATATATTTAAATGAGTCTTGTCCTCGTAGAATGCTTATTCGGTAAAAAAAAAGACGTCTACACTTTTTTCAAACGAAGCAATAATAGCTCTTAGTGCAGAATGATTATCAACCAATCAGACTGTCGCAATGCTATTAGAATGCTTGAAGTTTATAAGTTGGTGAAAAAGAGAGCCAATCGGAATCGCCGATTTAGAGCTGGGGCCAGCTGAATCAAGATTTACACCAAATGCTAGATATAACTCAAACTTTTGTTTTCGCCTCCTGATTGAAAAGCAACTGCTGGTTCTCCTTCGGCTCTGAGAAATAGAGTCAGAGTGGTCGCAGCTAAAATATGTCTTCTTTCCTTTGTTGATAATTTCTTCTTCGTTTTTCCCGGCTGCAAACGTTTCACGTATTTGAGCAAGCTCAAGCCAATAGCTATTCCTAGTAATGGCCAGAAGAGTGACATAAATATATCCAGCTGGTAATTTCCTTTGGTCGCAATAACCTCAGTTTGGTTAAGCTTATTGTAGAAGCAAGATATCCAGGAATCATTCCGCCCGTTTAATTCCATGTAGTCTCTGACTTGTTTTTGATTTTCCTCCTCTGAGCGTAAGCAACAAGAAGGCGGTTTAAGAGTACACTGAAAAGAGTTGAACGGAAAAAGACTGAGAAGAAGAGAACAACTGTATATCATTTCAAAATCTTAGATTTTTTTTTCATTAGTACCTCTTCTTTCTCTTTGGCCCCAGAAATATTTTAGTTAAGGTTTGAACTCAACACTTGTGTTTAGTTGCCGCTAGTTGTTGTAAGGTGACGTCACCCAGCGTGGGTCGACGCTTCGTGAAGTGATCTGTCGTTATGCGACGTGACGTGAAGAGATGTTATCCTGTGTGTCGTGATAAGATGTTGCATGGCACAATGTGACGGTACTTGACGTTATGTCCCACATAAATTAAAATTTTTAGCATTTTCATATTCGCCGTTGCCAAGAACTGTAGCGACTTAAAAGATTAGCGCGCGACCTCAAATCCGTTCACAATGGGTTGACTTGACGTTGATTTATTTGAATTAAATTAGTTTTCGCACGCAAGTGATTTTTTCTTGGCACCTACTGAGCCCCCCCGTGTATGGACCACAGCAGGATCAAGCCTTGAAAACAATTCACTCCAAAACAAACTAACAATTAATATAACAAGATAATTTGGTTTTATCAACCGAGTAGATAATGTAAATTAGCCACAGTAAAGCGTTTCTAAGCAAATGTTTCGAGCATTAGCCCTTCTCCATTCACTTTAACGAAGGGCTAACGCTCGAGACGTCAGCTTTGAAAACTCTTTACGGTGGCTACTTTACATTATCAACTCGGTTGATAAACCAAATTTTCTTGTTATACGTACTCCCCTGCCGACAGTTTTAAAAATAAAAATATACTTACTTGAAGCTTAAGGTAATCATTTCTTGCCCGCTCATCAAACTGAATTAAACTTGAACATTGAAAAAATTTTTACAGTAGCTCATGTTTTAGATACATTTACCTTTGATACGATTATAAAACCACTGACTCCTCGAACTTTTTTCTCAATTCGGCTTAATTGGAGTTTTTATATATTACACTTAAGCCTACCTTGTCGCCAACGTTGAGTACATCTTTGTAAAGAACTGATTGTTCCATGCTCTTTGTATCTTTTATTCCAGTAGAGATATTTTCTGTACTAAATACTACATAAATCTTAAGGCAAGGATAGCAGGAACTCAAAGGAAAACCGCCTCCGCAATCACAGACTTCTTCACCATCGAAGACGCTGAAATTTACGAGACATCTCGTCTCATGAAAAAGTCCTGCTTGCGCTGAGGGTAACACCACTTTTATCCCAAAGTAGAAAAGAAGACCAAGAGACACTGTTATAAACAAGTAAGAAAATCGAATACAGACCAAACGTTTGTGAGGAGAAGCGAGAGACGCATTCCATTCTGTGGACATTTCGGCGTACTTTTTAATTTTCATCGGTCGGCTAATTAGTTTGGCCACGGTTCATCGGAAACGAACGAGCCAATAAGTAAATATCATGGAGATGCAAAGATATTTATTAGTTTAATGTGTATGTTGACATTCTAAGTACAGGAAAATTTAAAGGTGCTTTGACGGCAATTGCACTTTAGTGGGATACAAACTCGCATCTTTAGTTGCATAGAATTTTATTTCAGGTCAATTTCATAAGTTCATTTTGAAAGAGTTAAAGATACGTGAATAGGGGAATTTGGCGCGGAGGCTGGGACGCGGAGACATTATGGCCTGCCTCTGCCGGTAACTCACTAATTGAGCCGAGCGAGGTCATTGATCTTCCGAAAGGGGTTATAGACAGAACAATGACGTAGGCAACTACCCCCCCCCCCCCACCCTTAGGATTTCGCTTCTTTGAATTCAATCCAATGTCCAACTTCAACAGCTCCAGCTATGAGTTACTAAGGTTTTGCAAGAATTAGCCGTCGGACTCGTGTACCCCCCACGCGCGTTTTAGAACTTAGACTTATCAAAATCTGCTGCTTAAGTCATGCGCGCCTCCATTTTGAAAAGGTAACTAGTTCTCACCACATAACACATAACCGTCTTTCTCCAGCAAACGTGCAAATAGGGATAATCAGCCATTTGAAACTACCTTCTTGTGCGGGTAGGAATAGTCAGTCATTTGAAACTGCCTTCTCGTGCATGTACAAATAGTCAGCCGTTGGAAACTGCCTTCTCGCGCATGCATGCAGGTAAGAATAGTCAGCCATCTGAAACTGCCTTCTAGTGCAGGTAGGAATAGTCAGCCATTTCAGACTGCCTTCTCGAGCAAGTATGAATAATCAGCCATCTGAAACTGCCTTCGCGTGTAGGTAGGAATAGTGAGCCATTTCAGACTGCCTTCTCGAGCAAATAGGAATAGTCAGCCATTGGAAACTGACATAAAACAATAAAACCTTCAAAATGCTGAATACTAGGAATTGGCCTGCACCCGAAATAGATGTTAAACTTTTCTCAAAAGAATGTCAAAAGATCACAACAATGTGTGAAGTAAACAAACATGACTGGCCGCCACATAAAAATACAAAAATAACATTGAGTTCATTTCACCTCATTCAAACATAATTCGAATTCTCTTAACCCCACGTCCATCTGATTGACTACAACAGAGCTGCTCGTTGTTGTAAGGTTCTTGGTTATGATTACAGAAATATGGTTTTTTTTTGTTTGTTTTTTAAAGAGAACTATCTTCTCAGGCCTTCTTCACAGACCAGAGATCTTTGCTCAGCAATTAAATTTCAGGATTGAATTTGACTGAATCTCGTCGGGTGAATGATCCTTTTCGTTTGGCTGTTGTTTATTTCTCAACGACATGATTGGCTAACAGACAAGTTCCGTTTATCTGTCGCCTCAAAGGAGTACAATTATTGTCAAGCCTCATCTATTGTTGTCAAAATGGGTTCCGCTCTATTAAGCCATGTCTTTTCTTTGAGTACGTCACATTAAGTGGATTAGCAGAAAATGCTAGAGATCTAACTGCCAACGTATTTAAGCTTTGAATAACAGACTTACAAACTTTATTAGTTGTAAATGAGGTTCATTTAGAGTGTTTCTGAATTTGTGCGGTTGGCAAACTGGTTTAAATTAGCTCAATACATAGAACATGAGCGAGAGATCTTCATCGAAAGGCCATCAGTCAGTTTATGATAAAGCTCTAGCGATTTTTCAAGAGCGGATAAAGAAACTTAAAGTCGTCGAACAAGAAATAGAAAAGGAAAGAGTTCAAACTAACATTGATTACAAATTTGAAGAGAGAAAAATCAAAGAAGACCTGATAAACATGTGCAGAGATAGAAAGCGTTTTGCCAGGGAAGCAAAATCTCGAAAACTTCCACCACTGGACAAAGAGAAAGTCTACCAAGGATGGACAGTAAAAGAGAAGCAAAGGCGTTTACGGTCTTTAAGAATAGAACGAAGCCATGAATCATTCCCAGCTATCACATGTACTGGTCCGAACATACCAAAAATAATGAAGCGCTCAATCTCCAAAGAGTCTCAATTTCACAACTGGCTCATTGGCTTTCCAAAGATAATAAAAGTCACTTCTACAAAACGCACTTCCCGAAACCCAAAACAAATGAAAGCAATCTTAGGAAAAGGTGTCGCTAATACTAACGACACCAAGGCAATGAAACGGCATTCAAAAGTGACGAACATCGTTTTTAATGTGCCGTTAACTCTTAAGGACGCTAAAGCTGCAGCAGAAACTCAGTTCGAAGTCACATCGCATAGAGAGAGAAAGAGAGCCATTGAAATGACAGCCAAGTCTCAGAGCCGCGGGGCAATAGGAAGCCGCTCTCCAAAATTTAAAGGATTTTTGGAAAATAATTAGACTGTATTTGTTTAAAAACTCCTTAGACACAGCTGGGTATAAACACAACAAAGTATGGATCGTGGTTTGCCTGGAAGTAGTGAATAAATGGAAGACTAAATACAACTAGTTTCAAGTCAAGTGAATTGTAAATTCACTATTATTCGGATGATATAGACAACTTCTAAACACTTTTGAAAATAGTGTTACTGAAGAAGTTTTGTAGTGTTTCTCGATTCGCTTCTAATGACCTTGTTTATTCCAGTTGTTAAAACATACTCTACGATATCCGTGGTACTGATCCAATTTTGTGTTTGTTTGTGATCTAATTAGAATATAATTTTTAATCGTAATTCCTGTTTAAACCGTGACGAAATCCTGCTTACTGGCTTCTTACGAAGGAGTATACGTTCAAATGATTTAGATATATTTTTATAGTTAGCAAGCTGAGTAAACCTTGCTAATTATACGACTCATTGGTTTTCAAAAGTAATGAGGCCTAATCAATCTTCCTTTGTTAGATTCGCATCCATTGAGACAAATATTGACAAGTAAACAAGAGAGTCTACGCAATTAAGCTCGTCAATAACTCTTTTAACCAGCTGTGGTCCAGGAAACAATTGACTGAACTACCAAACTCTACTGAGCCAATATAATGTAAAGAAACAAAGAATAATAATGAAATTACCATACACTACGATCTGGAGGAGTGTGGAACACGAGGTTGTTTAAAGCGATTAATAATGTCAATAGGACCGAGTGGAGTCCAATTTAATATGTAACTTTACGAAGGAATGACAAATTTGGACCCTGATTTAGTAATCATGAGTACGACGACGGACGGAATTTACGAGCACAATGTCCTATTACGAAAGGTAGAAGGAAATAACCAATAAGTCGAAATTATGACAACATTCGAGAAACAAAATACTCAGCATTTAAAAGTTTGCATAAATAAAAATACGACACTTGTCGTTTTTACGAGAAAATGAATTGAACCCAGAAGTCTTTCGACCAGCATGCGCAAATGATACTTGCTTCAATAACAATAACACAAGCATAGCTGTCCCATAAAACTGGCCACTTATAAGAATGACACCTACACCGTAGTTGTATTTTCAATACCAATCGTGTTCAGAAAAATTTGTCCCAGCTTGAATTAAAACAAGAGGACAGAGGAGGAGGAGGACAGAGACCTTGATCGGGTCCTTTCCAAAGTACAAAAAGAGAAACTTATCGCAGAAAACACTCATACACAAGAAGCCGAAACCTAGCAATGGCTTGACATACGTAACGCACGCTTTCATGACGCAGTTTCGCACTGCGCGGGCGCAATTTCGTTTGCTTGCTCAGCGTCCTTTCGTGGCCAGAGCAGAAATAGATTACTCGTAAAAACACTCAATCCCTATACTTCGAGGAAGGCAATCAAGAAAGCGAAAAAACAAAGGTTATCAAATTAGAATTCTAAAAATTCTTAGTAATTTGCAAAGTAAATATGATTTCAAGAAATTTGCAAGAGGGTAAAAGTAACAAAGGATGGCCAATATTACACACAAATAAGCCAAATGAAATCATAGTGGCCCATCAGTAATTTAGTCCGGTGACTGGCTCTAAATCAATCCAGAACAGCAAAAACCTTGCCAAGAATTCACGATTTGAAAGCGCACGCGTTTGAGGGGCCACGTTTCCGCGTAGTTCCAGGTGGCGAGACACTCACTTTTGCGGTCTGCGACAACAGATGATGTACTCTTGATTTGAAACATTACAGAAAAACGATTGCGAGAACTTCCTATCTAAAAGACGCATAGGGAAACACGGCTCGATCTCATTTTGTCAACTGGGCGGTATCTAGCTATTTTGTGCATTCCGCTCGTAATCTTTTGCTTATGGCGGATTTTGTTACGCATCCCTGAAGCATTTTAAATCAATTGGCACCACAGAAAGACTAAATTGTTGCGTCCCTCTAGGAAATACAGCATAATTATACCCAATTGCTGCCCTAATTTACGGCAAGGCCAGATCAGAAACAAAATACGTTCCCTGTTTTACACTCAAACCCCCCTCCCCACCCCAAATTTTAGAATCTTTTTGTGACCACCATTGATTACAGCAGAAATTACTCATTGGTCTCTATTTTCATTGAAACTAATGACTGATTAAAGGATCTGTTTATACGTAGGGCATCAATATTGTTTTCCCATGACAAAAGGTTGCCTTAGCTTATTGTTTCCTTTCACGTTTCCCTTTGAGCTCTATACATAGTTTCTAATCGCATTACCGGAGCAACCCACAGAAGAAAAGAGTATTGTTGTGTCCTTTTGTCTTTGAGTATTGTTGAAATAGAACGTATAGCACTTAGGGAGTCAGTTAGAAATTGCTTTCAGGATCGAACAGTTCCTCAGGAGAATACGTTAGCGCTTTAACTCTTTGCACGGATTCATTTCTGCTTTAAGTTTGAGAGCAAGTGGTAGGTTACTCGATGCATATTTGCCAATGTTGAATCACTGAGCCATTGATCCTATTCATTAGTTTAATAAACTGCTGCATGGCGTGAGATTCTGAGAAATTTGGCCGTCATGGTATTTGTGATTCTATGTATTCGGGATAACTGAACGTTTTGCTTGCTTATGTTTTAGTTGATATAACTTGTAACTGCGTGGAAATTGTATCTTTTAGCTGGGTGCAACTCTGTACGAATATGTCACTGATACTCGCCAAGATTAGCCCATGCTAATGATAAATTGTGATATTACAATCTGTGTCGTAGTAGTTGATGCGGAAATCTCTCGGCGGTAGAGGAACCGAGGATTTATCGAAACTGCATCCTGACTTTGATTAAAAAAAGGTTGCCGCCGAAGGAACAGGCCATGCCTTCGCAAAGAATGCATTAAAAACTTAAAGTCAGATTCTGTCATTATATGGGTACAGCGCATGACTTGGTTTGGTTACATTTTTACTTATACACTTTTAAATTCCATCAGTCTATATGAATCAGCAACCTACTTGGTTTCAAAACTGTCAGATCCGTGACACTGTTGGCCATTTTTGCATTGCATAGCTAACTATCCACACAGTTTGAGGCCAAGCTTAGGTCGAAACTGGAAAAGCTAGTTAGCATATGAACGGTGCAATTAACATATGAAAGACAAAGCTTTATAAATTTAAAAAAATGTCACCTTCAGCCAATTCCTTACAACTAAAATAAGCACATTTTCTTTTTTACAGATTGTAAATTGGACCATTGTATGGTAAATCGTCTGGTCGTTTTAATAGAACAAGGCCGCGCCAATTTGACTTCCACAGTATTCAGAGAGGTCTCTGCTGAAAAAGGTTATAGCATGAACGTCACACGAAAACGTGCCTTTTCGTAACTTTATAGCTTACTTTCTTACCAGGACTCGAAGTGAATTTATCGGAAACCAGATAAAATGCCAGTAAGCTGCAGTGGGCGAGGAAGGTACGTGTATCGAATCAGCAACTCATATTGAAAATAATGTATTTCGGCTCCCTCCAAATCAAATGCAAACTTTTTGAAAACCCCTTCTTATCAGATGCTTAAGGAGATGAAAGTTTATCTCCCTGGTCTCAAGTTTTACCCAACAGAATATCGACCGTTGATATTTTCTTTGTTTAACCTTTATTATATAAGTTTATTCAATTGACTTCCAGAGAAGACACAGGTTTATTCGTAAATTAGTCGTTAAAAGCAAAAATTGAAGTCAGAGGCTTCATGCTATATTTTGGGAAACAAGTGGGAGGAACATCGAATATTATTGCTATATTTTAGTTATGAAAAGTCTGGCCTGGACCTGCACTATGAATAGTTACATAACTCAAGCGCACGTGCGAACATGAGTTCATCTTCTAGTGAGAAGGGAGGAGAGGAAGGGTACAGGGTGCCCTTCAAATTTCTTCTGATGTCACCAGAACAAAACCTTTTCCCATTGGTACCTTAAAAGTCCTTGTTAGGAGTCAGATTGATTAAAAGAAGCAAAAGCAAAGAGAGGGCGTGGACTTAGCCAAACTTTAAAACAATTCCGAAGTGGCCTGTTTTCTTTAAAAATACTGAAAGCAATTATTTTGCAAATTGTTTGCTTGCAAACCGAAAAAAAATTTAGGGAAGGGGAAACGGAAAAGTATTTAACAGAGATCTTAGTTGTCATTCGCTTAGATCAAATCTCCGATGAAAAGGTTAGCAGGTTTCCAACAGGTTATAAGACCAAACCTAAACGTGTCCACATGGTACAGAAATAACACAAAACGTGACTTACAAACTGAAGTGGGCTTAACTGTTTATAGGCAATAGCCATGAAGTCTAGCTTTTTTACGTCGTTGAGTTAAATATATGCCGAGGGTTGTATGCAAATCTGATGTTTGTTTTGGTAACAATTATTCTTTAGATGGTTTCCTCGCAATTATCTTTTCATCGTGGAGAAGAAAGGAGACCTTTTATACATCTATTGTCTTTTTGTCCAAAAAACAACTTTCAGTGCATAGCAGAAAATAGCGTTCATTTGTTAAGGACGGAAAGGCGTCGATGTTGACATTCTTAAAATATTAAACTGTCCTCCTTGACTTTTCAGTATTACAAGCGTTGCCAGCAATGGTGAATTTCAGTGGAAAGAAGGATTCGATCTGATGAACGTTGGTTTCGAACTTGATTCCAATCCCCTGAAGATTGACTTGTCAGGCGCTGCATACAGTCACGTTGACCGTATGAATCAAACTTCTAATCGTGTTAGCTCTTGCAGCTCCTCGAGAAGCTCTGAATTCCAGGCCGTGTTGGAAGCTCTATCCGACTACAAAATAAACGAACCAAGTACAAAAGGAAATGACAGCTCTGCGATTTGTTCCAACGAAAAAGGCGACTCGGGACAGCAAAGCTTAGTGGATTCATCAAGTGGTAGTGCAATAAGTAAGTTCAATCGAGCGCCTCCAATGCTGACGCGTCGCAAGTCTCTTCCATCTCTTGGCCTTGTGGCCGTAGACGTGCAGTACAGTGTGCCAAGTTCAAAATCATTTCCCAGTGACCTATCTAAGAATATTGCTGGGAAAGAGTTAGATGTTATACTAGAAACTCCCAGGAAAGGAAAACAAAAGCCTCATCATTTAGCAAATATACTGACAAGGCCAGAGGGTCGGAGGCGTCGGTTCTCACTTGGTGCTCAAGGTAATGAGGCCCCATCAAAAAGCCGCACAGTTGTTCCTAAAACGAAGCAAAGGAGACCATCTTGTTCGAAATTTGCCGAAAGCCCGTCTGTTTGGCGCGTGCAGGTGCACAAAAGGAGCCTGGACATTAATGACGAAGACGATAGGTTATACTCCCGTTTTCAAACTCGTCGAGGCAGTTTCGCAGGATTTTCTACAGTTGCAGATCAATCAGAAAAAAAACAAAGTTTACTTCCAAAAATTGGGAGAAGAAATTCACTCGTGCAAAACGATGATGAAGAATGAACGATGTTTCACGAATGAATTTAAACTAAATATTGTAGCGAAAAAATTCTGATCCGACTTGTAGCGATTATATTTCGTATAATTAGCTGGCGACTTTCTTAAGTATTTCCTTTTTTATAGATTGATCTGTTATTTGTTATTAGTCATACGTACAACAAGGTCAGTTCATAGCTAAGATTCTGAGCCATAGAAAATAGCTAATAGAAGGGTAATGCTAAATAAAAAATTGTAATTGAAGCCCTTAGGAAAAAATGATCCTCTACATTTAATTTAAAACCCATTCATTGTCAAGGTATGTCATAAACCGAGTTTGACAGTTGTTCTTTCTCACTTCAGCTACCAGGCCAAGATTATTGAGCCAAGTATAGTCGTCAGCTAAGAACAATAGTTCAGGGCTTTGTATGGGAAATAAATGCTTATTGTAATTAGCGCATTAAATTTGCAGTCTGAAAAATTTACAAGTGACTATTTATAACAAATTGCACAAGAAATCATATATGTGAAAGAAAGAAGACAGAATATCTAAATTAGTAAAATCTTGACATTGCACACCCTCACATCAGTATATATATTCTCCATACTGTTCCCTGTACTTTTCCTTAGGAACTGATAAGGAGAATTTGTTTGACAATCATGAGCTTCTTTAGTTGGTGATCATTTCCTAGATCCTCGTGACTTAAATGTTTGATTTAAGAGTGATAATCTAGGGAGAAGTTAGATATCAGTCACTCTTTGAGGTCAAAGGGTTAATTTCAAATGAGGTTCATTTGATTGTTTTGACAAGGTTATCTTCTTTGACCATGAAAGCTCGGATTGTATGAAAAATCGATTGTTGTTTTGAAACCTAAGGTGCACGCTTTAGGCGTGATCAGTTTGTAATGAATTTTGAATCGTGCTCTTCATCGAAGAAAAAAAACTCCTTTTTTTCCAGGAAACCTTCTCCAACCGTCCAAGAAGAAATCAAAACACTATTTATCGCGTGTAACAAAGGCACGCTGAAATAGGAAAAAAGCAATCAGTGTACGTCTTGTACGTGTTATACAAACAATTGTGTACAAGCTAATATAAACCCTCTTAGAATTTCAGTCACGTTGCTCTAAGGCTTCAGAAGAATGGCTTGTTTTGTACTATTAAGACCATTCTACCCTTTGTTTGACCGTGAACCATTATGTGGAGTCTCTTTGGATAGAGTCATGCAACGAAACTTAAATGAGTTCGATATGGTTTGCACTCTTTGGTCCTCACCCTTAGTCTCCGACGGGAAAGAACAAAATTTTTTTCTGAATACTGCGCTTAACAATGAACAGCATGTGCATAGATTTTCATTGTTCCTTAGCAGAGAGAGAAGTTTCATATAGGCCCTGGGATGAATTGCGCAATTAAGCGATGAACCAAAACCCGACAACATGTCTTCTTTCGCATACTCTGTGGGTTAAATCTGGAATGAAACTTCAAGAATATTGCCTTTTAGAACCAAATCACCCCAAATTTGATTTACGGGAATGTTTGCTAAAACGTACATTATGGATAAAAGTCGTCCGTGCGCTATCGTACCTCTCTGGTATCGGTAGAAAATACAAATGCACTTTGCACGCATGACGGGTTACTTATTGTTTTGCCTTTGTGCGCTGTCCAGTAAATCAGTTAGTTGAGCTTATTAATCATAGCTCGTCTACATTGATGAACAGCTGGTCGGGTAATCAGACCTTAACAAAGGTATCGCAAAAGGTCGAAAGATCAATACCGGTAGTCTTTTACCTTATAAAAACAAACAAGACGTCTTGTTTTGCATGAAAGAAAGTTCTAACTTCGTCTAACCACTACATGTTCCCAATCTTGAGTTTCTCGTGTTTTGAGACGATTTTGAAACGAAGTGAGGTCACTTCAATACGAGTGAGAGATATTAAGAAATGGATGACAGACACAAAACATTGAGGGAGCTGGCTTCAGCTTTTGAAACAAGACATGAAAAAGTTCTAGTCCAGCTCAAAGAACTTGACGGAGTAACAGCCAGTGCGAATTCAGAAACCTATGCAGAGATTGACTTACGCTTTAGAAATTATGGAGATAAAACCCCTAGACGCCATTCATGCCAAGGAAATCTCTTCGGTCATGCAATGTTGTCAAGAACAGCTTCTGATGGACCAGTGCATGATTCAGGAAGAAGCTCATTAATGGTCCACCAGCACTTTCCAGTTCTGGCCTCATCAAAACTTCCAAGGATTCCTGTAAGGAGAATGTCAAGTGATTATGCTGGGAGCAGGCAAGATTTTGCCCAAATTCAGGAGAGTTTTACGAATTTCAACAATGTTCAGAAAATTGCTCAGTCAGAGTGCAATCTTATGAATGTGCGCGACCTAAGTCATACATCATTGAAAAGAGGTAGTTTTCCTCGAGAACAAGATAGGTCCTTTGGCTATCAGCGCGCACCAGAGGAGGATAGCTCAAGAAGACGAAGGGCGAGTTGGTGTTCAGCAGGAAGAAAGCCTAGACCAAGTAGTTGTCAGGACATGTCGAGGTGGCGAACCGGGCTACACAGGAGAACTCTGAAAATAGAAGATGACGATGACGATGACAATGACGATGATTATCAGGAGCCTAACAGGTCAAGAAATAATTCAAGTTCGTCTGGATTTTCGAGTATGTCAAGTCTTTTCTAACTTCTAACTTTGGAAAGTGAAATGGATGGGTTAACCACATATAACTTTCCAGTAAGCATGGTGAAACAGGAGAGTAACAGTCATGCTGGCACCCACGATTAACCTCTGGGTTTTGTGACTGACTTCTTCCGAGTAAATGATCGTATGTCACTGAAACAGAATGAGAAAATTTTTGATCTCGTTTTTTTTAATCTTTCGTATAATCCCGTGAAGCAGAGAGAACTTTTGGAACCTGGAAAGTGGTTCACAATCTCGAGGTTTAAGTTAAGTTTTGAGCTTTGCGATTAATCGATGTCAATTGGGGATCGGTTCATTCAGAACCTGTTAGGGAAGATTATACTTAAGGCGATATCTGATGAAGACTAATTTTACATACGGAAAAATATAGTGATGAGGACGTCTCGAGGTTAAAACCAACATCGAAAACTTCATTGTCATGCAAATATTTTGTAAATGTCATAACCTCTTGGAGTCAAAGAAGAACTTTTTCTGACCAACGTAGATCTGTAGTTACCATGGTGGCAATATTATCGGTACGAACGCAGAGATATATATCCTGAAAGTGGTTACCAATGTATAACACTGACTGAGAGTATAAAAGAAAAGCTTAAATAAGTTTCTTTTTAAGTTTAATGGACATAAGCCTACTTGCTTTCACTAAGACCAAGTTTATGTACAGATGTACACATAACTGCGTCTGACGATATTCCAGATAAGGAAGGTTATCAATGGTTTTGATTGTGAGCAATTAATTGCAATATTTTAACTCTCGCCTGAATGAATCTACCCATTCGTTACTGCTTAAAAAGTTCTTTTATAGTCATTCAAAATGGCCTGAAAAATCTATGAATAAAAGTCCTCCTTAGCAAAGAATTAAGTCTCCAAAGATAATTATTTAATAATTCTCAAAATGAGATATCTCTTTGAATAATCAGCAATGCCAAGTGTCTTTCACGTCCTGTAAGTTTCAACCAGTATTCAGTTATAATTTAAGTCTCTGTTGTGCTTTTTGTCATTTACCAGCTAACGGTGTTGCATAATGTACACTTCATGTAAGGAACCATCATCTTTCTCATCCTCCCCAATGTTCACACTCTCGCCTTCCCCTTCCCGGACTTCTTCCTCGCAATTTTCCTCGAAGCTGTTCATGGAGGTGGGCTCGAGGCTTCCCGTTGTCCATGTGTTCAAACGAACAGAAAGCGAGTCTGAACTTCGACGCAAAGGGGCCCATCTTGAATCGCTCCCTGATATGTTCGAAACTGGTCGACTACCTGGTAGTTCAATTCGACTTTCAGGCCTCATTTCTTCCTCTTTCACTTGCTTTGCCTGATATTCGTCCTCCATCTTGTTAAGGAGCTTTTTAAACGCGCAATACGCCTTCGACAAGCCGCTAATTGCATTGTTATTGTTGATCTTTTTCTCATGAATGTCTTGTACATGAGTGGACCATGCGTTACCATCAAGGTGTAGTTTGTCACCTTTGTTGTTCTGACTTTCCAATTTTATACTCGCTCGGGATTTAAGTGTTGGTCTCGCAGTCGAAGCAGGAGTATCAGACGAGGTCTTTCTTTGAACCGAAGGACTTTCCACCGTCGAATCATTTCCTCCAAAACGCACTGCCTTACTTTGTTTTTTCTGATCATCAGGCCCACCATTCTGCTTTTTCAAAGCCCATATTCCTGCCTTAACTCTCTGAGTGGCAGCTGGCATTCGAATATCGTCATACCTACTAAACTGCACTAGTGCAGTCTTCTTTTTACCCACTTTACGTTCATTCTTTTCGTTTGAAGACCTAGAACTCTGGCTTATCTTTCTGCCAGCTTTAGTTTTCGCCTTGTCGCTTGACTTGTCATCGAGCGTTTGCAACTGACTCTCGTATTGGAAAGCTTCTTCATCAAAAATATCTTCGTCGTCATCATTTTCTTCAATGGTTCGAAAAGCCCTACGGCGACAACACTCGCATCTTTTTAATACGTTAACATTAATCGAACGAAGTTCCTTCACGGACTTGCATTTGTGACCATTGCCAAGATCTGCCTCTTTTGATTTCTCCCCAAAACTAGCTTGTGAATGTTTCTTTTGAGGAGCGGGTGTCGAGGACAGAACATCTGTCCCTTGTTGAGACCTGATTGCTCTCTTGGAATGGAAAATATGCGCGAGTTCTTTATAAAGCTGGTTTTTTTCCGTGTAGGACTCCTTTAAGTAAGAACATCGCTCCCTCTCCACCTGTTGCTGAATCAAAGAAATTCGTCGCCCTGTCTGACGAAAAATTCGGAACACATCTTCACTCATCGAGGTAGATCTCTTTAAATTCGCATTTTTCTGAATTTGAAGAAAGGCAATTGAGCTCTGTAAAGCTGTATCTCGAGAAGCCATCGCAAAACTATAACGTGGTTTTCCGCTATGAGATCAAAATCTTTAAGTACTGTTCGTACAGCTCTGTGATTTATTTTTCCGTGCGCTCTTCAAAAGTTCCTTGAAAATATAAAATTAAACCTCATGTTTGCTTTAAGATATCACTTTCAAGTTGCATTTGCACGGATGTTCTCAGACTTCTTTAAGTTGTGGCTTCTTTAAACTTTCTTTGTTTATAGTTCCGTTGTTGAGAGCCTCTTAAAGAATGCCAAAATAAAGCAAATTATGCAAAAGGCACACTGGTGCAAGAAGACTATTTTAAAGACATATTCTTGGTCTACATGTAGTTTCTTTGTCAATTTTCAGCGTTCGTGGAATCTTTATAATTTCCGAAATACTGCACCAATGTTTTTGAAGATGACTTCTTCCAAATTGATGAGTTTACTCACAGACCAATGAATTCAAATGATGCAACCATAAGTGATTCCCAAAGGAGTATCATACTGATGAAAAACGGCTTAATGAAGGATTAAATGAGATTAATAGAAGAGACATTGTAAGCTTTGAGGACACGTTTTCTTTGTCTTCTGCCCATCTTTGTTCGATTAGCGCTTACGGTAACCATAGCTACGAGTCAACTATTCCGCAAGACACAAAACAATTTGCATACACGAATTGCTCATAACTGCAAAAGGTAAACAATACAGGAAAATATTGACTCGGTTAAAGTACGCTCGTGCATTATGGACCATAAGCGGTACCAGTCAGTTCTTTATTGAAATACCAACATATGTGTAACGTTCCATGATCACTGTCCAACGGTGGGGTAGCTCTTTCATAAACAAATACTTCATTGAATCAAAACGAGATTAAAGAATGAAATACCCATATCAAAATCTTTATATCAAATAACGTCCCTTTTTCTGTTATGTCGATACATGACTAAAAAAAGAGGGTATAACTGAAAATTATTGAAACGACATCCGAATCAAAGTTGGAAAAAATTTTGAGAACTAAACTTTTTTTTGGTTTCGTTGAGACAAGAAGTTGTTACTAATATATGTATTTTATAGTACTCATTTATTGGTTTCACTCTCTATCCTCTCTTCTCTATGATCAATTGAATTTCAGGCCCATGCAAGCTTAGAGTTTAAACAAGCGTATCATTTATTCAAAAATTCTGAACAATAGAAAAAAAATCTGGAAAACCAATCTGGTTTTATCTGCTTTACTGAATTTTGTTGTTGTTCACCATCATCTTAAATAGTTTTTAACGGCTCTAAATGAAGAAAGAATCGTTTTAGATCAAAACAGTTAAGAAGATCGAAATTACTTACTTTTCAAGGAACCTTTAGCACCAATCTAATCAACTGATAAGAACTGAATTCTTGCGATTTCAATTTCTAGTGTTTACCACACAACAGACGACATAATCCTCCAAAAGGTACCGACTATATATCATTCCAATAAAAGATGAAAAAGACAATGAAAGCTCTTTGGTTAATTACTTTATTTAGCTTTCAAACTAAGAAGTTATTTTCTTTTGTTGAATTAGACTTGATAGAGCACACGAAAACAGCAAGTAAATACAGCCGCTGGAATCAATTGTGTTCAGCAAGAAAAATAAATAATTATAACTATTGAGTGAACGATACAGAGTGGTATATGTTCGATTGAACGAAAGGAATTGAAAGCCAAGAGACGCGTGTTAGCGAGATTATGGTGTCCAGAATTGCTTACAATTGATGAAAGATCCAAAATCGTCAGAACAATAACATAAGCAGACAATGAAACAAAGGGTAATGAACTGTACAAACATCAAGGGAAAGCTATTTACACAAACATAAAGATTTTGTGTATGTGCTTCGTTTGCACTTGCAGCTGTACTTTACAAATATCTTCCTCTATGGAATCGTAACACTGTTTAGCAACAGTTCCAAGATACTCAACGGGTTTGAGTTAACTTGGCTAGTATATAAGACGGGTATGCAAGGTGTAAGCACACGTAAATGAGATGTCAAACCGGCGTAGTTCTACTCTCTGCCTGTTGAAAGCGACTAAGCAGTTTTGAACTATACTTTACAGAATACGCCAGTTGGTATAATGCCTTCTGGTGACTATTCCGGAAAAGAAAGGCAATCCGTGTATGAGAAAGCTTTGGTAATAAGCCACGAAGGAGAAAAAAAGTTATCACTTCTCAAGAAAGATCTGGACCGCTCCAAATTACAAACGTACATCTCTTACAAGCTTGAGGAGCGAGAACTGCGGAAGGAATTGTTTCGAATCAAACGGGAACAAATCAGTCTGGCGAAAGAAGCAAAACAGCGACAGAGAGACAACAAAAGTATTGATGACATCGCAAAAGAAATAAAGGTTACAAATCCTGGAAACAGAGGTGCTACAGCTATCCAGCTTGAGAAAAAGTTCTCGTTACCGCATATAAACTGCACGCAAAAAAATGTGCCAATGATTTTGCGTCGAAAGTTGTCACACGAGTCTGAATATTTCACGTGGACGTTTGGGCTTCCAACAGTTGAAAATGCAGTGAAAGCTTTGAATCCGTCGGACGGCGATCAGAAGAAGAAAGGAAAAGGGGAAAGTAAAGCAACATGTGATGGCGACGGAAGTGAAGGGAACGACAGTACGGGAAGAGCTCGAGCGAATACAATTCACCGCATCGTGTACAACGTTCCTGTCTCTGAGCGAAGGAAAGACAACTCCAGCTTGCCTCCTATTAATGCAAAACTTCCGAAAATTGATCCAGATAAAGGAACCGTCTCCAATGGCAAACCTGCTGACCACTTGAAATTGCCAAAAATTTAATTAATATAAAGGTTTTATAAAATGGAACAGTTGATGACTAGAAGCTGTTATTGTTGTTGAAGGAGGAACTTTCCTTCAAAATGACTGATTTTGGGTAGATAAAAAAATCCTGCTATCATAGCGGTTTTGCCGTAGAAGATTGGATATGACCTCGTGGCACACAAATGTCACGCGTTACCTAAGTATCTGATCCACACATAAGGGTCTTTCTGTTCCCGCAAAAGTTCAGTGAACAAGAAAGTCCTTACAACTACCGTTTATGTAAAGAATCTGAAAGAAAGAATCTTGAGAAATTGAACCCAGTGATTTTTTTTTGTGTCAACCATTATGTAAGATATGTACATTGACCCAATGTAAAAAGTAAAATTATGGACCAAAACGTTTTTGTTTCAGCTGATTCCATTTTATTCTTCTTATTACTCCTAATGTGTGATTTCAAGACAGGTCAATCCGAGCTCAGCGCGGCCTGGGCTTCAGGTTCCAAAATCTGCAGTTAAGATCAAACCTCAGGTGAAATACCTGCAGCAACCTCTCTTATTAGCGTCCGAGGTGCTTTTATATATTTAGGTCAGAACCGGGACACTTTGGAGGGTTTTGCTTAAGTCACAACAAAAGTTACCTGACTCTCTCATACGGTTCTGTAGTAATCCAATGATCTGGCCTCATTGGCAGCTGCAATTTTCATGTTCCCCTGACTCCCTCCCATGCATATAGGGGTTATGTGTTTATACCACTATCGAAAAACTATTTAGATGGTATACATTTCACAGCCGAGTTGCTGACCGCCTCAGGGCTTTTTCATGGACGTGAATTAACAACAATTAAATGTACTTTGTTCGTTCAAATTAGCTTAAACAAAATCTCATGACACTTTTCTTCCCTACCAGCTAGTTTCGTCACCAGTTTTCTACCGTGTCCCCTTTACACTCGTCTTTATATTCTTTAGTGACGACTGATTACCCCCCCTCCCCCCTCTCCCCTGTAAACCATGTGATCCCCCAAAAAATCCTTCGACACCCCCTGTCCTTATGTAAAAATAATGGGTAGCTGAAAAAAATATGACGCTAGCCCCAAGTAAGCAAGAGTAGGAATGACAGCGGGCCAATGACGTAAGGGGCTAAACTGACCCAGTGGGAGGGAGAAGAGTTTCTCTCCTTACAATTAATATTTGACTTGCATTCAAAATCTAAACAGCGCAGCTCGCCTCCTTATCGTTTTTTTCCCCTTCCACTTACCTCTCATCGCACTGCTAAAAAAATCAATCAATCAATAAATAAACAGATAGACAAATAAGAAGATAAACAAGAAAAGTATGACTTGACATAGAGGCCGCGGAGGCTTGGAAAGCAATTTTGGGAAAGCACTATATAACATCGTCCTAAACCAGATGAGCCCACGACATATCAGCGGCATCTTGTATGAGTATCCGCAGGTTACAACGTGACTTCCGCTTATTCTTGTTAAAGCGTATTTTACAGTGTACTCATGGAATAGGAAGTGCGTTTGAGCCAGTTTCTGGCAGATTTGAACAGAAAAGCGGGTCTTTTGTTCGAGTGTAATGACATTTTGATCGATGGCGCTGTTAACGAAATGTTTGGCTGGTTCGTAAGTTGTCGACCTGGTTTCGGTCGATCTGATTAATTGACAACACCCCTAAGGCAATACATATCATCGTCCCAAACCAGATGAGTCCATGACACGTCAGCGGAATCGTAGCGAGAGTCTTCTATTTTTCTGCTCGTTTCCGGCGAATCAAGAGACCGTGACCTGTGTGACTGACGATAAAGCGTCGTATTCTTCAATATTTTATTGCGAAAGTATTCTTCCCATAACTTGTACAAACTAATTTCTGTCTAGATCACATATTTAAGAAAAAATCTAGCCTGTTATAAAGGCGTTAAAAGGAGGATCGACACTTAAATATGATCGGCCCAATAGTTTCGGTCGATGTTATCCTCTGACCTCGCTATCATCGACCAAAAGCAGATTCAGGTCAAAGATCACTTGCATAACTTTGCACTGTAAAATCTTTCGATTGGAACAAACATACAGTTCTTTTCTGTTTGTAATAAATTATCTTTACGTTTTATTTGACCATGATCTCTTGGTTTTTGTTCAACATCTTATTTGCTACTAATAAATATATTTGCCAAGGGGTGGTCCAGTTAATATTTAACACTCTTGCATTTATGTTTTGCGGCTCGCAGGTAAATATTGGCGGGAAATCTAAATGTTTGGTAGAAGAACAAACATGGCTGATAACAGTACACCTTGGGCTTCAAGATGGACCGTACAGTTTGACCCTTATTCCGGGTATGTTAACGATGAAAGCAGCGCTGACGAACTCATAAAACAGTACGAGATAGCTACGACGACACGCTTCACTGTATTTAAACAAACAGAAGGATTTTCAAATTGCAGTAGGCTGGGTAATTAAGCTCACATGTAAAGATTTACAAAATAAACCATACTGACAGTAAAGTAAAGTGAAGTATAACTTTATTTAGACACTATAGGTATTTAAAGCCAGGGACGTGTGAGATCGTGTTATTAACATGAAATATAGATAAATCAAAATAAAAAAAGGGATTTAACTTTTTTCCAATAATTATTGATATCTTAAGAATACATGTACACATCATTATTCTTCGGTTTACACTGGTCAGTTAGACTTTCAAAATTAACATGTAATTAAAATTAAACTTAGCTTCAAGTGTCAATTTACTGTGAGCCTGCAGCAAGAGTTGGCAAGAAATGCTTAATTAATTAAGATCAAGCTTAAAGTGTCAAAACCCTACTCAGTGCTATTGACACACAGCTGCCAGCATCCCCATCCATTACACCAGTCCTTGGGCTACATCTGGGTGGGGCAGGCTTGATTTTGAGGCCCTCCATTTTAAGCACCCATGTGTACATATGTACGTATGTGTTTGTGTACATGTATCGTATTGCTAACTTAGCTTGGTTCCTCTTCTCACATAAAAGAAAATGCAGATAAGAACCACCGTATACAATGGGCTGACTCACAGGAGATGACAGGATGCAGACTAAGTTTTGATGGCATCCCATTCCAAATTGTGGGGGTCAAAGTTTTAGAATGCCAAAATGGGCCAGACAGATATAAGGCACTCAAAAGGAAGGAGGCTCAAAAGAGACTACAAAAAGATGTAAGCATGCATAATAATTAACTAAATAAGAATGTAAACAAGATGATATTATTACTTAAGGACTCCCAAAGAGGATATCATATATAGGGCATTACATAGTTATTGATTTACCTTCACCTATTTGCTCTTAAGCTAACAAGGTGGTAAGTCCCAACTGATTTTTCTAAGCAAGTTGGTGAGCACTCACCTCTCCCTCAGGGCTAATAGCAGGCAATAATGTTTTCTTTTTTACCACTTGCAAGTAAAAGGACATATCACATTTTATTTGTTAAAATAAGCAAAGTCACAAAAAAGGACCACTGTGACTGCAGTTTATAAGGTAGAAATCAAGTACTATTTTAAAGGATACTTTTCATTACTTCTAAGTTTATTGATAACTTGACTATTCCCATATGACTGCTCTATCTAACAATCCAATAAATCTATTTGGTTTCAGAAGGAGAATGCTGATCACTGCTATAACAACACCAAACAACGCTTTATAGTACAGGATACGAAGAAATGTGACTGTCCAGCAAAGATCCACCTAAGGAAAATAATTAAGTATCCTGAAAATAAGGTCAGTTTATTTTAATTATTGAATAAGGGTTCAGGGGGCACTACCATTAACATGAATGATCACTAGCCTAATAAAGGGCGCTTAATCCTAATGGGCCTTGTGTTACATGTAGGTGAAGTGGACATATGATAAGACAACCTGGACATTTCGTTGTGCAGAATTCAAACAAATTTACCTGAAATGGAAACAGAGTGAATATTTTAGAAACCAATTTTTCGAATATTATTTTAATTAAAACATTGTATCGTTAGATTTCAGAGAACACAAAGAGTAGAAGGGAGACAATGTCAAAATTTCTGAGAACATCCCTAGAGTCAGAAAAGAAGCAAACAATAGCTACAGAGGAGCATATTTACATATTACTTCCTAAACCTACGGATCACTTATTTCACCCCATGGGGAGGGTAAGTACTTGGCCATCAATTAAATTTTTTTTGGAATCAGGAAACTGAAGTTTGGTGGGGAATTTAAGGTGACTTAACTTCACACAGATCATCAGTCTACTGTAGACTGTGCTGCTTCTACTGTCATGTCGAATATATATAAAGAATGAATAAAGATTATACATCACAACAAAAGACCACTAAAATGTACTACATGTAGAGCTTCTTTAAGCTACACTGGCACTCATTCCTCAAACTCAATGTCAAGACTATAATATCACAATTTTATCAGAGAGGGATTTGCACTGGCACTGTTTTAATGGAATGCTGTCATGGACTTTTTAAATGGATTTTCTTAAAAAATACAGTGTTCAGTACTCTGTAATTATAACATTCTGTAACTATTACTGATGTCGATAGTAATGTTGGTATAATTTGCATTATTATTCATTCAAAATATTCCCTGTTTCTGAAAGGTTAAAACCACTCACATATTTCATCATAACCAGCTGCTGTTGACCAAATTTGGAAAAAATTTTCTCATATTGAACCAATTATTTTTCCTTGTTCTTGAGTTTGTGGTGCTTTAATATCATGATGAAAATTGCCTGTAAGAATTTCATGGATGATACTTATAGACCCACATTTAATCCATAGGTTATATTCTACAAGTTCAATTGAAATACTTAACATTTAGGAGGAAGCTCAAGCTGAATATTCGAATGTTGACCGTCGGTGTATTGTCATCACACAATCATCTTAAAATTGTGAAATATGTACATCAATTTATTTAATACAAGTTTGAAGGCTTATCATGTGATAAACTTCTGATTAAGTACCTCTTCAGAAATTTCTGTACATATAAGTTTAACACAAATGCAATTAAAATTAATACTTATCTTTCTCGAGTATTTTGATGTCATTGTTCTTCTGCTCACTTGGCAGCTATGAGGCTTAGGTCGATGGTGTGTAGGATTTCCAAAGAGGTGTTGCCAATTAATCAGATCGACCGAAACCAGGTCGACAACTTACGAACCAGCCAAACATTTCGTTAACAGCGCCATCGATCAAAATGTCATTACACTCGAACAAAAGACCCGCTTTTCTGTTCAAATCTGCCAGAAACTGGCTCAAACGCACTTCCTATTCCATGAGTACACTGTAAAATACGCTTTAACAAGAATAAGCGGAAGTCACGTTGTAACCTGCGGATACTCATACAAGATGCCGCTGATATGTCGTGGGCTCATCTGGTTTAGGACGATGTTATATAGTGCTTTCCGCAATTTTGACGCCTGGCTAAGTTTGTTTCTGAAATGGCGACGTTTATGGCTATTCTTTGGGGGTGTGTTATTTCGATTGCTGCTTTGATTGCAGTAATTTTTCCAGTATTTTCGATTTACTTGACATACCTCCATTGGAAATATTGTCATCTACCTGGACCAAAACGGGACAGCTTTTTCTCCGGTAACTTGCCTTATATCTTAAGTGAAAGAGCGAAAGGACTAACTATATACGAGATCGCTGGTAAACTTCACGAAATTTACGGTCCAGTTGTTCTTTTGTTTGTCTACCATAACCCATTCACGTTCGTATCTGATCCAGAACTTGTACGAAAATGTATCATCACGCTCAATTTACCAAAAAATCCTGTCGTTTATGGGCACCTTGGATACCCGTTCGGTCAACGTCTAGCCGGACGCGGTGTGTTAAACGAAGTCGACCATGGCGTGTGGCAGAAGCGGAGGGCACTCCTGAATCCAGCATTTCATCGCCGCTACTTGATGAATTTAATGTCCTCGTTTAATGACAGCTGCAACCTGTTTCTGGAAAAATTGGATGAAATGGCTGACGGAAAGACTGTTGTGAATATGGCGGATGAATTCGCCAGAGTTACTCTTGATGTCATCGGAAAGGTACAGTAGTGAAACAGTGACATGGTTGAAGTCCGCTTAGAGTCAATAAAATTTGAAAAAAAAAAAGGAGAGGAAATGTCGCAGAATGCTTTATACCTGAAATGCAGAATAGTAAATGCGAAATGAGGAGGCTGAGTGTCTCTTCTACACTGTCTAAGTTGATAGCTGCATGGTTTTATTTATGTTATAGTGCATGTCAAGGTGGATCAATGTCAGTATCTGAGCAAATGTGTACCTACCCCTACCTTAACCCAACAACAGTGAACTGATAACAAGTTACAGTTACGTTGTGGGATTAATGTTGGGTTATGAATGAGGTACTAAGTGTGTAGTTGCTCAGATAATAACATTGATCCATAAATGCTAACCACAAACAAGCCATATTGGTGAATCAATACCCCAAAGACTTGTGTTTTGGATTCCAGGGTGAAAATTTGTCGTTGTTGTTGTTGTTTTTTTTTAAACTTGGTGTAATCATTGCTTTGTACTCTAATGCATAAGGCACCTTAACATCACTCCACCCTGGCTGTGTGAAGGCTGGTTGGTACTCTGCTCACAGATACCTACGTACATGTAACTGTGCACAAAATACATTCTGTATCCATCAATCGGCTTGGTTTCATTCACAAATCACAGTGAACCTTCATGTCCATTCAATTAATATAGAACGTTTAATTAACAAATCTATTATACAAGTACCTTTTCCTTTCCTGTCCATCAGTGGATGCTTGATTTTCTACTTGACAGTACAATATTATTAGTCTCGTGCCATTGTTTAAGGGTTGCAAGGTCTAACAATCATATTCTCTTGTACAACAGGTTGCATTCAATGTTGATGTCAATACAATCCAAGATGCTGATAGTCCCTTCCCATCCTCCATTTATAAATGTCTTAAAGGGGTCCTGGAAAGTTTGCGAACTCCATTCTGGAGAATATCTTTGTCAACATATGCTTATCAAAGAAGTGTGATTGAGGCAGCTAAATTCATCCGTAACTTTGGAAAGAAGGTGATCCTTGATAGACAGGGAGCTGTTTTACAAGGAGAAGATACACCACTTGATATTCTGGCTCACATTTTGAGTGTCAAGGAAAAGCAGTCAACTATCACAAATGAAGATCTTGTGGATGATTTTGTGACATTTTTTGTTGCAGGTGACTGTGTGCATATATATTTACACAGTTGCTATCAATCAAACAAGTTTGCTTGATGAAAATATTTTCCATTTATATGATTCTATTCCCATTTAATGTACAGTAAAACCCCTAATCTAATTTTAGGGTATCTGGGAAAATTAAAGATTATGATACAACAGTAGATACCTGGTAAATTGAAATTATAATTTGGACATTTCGTTGCCACAGTGATATTAAAAAAGAATGAGTCTGGCTGCCTGAACAGGCTGTAAGAAACAAGAGAAAGGATATGCTATAGGATCTTTATATGTCATAATTATATTTTAAAACTTAAAGCTTAAAACTCAAACTTTCTGTTACTAAAATGCTAAGATTTGGCACTTGTTTCTAAGTGTCACTAGTCCTTTGTCAAATAATTTACAGAAAATGTACCATTCTTTGAATTTTTGGTAGCATCTGATTTAAGGAATGTGCCTCATGACACAATTTTTTAATGTTCACATGTGTAGTATTGATGTTGCTATACTTCTATTGCTGTCTAATGATAACTGTTTCCTTCAATTGCAGGTCAGGAAACAACATCTAACCAGTTGTCCTTCACTCTGTATGAAATACTGAGGCATCCAGAGGTTGAAAACAGGTATAATATTGTAATTTCTGCATTTATGGTAACATGCTTTGCTACCTATGAATAGAGGTTAAAACTTTGGGAAAGTTAAAGAAACCTCTTTCTCAAGAAAAAGAAGATGTGTTCCATCACTGTGTTGCTTTACCCCTTTAACACCCAAGAGTGACTAGCATCTAATTTCTCTTGACACTAACACTTCTGAATTACAAATTAAGGTCATGAGAATAAAGGATATGACCACCAACTAAAGAAGCCCCTGACTCAGGGTTTGAGCTAGTATTTGATCATTGGGGGACAATTTGTCCCCTTCGCAAAAATTTTGGAGGACATTTTCATTTTTAGGGGGACAGACAAATTAATTTTTATTCGACATTTTCTTTTTTTACATTCATACAGGCAAGCCGACAAAAAACATTTTTTTTACCTGATCCTTGTAAGACTTGTAATACAAGAAAAGTGATACAAAAAAGAAAAGTTATGTTATTGATGTCAAATTTCTTTTTCTCGTCATATTTAAACAGAGGATCAATGACTATGCTTTATACTTCAAAACATTACACAGCAGAATCTCGTCCCGGCATCGCCTTGTAAACTTCAATTCCTTTCTTAATCACTGGTAAACGTAAATGTACTAATTCTTCAGTTGGTTCTAGCCCAAACATCAAGGGCTGTAGAAAAGAGTTGCTGCAGAGTTGAGGTTCTAAAATTTGTACACCCTTCTGCCGTTGCAAAGGGGTTTGTCTCCTTAGATTTCCGACAAAAATAGCTGAACATCGCCTCTTTTTCATGGCGCAACCATGTGTGATCTCGCAACCAAGTTTTCAGGAAAGGTCGTGATTTTTTCGGTTTCCTTCGATCCTCATTCGTTTCTCCTTGATTAATACACTGTTCTTCTTCTGTATCATTTTTCTCTGATTCACTCTGGCTTCGATTCCGAGCGAAAAAGCTTTCTAAAGTTCGAACACGTTTTCGATGTGACATGTTACTGCGCTTTTCACAAACATACGAATTTTGAAGTTCAAAGGCCAACTGAGGATTGGGTTTTGTCGCTGCAGTCAATCATCTTAACGGAACTCTTAGGAAACAAAATTTTACTTTCACGGGTTCAAAAGGTCATGGTTTGTGATTTGTCATGGGTGGATTTCAATCCGTTTCGTGTGTTTCTGTGTTTCAAGGTTCGTTGCTTGTGATCGTAATTATGATTGAGGGCAGCGAAAAACGTAATTGTGAAGGCGGCTTTTGAACTTTTGAGTTCGCATGTTTGTGAAAAGCGTAGTAAAGATTGCCACGTGCGTGCGTTTGGTTGAGCATGAGACGTACGTGTTCAGTAAAGTGTGACTGAAACGTGACTTTAGAATGAACTTTAAACGTGCAAGAAAATATACTTTCCACATTCTGTTTTAGCTTGCAATTTCTGTACCGAGAGAAAACTCTTCGTGTGTGCTTCCTTTCGAGTTTTTTCCCTAAATGACCGTTTTTTTAAGGGACAATTTCAATTGCAGTGCGGGATTGGCGCAATGGCGCCGCCTGGCTCAAACCCTGCCTGACTGTTTAAAAACTGTCCTAGCAGGCCTTAGGCAATGGTTAGAAAACGGTATGGAGACTGTGCATACGGTTTTTTATTGGGGCTAGGCAGCTGACCCTCTACTTCCCTTTTTACCCAGTAACAATGTCATCAGAGACAAACATTTTTACAGCTTTCATAGAGTTTTAGGGGAGCGGAGGCAAGGGGAGATGTACAGTTCTCATTATGTCAACTGTGCCAATAGTTAGACTTCCATTGTAGGTTGTTACCATGGCAAAAACCTAACCTGTTAGAAACACCCTTAATTAAATTAGTACATTTAATTCTCTTCATTTAAATACCACCTAGAAATTTTATCCATCCGAATTTTTCAGTACCAAATAAACTGAATGTTCCATTAATCCAACCAGATCCTTGATAAATTAAACCAAGTATTTCACTGGTAATTACACTATTGTAAACATTTGAAATTTTTATTATTACATTTTTATATATTTATCTTTTCTATTTATTTTTGGTCTTTTAATTTATTTTTTTTTTTGGCAGAATTGTTAAGGAAATTGAAGCCGTTCTTGGTTCCCATCAGTTTTTGGAATACAAGGATCTTGGCAACCTTCAGTTCCTGGGTCAGACTCTCAAGGAAGGTTTGCGACTTCACCCTCCAATCGGAGGCATAACGCGCATAACCACCAGAGATGAGAACATTGGGGGTTACATCTTTCCTGCTGGTACCTCTGTGAATATCAGTCAGTTCTTGATGCACCGCCATTTAGATTCATGGAAAGATCCACTTCAATTTGATCCTGACAGATTTTCACCTGAGGTAAAAGGTGAAATTCCACACTCTGTTTACTTCCCATTCTCTCTCGGCCCTCGGACTTGTATTGGACAAACATTTGCTCAGATCGAGGCTCGAGTGTTTATGGCGCGGCTGCTGCAGCAGTTTGAGTTGACACTCTGTCCTGGTCAGGATGATATGAAACACGAGGAGGCTTTGACCCTGAGGCCCAAAGGGGGTGTGCTTTGTACTCTCAAACGAAGACACGAAAACTGAAGCAAACCAAAGAGACCCGTGTGAATTAGGCAAAAGTAATTAGAGAAATTTTCAATGAAGTGACGAAAAGAATCCGGTTTTGCGTTGTCTTTTCTTTAACCACGCCTGGTGATTGGTCTAGAAAGTTAACGCCCCCATTTCAATCAATCAGATCCAATTGAAAACATATTTTCGCATGGTCACATCACAGCGGTCAAACGGCTGCGCATGTTGTTGTAGAAGCTAGGTGGCTTTATTTCAGGTGTTCAATACCAATGTTTCCTTTAAGAGTGATAGTGGTTGTTTCTCATGTTTTTTTTTGTAATTTTGCGCCCAAGTTTTGTTCACGGCCAGCTAAAAATCGAGCCTCTCGCACATGCCTGACGTGTGACCGCTGTGTTCTTAGCCACACACGTTTTCCCGCGTCAGAGACTCTTTCCATGCGATGAAGTTTGACATATTATTATACATAAGTGTCAATTTCTTAATTTTCGTTGGCTCTAATATTTAGGTGTGGTTTGATTTTTGTCTTTGCTACGAGCAATTGGAAGTTTTATATTAATAATGGTTCTATATAAGTCATTAATATTAAGTTATGTTTTTCCATCTGGCGATGGTTTTCATACAATACAATACAGTACAATTATTTTACTAGTTTTTTTCCAAGTGGAGTTTCCACAATTAATTTACATCAATGTCACTTCACTCATTGCTAAAAATTCGTTTACAATTATTACGATACAATTTCCGAAATTGTTAAAAATAACACAATAAAATAATTGTGAAATAAATTGATCCAATACCACATTTTCCAAACGAACATCATCTTTACGAACGCTTGGGAATATCCATAATAAACAATTGTCGCATTCGGTTTTTGCATTATAGCGAGAATAATCAAGGCCTTTGGCAAACACAGACCTCGGCCTTAAAATAGAATTCTCTCCATCATGCTTAACCTCATCCAATAATTGTTTACTGTTTAGCTTTAGGTGCTTCTTACCCTTGTTCTCACAAGCTGTTGTGATTGGACCAGAAAACTAAGACCACTGTTTCAACCAATCAGATCCCATCGAAAACTTTTTTTGACCTTGACACATACGTTATTTTTCCGCGTTGGAGACTATCTGCTTGTGATGAACTTTGAGTTCGTAGTGTAAATCACGTGGTGATGCTTACTTTTGTTCTGCTTGGCCTCAGTGATTATGTAAGTTTTATATTTACATTGTATGCTAACGACAACAAAAAAAACCCTCCATTTCACAGTTTTCTTACTCGAGATAAAAGCTTGAAAATAAAACTAAAATAAATCTCTCCTTTCAAGGAATCTGCTGAATTATCTACGGTTAGATTTCGTCAAGTACGAAGTAGTCTCCCGAATTTTATTTTATCATGTCATTTGTTGCCATTACATATCAGGAGCCTCAAAAACTGTTTCCATAAGCGGTTGGCGATGGTGCACTTGGCGGCTGAGCCCGGAAAAGGGGCCGTAAGTCAAAATTAAACCCAAACAGACAGAGGTCTCATGGGCAGCATTAGACCGCCGTTAGCCGCAGCTTTTACTGAAATCCCTAGATGTCTAAAAATATTGTTATTATAATAAATTTTGTGTTATGGAATCGTATCAAAAAGAATAGAGTAGCTCTCTACTTTCTGGTTGCACTAATGAATGTTTCTCTAATTTTGTCATTGTTAAAACCAGAGGACAGGTTTGACTTTTCCTCCTATATTGTAATTGCAGTTTGTTTTGTGGCAGGACCATAAAGTTGTTTCCTCTTGGACTTTACCGGTTACTCAAATTGCATTTCATATTTGTTTGAATATCAGCAGACATTTCATTTATCTTAGATTCAGAGATTTACGGAGACAACTAGTCTTTGTGACATTCAGAGCTTCTGTTTACCCTTTTCCCATTAGCAACCCAAACATGAGCACAAAAATACACACTTTGAAATTTATTACAGTGAAAAAATAAGCCTATTATGACAATTTCAGCGCCGTATCGAAAAGACAATCTAATTCTAACTCGGAACAAGATGTCTCCGCAAGACCTACTTTGTTGTCCGCAAAGTATGGATTAGTAGGTGTAAGTATCCGATATCGCTTACTAGATTCTTTTTAAATTCTTAAGAAGTATTTAGATTTACAGGCAATAGCCACCACATCACATTAAAAAATAAAACTGAGCGCAAATCATTTGAAGCTGAACTGAAGAGAGAATATTGAAGCCATTTCAGTGCACAAATGCATACATTTCGTTTGGATGAGGTGTTAACGCCAAAAAGTTTTAAATGATTTTGTTGCTAGTTTGAAACAGTTTGATTGAGGACTTCTCGATTCTTCAGACCTTATTCGAGCCATAGACTCGGCAAATATCCAAATTTGAAATTTGTCACTTTTTTCCTTCCTTCTTGAAATGCCCTTGATTTGTATGAAATCTAAACTGAATGGAAGCAACAAAGAAGGTGAGATACAATTTTGAAGTAGTGTTACTGAAAGTAACGGATGAGGGAGATTTTTTTTACTTAGCAAAATTAGAATCTAAATTCAAGGATTTAGGAGTTATGTATTAAAGAAATGATATTTCCCTGATGATCAACAAAGGAGAGTTGAAGATAGCGGAAATTTGTGTCAGTAAGGAGAAATCTAGATATCAAAGAATGACGGGCAGAGAGATTACTAGATATTTCTGTTTGGCTTCACACGAATAAAACACGAAAGCGAGGACAGAAATTGAAATTTTCTTTGAAAAGCAATGATTTCATTAGATTCAAAGCGAAGGAGATCGCAAAAAAAAAATTTTTTTAATTTATTCGGATGACTGTTAATTATTTGAAAGGGAAGACAAAATGCAAATTTTTTTTCAGAAAGTAACGACATACGTTGAGATTCTTCCTAGGTTTTTACCACTTTCCTAGTGCAATGAAGAGACTAGGCTTTCCATAGGCACTTCCTTAATAGGACGAAAATCTTGTTTTCAAATTTTTTAGAGAAATTTCTTAAGTTTTTTACTTTGTCATAATTCTAGCAAAATCTTTCCAGCCTCGTAGTAATGTGATACGAGTTCACCTAATTAAAGTGCGTTTCCCAGGAACCTTGAAAAAAATTTTCAGTATCATACTGAATATTTTTTTTTGAGTATTGTCCATGCGATTTCAATTTTCTGAAGTTACCAGCTTCCTCTGAAAGATACATAAGAAAAGTGCCTGATCGATTTTCAAAGGTACCTGGCCAAATTGTTTTATTTGTCTTTTATCCTTTATTTCAGTGGGTAAAGAGTACATACAAAAAAAAAAAACCTGTGAAATAACAAATCTATATATACACATATGTTTTCGGTGAAATTGCAGTTAATTGTGATATTGTTCTGTTATGAAGTTTATTTGAAAGTATTTTTGAAACCAAAAAGGGGTATTCTGTATCATAAACGTGGTTCCAATAAAAAAGCAAACACTCATGACTTGCATTTGCTTAGGGGGGGATTTTGATGAAGTACGCGAAAATGAAAGGCAAATAAGGAAATAAAGACAGTTTATACAACTGAAAAGTTATACTTACTTAAAACAGAAATGTTCACAGACTTGAATGCCAGACCACTTATTACAATTTATGAGTTTTTGGAGAAAAAAAATTGAAATATGACATGAGCTTGGATATGGAAACCATGTAGGGAGAATGTTTTTTACAACAAGACCAAGTGCAACCGGTAAAGGAGCAATGGAATATTGACAAGAGAGAGACATCTTGGTTCATCTCAAAGAACGAGCATGTTTTTGAAAAGTGCTTTGAAGTAATGTGTTTATTTTCTTTCCAAAAGCTTGACACTGAGCCTGAAAATGGATTGCAGGCTGGGAATATGACAGCAATTGTAAACACATCTCTGAGGTAAAACGATTTTGCAATGTCACTTATGAAGTAGATATTTTCAATGTAGCCCCGTTTTTCACTATCCCATGAAAGTTAATGACAGGCACCTGCTCATAACAGGTAAGTCTTTTTTTTATTATTATTTTTGAAAGGGACGATAACAACACAGGTTTATAACATGACTGAGAAACAACTAGTGCCTTGATTGGTCAAAAACCAATCATTGATTGCACAGGTAAACCCGAAACATTTTAAGCTTATTTTACAAAAGCAATAAACCGCAATTCCCATCGATTTACCGTCGTCATAATCCACTTGGGATGTTGGGAAAACACGCGGAAAGTTCATAAACCGTTAATACTCATGTTCTTCCAACATCCCAAGTGGGTTATTACGCTGGTAAACCAATAGAAAGTGTGGTCCATTGCTTAAATAACAAGCATTCCTTCGCCCGAAAATATGTTCGACATCGATGTCGTTGCGTGCAGGTTCAACGTCTAATGTGTACTCAAACGGTTGGAACACAATTTCAGTTTTTTTCATAAGACTAAATTCTAACGTTTCGCATTATTTTTGAATAAGAAAAAACATAGTAGCATCTCCAACTTTAAGTGTTTTTATTTTGACGATAAAATATTTCATTCTCAGACATTATTTCCTCACTAACTGTTGCTGAAACATCTTATCTTCTCTCCGTTGTATCTTTACTAGGATGCCTCTTTTGCAAGCGATAAAGATCCCCTGTTGGATATTGTATGGCGTATTTTTCACAAACTATGGATGCAGCCAGTCAAATATGTGCGCAATAAAGCCATGTTCAGTCAAACAATACAGCTTTTCCAGAGAGAGAAACAGTGTGGAGAATCACGCCCTTTACGACCACAGTTTTAAAAACCTGACAGTGCAGAGTCACAAGGACTGTTTTGAGAACTGTGCGTGGGACTGTCGATGTAAGTCGTTCAACTTTGTAACAAGAATGAAGCAGAAAAACTGTCATCTGAATGAACAAGACAGAGATGTGGAACCTGGGGCATTGAAGAGGACAATTGGATTTAGCTATCACGAAATAGGAATTGAGTATAACGTTAAGGTATGATAAACAAATTTCTGTTTTGATTAAGCAAGAGTGAAAGCAAATTCGGTTAAGGAATTTTATTTCGGGGGGAGATGTGATGGCCACTATAACGGTTAGTTCGCTGGACTTCGGGTTCAGATATCTGGGTTCGAGACCTGGCCAGCTCGTTGTATTGTGTTCTTGGGCTAAAAACTTACTCCTTTACAGTGCCTCTCTCCAACCAGGAATATAAATATGTGCAGGTAAATTGTCAGGGAAGCCTTAGGAGATAGTGGGGGGGGGGGGGGGGGGAGGGAGGGGGTTGGGGGGTTGGGTGGGGAGCCTTGGGATGGAATAGCATCCCATCCAGGGGGGAGTAGTAATACTCCTGGTCGCTTCATGGCAAAAGAAACGAGATAGGAGGTTGTGTTGGCCACTTGGCCAGAGTGGAGACTTAACCTACATTGGTTTTTAAACTTTTAAACTTCCCTTTTCGTTTTGTTTGATTTGTTTTTATTGTGAAGACAGGTACAAATGCTTTCATGGAAATGGAACTGAATGTAAAATCTTGGTACAATCAATACACGAAATTTGCTTAAGAATTCTACTCAGGAACGAAAAACTAACAAAGCTGTACTGCTTTTCAAACTTTTATTTATTTATTTATTTTTAATCGCAAAGTCAGGAACCAAATGCCTACAATGCCACAATGGATGCTGTCGTGGAAATAGTCACTGTCTCAACGGCGGAACCTGCCAAGAAACCTGTGACAGAAGGAGATTCAGATGTGCGTGCAGGCCAGGTTACATAGGAACGTACTGCGATAAAAAAGCACAAGGTAAGAATGGAGGAATGGAAGCTCGTTGCAAACAGATTTGATATTTTACCACGTCATGAAAGAGCTAGATCTTTGGGACCACTGATTATTTGTTATTATGTCGTGGCTAACAGAGTATAAATGGGGGACAATGAAAATTGACTGCTAGTAAAGGCGGATAATTAGAATATCACAGAGCCTTAGGGGTATGATTCATGAGTGATATTGTCAAGAGAATATAGATGCTAATCACTCTAAGGGCTAAAAGGGTTCTTTCAAAATAATTTAATTCTGTAACTTTTGCTTCAAATGTCAAAATGATTTTCTGTTCCTCTTTCTTCCATAAAGTTTCAATTTCTAAGAGCTGCGCAGAAATAAAGAAGAATGGTGGTCAATCAGACGGTGTTTATACCATTGATCCAGATGGTAAAGGAGCCTTTAAAGTCTATTGTTATCAGAATTACTCCGCCGGAGGACCCTGGGCTGTCATTCAGAGGAGAATGAACGGCTCGGTTGATTTTTACCGCGGTTGGATGGACTACAAGAAGGGGTTTGGTAATGTGCAGGGAGAATTCTGGCTTGGACTTCTAAACATCCACAGGTTGACCAATCAGCGACAGCAAAAGTTGAGAATAGAGACAGAAAGTTTCAATGGGATTTTGTGCTGGGCTGAATACGAAAACTTTACCGTGAGTGGAGAAGATGATGGGTTTCGTCTGCAGAGTTTGGGATCTTACACTGGTAAATGATGTTTAAGTTTTTCCTTCTGACCAACATTTGTTACTGACAAGTCCGCAGTCAGCCTTGAACTGTTGAAAGTAATTACACTTTGTCACTAATAAGGAAAAGGGGAAACATTTTTTAGTTAAAGTTATGAAAAGCTGGGTAAATTTGAGTCCAAATGCATTCTTCTCAGGTTATTCAAACTATTTGTGATTTTACTCGTCCTTATGCAAAGGCATTTACCAAGCCGAGAAAGCTCAGGCGTCCTCTTAAAACGTTTTGTAAAGGTACCCCTTATGTCGAATTTGGTTCTCCTGGAATACTGTGATTTTATTTCCTACACGTGTTACTTTAACCCTTCTGGAACAAAAATTGAAAAAAACGGATACCCGCATGAGTAGAATTCGCGACATAGGATTGGTTACTTCCAGACTCTCCCGGAATCGATCACCGAAAAAAAGAGAATGGTATCTCAAATTGAATTAAAATATATAACGTCAGAAACTGGGGCCAAAGGCTCAACCATCTCTCACTGAGTACCCTACTCACTGTTTTTTTTTTTATTTTTGGTTTGTACGTAAACTTGCAGGTTCATGCATAGATGCGTTTTCATACAATGTTGGCACTCCCTTCTCTACCAAAGATAGAGATGCAGATAGTTATGCGCCTAGTAATTGTGCTGTGGATCATCAGGGAGCCTGGTGGTATAAATCGTGCACGCAGTGTAATCTGAACGGAAAGTACAACCCCCTGGCTGGTCAGGCAATTACAGGAATTTACTGGTACCGGAACAATAGAACACCAGTTCGCCTTAAATTGGTCCAGATTAAAATACAACCCATCGGATAAATCTGTGTATTATGGCGTCAACATTGGTTTATCAGCCGAGTTCTCGTCGAACGGAACAATTCTATCCTTAGCTGAGTTAAAGTGACAAATTCAAGTTGTGATCTCCTGAAGTTGCATCCATAACAGATCTAGAATATCGCTCGACACTAATAGTCTGTCCTGATTGACTCTGCAGAGCAGTTAATGAAATTGTGGAGGATTTTAGCGAAATACTGTAGCACTGAGGGAAAAGTAGAAAGTTTTTTCAAAAACCAAATTGGTAAAATAAACAATTTCACGATGAACAATATTCGTCACGTGATTTTTTTTCTGATAAGGGACTTAATTTCCCTAAACGCTTGGAAACGTAGTAGTTGTCAGGGTATTCTTTGAAATAAATCTGAAATTATTTTTGTTTAACAACTATCAATAAAACGTAAACTTTTATATCTTTCTGAGCGCCATGCAGGATACGAAAATGTTATATACATATGTAACAGCTTGTTACGAAGTGAAGGTGACTAATGTCCGATTTTAGACACTTCAATGTTTCCGGGTATTTTTAGTGTTTGTTGTTAGTAACTGGTTTTTATCATTTATTTAGAGTTGCCCCAATCCAAATTTGGAACGTTAAGAAAATCTTTATTTAGTATATTTAGTATCTTTCTTTAGCATTTATGGTATAACTGAGAGTATATTTTTATACGTACTCCTTTCAAATCCATTTCCACTGCTACAAAAACGAAAAAAAATATTTCATGTTTTGCTGTGAGTTAAAGCCTGAAAACTTTCACTAAAACAACCACTTCCCACTGGTTTTAGCAATTTTGACCCTCGTTTGAGAGGTTTCTTCAGCCTGTTATGCATGGGTTTTTTACCAAAATATTCATGAAATGTTCCGAACTTGATTTCTTCGTCACTCTCGCTTGAGTGCTCCTGTTCAATGGAGCCAGAAGCTTTCTCGGTTTGAACTCGTTCCGTTTTCAGCGCTTGTAGCAAACTTCTGACAGACATTTCAGAGCGTGAGCGAGAGACATTTGGGCAGTGTGCATTTGGAATATGATCAGGGCTTAATAAGCTTTTCTGCACTCCTGTAGGGTTCACAGGTAACTCGCCTAACGGCCAGGATAGCGATGAAATAAGTCGTCGTCTATTGTTGACGCAAGTCGAAGTGCGCCTTTTAGAATTGGGCTTTCGCCCATTGTTATCTTTTTTAACTAAATGTGCATTAACAGTTTTCTGTGTGGCTGGAAATAAGAATTTCAAAGTGTCCTCTTTTTCATTCATTGCCTCTGAGTGTTCAGGCATGACCAGCCGCGAGTTTGCACTGATTTCTGTCTCATGCATTGACATCGACCTGAATCTGGAATCAACAACTTTGGGTTCCAATCCTTGGGACAATTTCTTGTTTTTCAAAACGCGTTTGAAAGCCACATATCCCAATGCGATTGTGCACATTGAATTAGAAATACGAGGCTCCTCTGAAGCGCTGCGGAGTCTGGAATTGTGTTCTCTCTCGGTTCTCTGAGGTAGTGCCAATCGTGGGCATTCTGCCTCGGTTTTCGACGACCCTTGGCAAGACCAACTTTGCGACCTCCACTTAAACTGCGCGGAACCCGCTGCAGTATCCTGACGCGTGGAGTTAACGAGTTTGGCTTTCCATCCCTCCAATGCTTCTATTTTGGGTTCAGTATGTCTTCGTCTTTGTTTTGTCACGTTACTCTGAGTTTCAGCTCCTTGCAACAATCTAGGCTGGTATTTTAAAGATACAATCCCATCTTTTCGCATCCCATCGCTTCCATGCCCAAGAGTTTTTGAGTTCAGTTTTGAAAGATCAGGCTGGTTTCTTGCAAGTCTTGCTTGATTTTCTTTGATAACGTAGAGTGGTTCGAACACGCGATGAATCGATTTGAGCTCGTTCCAAATTTTAACTTTCTCATGATAATTTGACTTGATGCTTTTGTGTTTATCTCGCTCTATTTTGTCGCTTATCTCGTCTAGACGCACCTGAGCTGCTCGAGCAATCCGCACTGAGCTTGTATCTCGGTGCAGACTATCTTTCCTGTGCATGCTAGACAGTTAAGTCCGCAGGATGCGAAATCTGTTTACTTTTTGAAATCTTTTCCATAGCGCTGACAATTTGCATGCACTTAACCAAAGTATTATCCATTATGTTCCTTGGGCATTTGTTTTGACAAGTAATTAGCTATTTGCTCAAATCGTTGGATATTTTTTATTGCCAGCATTGATCTAGCTTTCTTCGTCAAAGCAGCTTTCCCTGACAAACTTTATTGAACACCTATTTCCCTATTGAAGTTACTAATTTACGATGCACAGCATTTAATGAACTGTAGTGTCTTCCAAAAGCTTTATCGTCGACAATAACTTAATGTGTAAACATAATTGATTACATGAGGCGTCACCCTTGTGTATACTCATGGGTGATTAGGCATCCAATATTGTTTGGCGAGGGTAATGCTTTTATCAGGAATCTCTTAAGGGACAGTTTGCGCATGTCAGCTAGCCATGTTATTTACGTCCATACATCAAGTACAATGATGCGAGAACAAAGGGAATTTGAACGTTGATATAAGTAACTAGAAAAAACACTTTACCTAATACGGTAAGAAAAGATACAGCCTAAGGTTAGTAAACTTGTGGCGGTCAAAATGTAAGTTTTCTTACAAGTTTTGAGACCATGGAAACGAAATGTAATTACTTTAATGTGTGGTTGAACTATAGCAACTTGATTTAAAGTGAGCCTGGATTTCAGAATCCAGTGGCGGGGATGTAAGAGCACCTTTTTGGTGCAATCTTAGTGTTTGATCGATTTTGTGCACGTGGGTGTGTAAAAGCAGTCGTTTTTGTAGTTTATGTTCTAACGTTCCCGCGCACCAAATACCAGTTTTTCTCCGAGGAGGAGTCACGTCTCGCTAGTGAGTCACGTACTTTTATACTGTTCCGAACGAAGTCGAACCTCGACGTTTAGGAGCTTATTTCTCTCGCTTTTCTTGAGACTTCTTATATCATTTTGTGGTCGTATTACGGTAATGTCGCCAGTCCTTAATGGCAGTCGAGCGACAAAGGGGCCGCGTTGAACGACGGGAGGGAAGCTAACAAGGAACCGCTAGATTCGGCTGTGTCTTAATACGATCCATTTCTGTATAGTGAAGGACTAACAGCACTGCAAATCACTCAGGACACGTGAAATGCTACTGAGTTCATTACAGGTTACCTATCTCTATCAATTTTTCTGACACTAATTTAAATTCCGGGCTGGAGGGTGGTAAGAGAGTTTCCAGGTGAAAAATGTACACGCAGAATATTAGCAAGAGGAGAAAGATTGATGATTTCCCCTGATTATCTGTTTCAGTCGGATCATCCAAGCGATACATTACAGGCCATACAATAGACACTAGGAGAAGAGGATTAAATTCTGTATTTATCAAAATGTAGTAAACGGCTTTCGGAATAAGTGTGAGCAGCGTTGAGTTTCAAATGTAAACTTAAATACATAATTTTCCGTCGGGGTTTCCGCTCTCAGACTAAGTAACTTTGGATGATTCCACGTTGTTGTTTCGCAGAGGATGGCTAAGAAATGTACACAGCCGTTAAGACGCACGTGCTAAGCTATTGTTTAGCCGTGTCCTTGTTACCGTCGCTGTCGTGGTTTGTTAAAGATCCCTAATAGCCTAATGAGTGCTTGCTGACCTAAAATCTCCGTTCCGACGGCTTCTTTTTTTCTTGTCCTTTTTTTTTTTGTTAATTATGCACTGAGTATATGTCCAAACATAATTCGTTGAAGAAAAAGTAATGATCACTCGATCATAAAAAGGCGATAGATCACCACATTTTTGTTCGATAGCAAATGCCTGTGACTCTCTCACTCCTAAAGAGATTTATATGTGACCTATTTCACAATTTCAAAACATGAAAGGAATGGTTCAAATGTGATTTGGATTTTGGGATTAACGAGTGTCGCAGTTTTAGCGAGCGGTAGTGTTAAAGAGACAGCGCTCCCTTAATAACTGGGTGGTATCCTGTTTGGTGGTGACAGATGTTAATTCAGGCATATAGTTTACACTTTCCTCTAGAGAAAAGAGAAAGTTCTCTAAAGTACTTGATCCTTAGCTCCAGTCAAAACCAGACACAAATATTAAAATACAGTAACAGACGACGGTCTCATTGATCTAAATCAGTAACATAAATAACGCAAGACCTACTGAAGCTTTAAGCGTCTGTTATTATTAATTTTTTTTCAAGGAAAAAAAAACATCAACAATCCTTTTTAGGAATATTTTGTTAAGTAAGCCATTTGAAAGCAATGCACACGCACAGTCTCATCGCGTGGAAGATCCTGCACGCATGCGGGCACTGCGTAGAGAGTGGGTGGAAAGCAACGCCGATGACAGCTGGTTTAATACTTCTTACCAAGATTTTAGCAAGAGAAATGAAACAATAAGAATGTTAATTTGTAGCCTTATTGTGCCCCTGAGAGAAGAAACAAAAGTGAAGGAAATACTCCAATACACTGGTGGCCGTTGGTGTTTGTGTTGTCTAGAATTACCCTTCAAAAGGTCTCGAGTTAAAAGCACCACGGCATTGAAAGACACTTTAGACAAGACCGTAAGTCTGGGATTAAACAAAATTTTAGAGTGAATCGAAGAAGGTGATGAATATAATTTGAAAAAGGGTTATTCCGGAAGATTAAAAGCACAGCAAAATTTGAACGCTTCGAAAAAACTACAGACCTCTATAGAACTGGAAACTAAAGCTACTAAAAAATTTAAGAAGTAAAATTGTGCACGGAAACAAAATATTTCTACCAATAAATATTTTATTATCAACTGAAAGATGGCGACTTTGTAGTATGACAAGCCGACTTCAGTCATCATTTGGACGCATTCATTACGCTACATATATAGACAATTTATTTTGGACTTAAAAGTTAAGTGGTACAAGGGGAAATCTTATAACTGTTACACTTCGTCAACTCGGAAACTATTACATGCCATGAAAGCGGGTACATTACTAGTAAAGTTGCATTTAAGAGATCAATATTGCACAAAAAGGAATAAATAGTTTTCTTCCTCCAGTTTCTTATTTGCTATTCAATACCGCAACCCCCTGCCGGGTTATTTTTCAATTTTGGGAGCAAACATTTTCTTGTTTGATGTATTTCAATGTAGTCACGACTGAAAGCTTTTGTATATGGCGCATGAAAGTAATACTTTCAAGTTTCCGAGACCTCTTCAATCGAGTGGAGAAGAATCAACAAGATATAAAATCAATTAAAAACAGTTGAACGATGCAGTATTTGAAATAATTCTTCCACCAGATTGCCATAGTCTTTTTCTTCATAACAAAGTGATATTTTCCAAGTGTTTTGAAACGAAAAAATTACGTGATCGATTCTAACGTGAATGTGCTCCGTGTAAAAGGCTAAACAGGCGCAAACAAACATAAAGCAATCAAACGACTTTTTGTCTATTTTAGATTAGGAAATGCATTAGACTAAACGTCATTATATTTGCGCTCTTGGTGGGTAATTTTCGCACAAGAAATGTGTTTTGCACCCAATTAAAACAGGCCGTTCTGTCACCCACTCTGCGCAAATTTTTTGTTATACGGAGAACACGATTTGAGCTTAGAGTTTTTGTGACTCTTAGTACAACATTTCGATCTCATTAACACTCCTATCGGCCTAAGCTCAAACAACATTAAAAATTACAGTTAAAAAAAACAATTTTTTTCTATAAAGCAATGGAATTATCTAGCAACCTTTGTGGTATTGCAGGTGTAGAGTTAAAGAATCCCCAATGAAAGGGTTTCCAAATCTTCACAAAAATAGTGGATTAATTAGGGGAAAGGAAGTGTGTGTGTGGAAAGTGTAGAATGTGTAAAATGATGAAAAATAAAAATGTTAGTTGTTAAATAGAGCACGTACCATTAGGCAGTGCGAAAATATAATGATCAGTTGATGAAAAGCGCTAACGTTGAGGGACCAACAAACTGCAAGGCAGCTACGTCAACCTCAAGGCAGCATCAAAATAAATTTGAAATCATTAGTTCTTAAATTGTGTACTATAGAATATTAACGCCCCCATTTCAACCAATCAGATCCAATTCAAAACATATTTTCGCTTAGTCGCATTACAGCGGTCAAACGGCTGCGCATGTAGTTGTAGAAGCTAGGTAGCTTTCTTTCAGGCTTTCAATACCAAGTTGTCTTTTAAGAGTAAGAGTGGCTGTTTCTTAAGTTTTCTTTTGTAAAAGACTGTTTTCATGCGATAAAGTTTTACTAATTGTTGTACATGAATATCAATATCTTAATTTTCTTTGGCTCTAATATTTAGGTGTGGTTTAACCATTGACTTTGTGAAGCGCAATTGAAAATTTATATTGATAATGGTGCTTTTTAAGTCAATAACTCATTAATATAAGGTTATGTTCTTCCATCTGGCAATAGTTTTTATACAATACAGTACAATTATTTCACTGGTTTTTTTCCCAATTGGGGTTTCCAGAACTAATTAACATCGATGTCAGTTCACTCATTTGCTAAAAATTCGTTTACAATTATTACGATACAATTTCCGAAATTGTTGAAAAATAACATTCGAATAATTGTGAAATAAATTGATCCAATACCACATTTTCCAAACGAACATCATCTTTACAAGCGCTTCGGAATATCCATCATAAATAATTATCGCTTTCGGTTTTTGTATCATAGCGAGAATTATCAAGGCTTTTGGCAAACACAAACCTCGGCCTTGAAATAGAATTCTCGCTATCATGCTTAACCTCATCCAATAATTGTTTACTGTTAATTTTTTAGGTGCTTCTTACCCTTGTTCTCACAGGCTGTTATGATTGGACCAGGGAACTTAGGCCACCGTTTCAACCAATCAGATCCCATCGAAAGCACATTTTCACTTTGTTACATAGGAGACGGTCTGCATGCGATAAACTTTGAGTTGTTAGTGCAAATCACGTGGTGATACTTACTTTTTTTCTTCTTGGCTTCAGTGATTATGTAAGTTTTATATTTACATTATATGCCAACAAAACGAAACAAAAACGCTGCATTTACAACTATTTTTTTACCCGAGATAAAAGCTTGAAAATCACAATAAAGTAAATCTCTCCTTTCAAAGAATCTGCTGAATTATCTTCAGTCAAAAATAATACAATTTATTGACAAGAGTAACTTTCTACTCCCTGGTTGCACTAATGAATGTTTCTCTAATTTTGTCATCGTTCAAACTAGAGGAAAAATTTTGACTTTTCCTCGTATATTGTAATTGCAGTTTGCTTTGCGGCAGGACCATAAACTTATATCCTCTTGGACTTGACCGGTTACGCAAATTGCATTTCATTTTTGTTTGAATATCAGTCTTTGTGACAGTAAGAGCTTCTGTTTACCCTTTTCCCATTAGCAGCCCAAACAAGGGCACAAAAATACACACTTTAAAATTTATTACAGTTGAAAAAATAAGCCTATTATGACAACTTCAGCGCCGTATCGAAAAGACGTTCTAATTCTAACTCGGAACAAGATGTCTCCGCGAAACCTACTTTGTTGTCCGCAGATTATGGATTAGTAGGCGTAAGTATCCGATATCGCTTACTAGGTTATTTTTAAATTCTCAAGAAGTATTTAGATTGACAAGAAATAGCCACTAAATCACACTAAAAAACAAAACTGAGCGCAAATCATATGAAGCTGAACTGAAGAGAGAATATTGAAGCCATTTCACTGCACAAATGCATACATTTCGTCTGGATGAGGTGTTGACGCCAAAAAGTTTTAAATAATCCTGTTGCTAGTTTGAACCAGTTTAATGGAGGTAAAAAAAAGTTTTTAATAGTCACTATTAGTCACTCATTAGAGCTTACTCAAGCCACAGACTCCGGAAATATCCAAATTTGAAATTCGTCAGTTTTTTCCTTCCTTCTTGAAATTCCCTTGATTTGTGGGAAATCCAAACTGAATGGCAGCAACTAAGAAAGTGAGATACAATTTTGCAGTAGTGTCAATGAAGGTAACGGATGAGGGAGATTTTTTTCATTTAGGAAAATTAGAATTCTAAATTCAATGATCTAGGAATAATGTATCGATGAAATGACATTTTTTTGTGATAAATTTCCCCGGTGATCAACAAAGGAGAGTTGAAGATAGCGGAAATTTGTGTCAGCAAGGAGAAATATAGATATCAAAAAATGACCGGCAGAGGGAGCACTAGATACTTCTGCTTGACTTCACACGAATAAAACACGAAAGCGAGGACAGAAATAGAAATTTTCTTTAAAAGCATTTTCATGCTGATCGATTTTCAAAGATACCCGGCCGAATTATTTTTATTCATGTTTTATCCTTTATTTCAGTGGGTTAAGAGTACATGCAGAATAGACTCATGAAATAACAAATTTATATATAAATGTGTTCTCGATGAAATTGTTGTTAATTTTGATATCGTTCTGTTATGAAGTTCATTCGAAAGTATTTTTGAATCAAAAAAATATATTTTGTATCACAAATTTGGTTCTAATGAAAAAGCAAACACATGGCTTGCATTTGCTTAGGGGGGATTTTGATGAAGTACGCGAAAATGAAAGGCAAATAAAGAAATGAAAATAGTTTATTCAAGTGGAAAGTGGTGCTTACTTAAAACAGAAATGTTCACAGCCTGGATGCCAGACCACTTATTACAATTAATGAGTTTTTGGAAAAAAAATTGAAATATAACATGAGTCTAGGTATGAAAACTACGTAAGTAAAATATACTGTACTACAACACATATTGCATCAGGTAAAGGAGCAACTGAATATTAACAAGAGAGAGGCTATCTCGGTTCTTCTCAAAGAACGAGCATGTTTTTAAAAAGTGATTTAAAATAGTCGGGGTATTTATTTTCTTTCCAACAGTTTGACACTGACTATGAAAATGGGATAGCAAGCTAGGAATATGACAGTAATTGTAAACACATCGGTGAGGTAAAACGATTTTGCAATGTCATGTATGAAGTAGTTATTTTTAATATAGCCCCGTTTTTCACTATCACATGAAAGATCAATGACAGCCGCCTGCTCATAAGAAGAAAGACTTAATTCATATGTTTGAAAGGGATAATAACAAAACAGTTCTTTAGGATACAACGAGTGCCCTGATTGGTCAAAAACCAGTCGTTTATTGCACAGGTGAACCCGAAACATTTTAAGCTTATTTTACAAAAGCAGTAGACCGCACTTCCTACCTATTTACCTTCGTCATAATCCAGTTAGGGTGTGGGGAGAACGTTATAGATCATAAATTCTCATGTTCTTCCAACATCCCAAGTGGGTTATTACCCCAGTAAACGATGGGAAGTGTGGTCCATTGCTTAAATAACAAGCTTTCCTTCGCCCGAAATATGTTCGACATCGATGTCGTTGCGTGCAGGTTCAACGTCTAATTTATTCTCAAACGGTTAGAACACAATTTTTTTTTTCAGAAGACTAATTTCTAACGTTTCGCGTTATCTTTGAAAAAGAAAAAAAAAACATTATCGCATCTCCAGTGTTGAGACTTTTATTCAACGATGAAACGATGATATATTATTTCTCATAGACACTATTTCTTCATGAACTGTTGATGAAACATCTTATCTTCTCTCTGTTGTATCTTCACTAGGATGCCTCTTTTGCAAGCGATAAAACTTCCCTGTTGGATATTGTATAGCGTATTTTTCACAAACTATGGATGCAGCCAGTCAAATATGTGCGCAATAAAGCCATGTTCAGTTAAACAATACAGCTTTTCCAGAGAGAGAAACAGTGTGGAGAATCACGCCCTTTATGGCCACAGTTTTAAAAACCTGACAGTGCAGAGTCACAAGGACTGTTTTGAGAACTGTGCGTGGGACTGTCGGTGTAAGTCGTTCAACTTTGTAACAAGAATGAAGCAGAAAAACTGTCACCTGAATGAACAAGACAGATATGTGGAACCTGGGGCATTGAAGAGGACAATTGGATTTAGCTATCACGAAATAGGAATTGAGTATAACATCAAGGTATGATAAACACATTTCTGTTTTGATTTCGCAAGAATGAAAGCAAATGCAATAAAGGAATTTTCCTTTCCGGTGGGAGATGAGGTGGCCTATATCACGGTTAAAGGGGTAAGTTTCTAAAGAAACTGTGGTGCTGCGTCGGTGGGAGAGTATAGCAGGTAGTTTAGTGCCCTTCGTCAGAACGATTCAATCGCTCTGACGAAGGGCTAACGCTCGAAACGTCAGCTTTTTTACTCTTTACGGTGGCTAATTTACGTTTTCAACCCAGTTGTTAACACTAAATTACCTGCTATATCACGGTTAGTTCGCTGGACTTCGGGTTGAGAGGTCTGGGTTCGAGACCTGGCCAGGTCATTGTGCTGACCTGGCTAGGTCTCAAACTTCTTTTTCATTGTAAAGTCAGGAACCAAATGCCTACAATGCCACAATGGATGCTGTCGTGGAAATATTCATTGTCTCAACGGTGGAACCTGCCAAGAAACCTGTGACAGAAGGAGATTCAGATGTGCGTGCAGGCCTGGCTACACAGGAAACTACTGCGATAAAAGAGTGCAAGGTAAGAATGGAGGAATGGAAGCTCGTTGCAAACAGATTTGATATTTTACCACGTGATAAAAGAGCCAGATCTTAGATCTTAGCAACCACTGATTATCTATTATTTAGTCATTGCTAACAGAGTATTAATAGGGGACAATGAAAATTGACTGCCAGTAAGGGATAGCCTTAGGGGATAAGATAAATTATATCTCCTCCCCCTGCCCCCCCACTGGTGATATAATGACCGGTCCCTTGATAGTGTACCGGCATTTCACCTCAAGTCCTCGAAACGAAAGGATAAACTTCGCATACCACATAAAACAAAAATGACAATTATTTTACATTCATCAACACATTTCCATAATTAAGAGTATTGGCTTTTGTCATGTAACCAATTTTTAGATTAAAATTTAATGTTCTTCACGTAGGTGTCATTTTGTATCGACAGTCACCGGTGATAACCCTTTACACCCTAACATCAATATGTATATTCTCCATACGGTTCTCTAGACATTTACTAAGGTGCTGAAAAGGAGAATTTGCTTAATGATCAGGAGATTATCTAACTAGTGATCATTTTCTTTATTCTCGTGACCTAGACGTGTAATTCAGGGGTGATATTGTTAGGAGAAATTAGATGCTAATCACCCTAAGGGCTAAAAGGGTCCATGCAAAATAATTCCACTCTGTAACTTTTGCTTCAAATGTCAAAATGATTTTCTGTTCCTCTTTCTTCCATGAAGTTTCAATTTCTAAGAGCTGCGCAGAAATAAAGAAGAATGGAGGTCAATCAGACGGTGTTTATACCATTGATCCAGATGGTAAAGGAGCCTTTCAAGTCTATTGTTATCAGAATTACTCCGCCGGAGAACCCTGGGCTGTTATTCAGAGGAGAATGAACGGCTCGGTTGATTTTTACCGCGCTTGGATGGACTACAAGAAGGGGTTTGGTAATGTGCAGGGAGAATTCTGGCTTGGACTTCTAAACATCCACAGGTTGACCAATCAGCGACAGCAAAAGTTGAGAATAGAGATAAGAGATTTTAATGGGAATTGGTGCTGGGCTGAATACGAAAACTTTACTGTGAGTGGAGAAGATGATGGGTTTCGTCTGCAAAGTTTGGGATCTTACACCGGTAAATGATGTTATAGTTTTTCCTTTTTACCAAGATTTGCTACTGACAAGTCCACAGTCAGTCTTGAACCGTTGGAAGTCATTACACTTTGTCACTAATAAGGAAAAGGGGAAATATTTTTTTAATCAACGTTATAAATAGCTGGGTAAATGCATTCTTGTCAGGGTTGTACTATTTTGTGATTTCACTAGTCCTTATGCAAAGGCCTTACTTTATTTAATTACAAAAATATCAAGCCGAGAAGATTCAAGTGTTCTCTTTAAACGTCTTGTAAAGGTAACCCCTAACTTGACTGTGGCTTCCCTGGAATACTGTGATTTCATTTCCTCAACCTGTTGCTTTCACTCTTCTGGAGCAGAATTTAGAAATAGGATACCCAAGTGAATAGAATTCGCAATATAGGATTAGTTACTTCCAGATTCTCCTGGAAACGATCACCGAAAAAAAAGAGAATGGTATCTCAAATTGAATCAAAATGAATAAAGTAAGAAACTGAGGCCAAAGGCTCAACCATCTCTCACCAAGTACCCTTCTCACTTTTTTTTTTTTAATTTTTGGTTTGTACGTAAACTTGCAGGTTCATGCATAGATGCGTTTTCATACAATGTTGGTGTTCCCTTCTCTACCAAAGATAAAGATGCAGATAGTAATGCGATTAGTAATTGTGCTGTGGATCATCAGGGAGCCTGGTGGTATAAAAATTGTACGTACTGTAATTTGAACGGAAAGTACAACCTCCAACCTGGTCAGGAAATTACAGGAATATACTGGTATCAGAACAATGGAACACCAGATCGCCTTATTAAATGGGTCGAGATTAAAATACAACCCTTCGGATAAATCTATATATTTGGGCGTCAACATTGGTCTATCAGCCGAGTTCTCGGCGAACGGTACAATTCCATCCTTAGCTGAGTTAAAGGGACAAATTCATAGCCCTGAAGAAAGTTTAAGCAGTGATTGTGATCTGTAGTTTCATGCAGAATATCGCTCTACACAAAGAGTCTGTCTTGATTGACTCTGCAAAGTAATTAATGAAATTGAGGAGGATTTTAGCGAAATACTGTAGCACTGAGGGAGAATTACTAAGTTTCTTCAAAAACCAAATTGATATAATAAAAAAATTTCACGATGAACAACATTCGTCGCCTGGTTTTTTTCTGATAAGGGACTTAATATCCCTAAACGCTCGGAAACGTAGTAATTATCAGGGTAATATTTGAAATAAATCTGAAATTATTTTTGTTTAACAACTATCAATAGAACTTCAACTTTTATTCCTTGAGCGCCACGCAGGATACGGAAATTTTATATATATGTGTGTGTGTGTGTGCGTGTGTGTGTTTGTATATCAGCTAGTTATCTAAGTGAAGGTGGCTAATGTCAGATTTTAGACACTTCGACGTTTCCGGGTATTTATAGTGTTTTGTTGTTAGTAACTGGTTTTTATCATTTATTCAGAGTTGCCCCAATCCTGGGTTAAGAAAATCTCTATTTAGTATCTTTCTTAAGCATTTATTGTATAACTGAGAATATTTTTTATCTGTACACCTTTCAAATCCATTTCCACTGCGACAAAAACAAAAAACAATATTTCATGTTTTGCTGTGAGTTAAAGCCTGAAAACTTTCACTAAAACAACCACTTCCCACTGGTTTTAGCAATTTTGACCCTCGTTTAAGCGGTTTCTTCAGCCAGCTATGCATGGGTTTTTCACCAAAATATTCATGAAATGTTCCGAACTTGATTTCTTCGTCACTCTCGCTTGAGTGCTCCTGTTCAATTGAGCCAGAAGCTTTCCCCGTTTTAACTCGTTCCGTTTTCAATGCTTGTGGCAAACTTCTGACAGACATTTCAGAGCGTGAGCGAGAGACATTTGGGCTGTGTGCGTGTGAAATATGATCAGGGCTTAATAAGCTTTTCTGCACTCCTGTAAGGTTCACAGGTAACTCGCCTAACGGCCAGGATAGCGATGAAATAAGTTTTCTTCTATTGTTGACGCAAGTCGAAGCACGCCTTTTAGAATTGGGCTTTCGCCCATTGTTATCTTTTTTAATTAAGTGTGGATTAACAGTTTTCTCTGTGGCTGGAAATAGTAATTTCAAAGCGTCCTCTTTTTCATTAATTGCCTCTGAGTGTTCAGGCATGACCAGCCGCGAGTTTGCACTGAGTTCTGTCTCATGCATTGACATAGACCTGAATCTGGAATCAACAACTTTGGGTTCCAATCCTTGAGACAATTTCTTGTTTTTCAAAACGCGTTTGAAAGCCATATATCCCAATGCGATTGTGCACATTGAGTTAGAAATGCGAGGCTCCTCTGAAGCGCTGCGGAGTTTGGAATTGTGTTCTCTCTCGGTTCTCTGAGGTAGTGCCAATCGTGGGCATTCTGCCTCGGTTTTCGACGACCCTTGGAAAGACCAACTCTGCGACCTCCACTTAAACTGCGCGGAACCCGCTGCAGTATCCTGACTCGTGGAGTTAACGAGTTTGGCTTTCCATCCCTCCAATGCTTCTATTTTGGGTTCAGTATGTCTTCGTCTTTGTTTTGTCACGTTACTCTGAGTTTCAGCTCTTTGCAACAATCTAGGCTGGTATTTTGAAGATACAGTCCCATCTTTTCGCATCCCATCGCTGTCATGCGCACGATTTTTTGAGTCCAGTCTTGAAAGAGCAGGCTGGTTTCTTGCAAGTCTTGCTTGATTTTCTTTGATAACGTAGAGTGGTTCGAACACGCGATGAATCGATTTGAGCTCATTCCATATTTTAACTTTCTCATGATAATTGGATTTGATGCTTTTCTGTTTGTCTCGCTCTATTTTGTCGCTTATCTCGTCTAGACGCACCTGGGCTGCTCGAACAATCCGCATGGAGCTTGTATTTCTGTGCAGACTGTTTTTCTTGTGCATGCTAGACAGTTAAATCTGCAGGCTTCCAAATCTGTTTACTTTTTGAAACCTTTTCCATAGCGCTGACAATTTGCATGCACTTAACAAAAGTATTATCCATTATGTTGCTTGGGCATTTGTTTTGACAGGTAATTAGCTATTTGCTCAATTCGTTGGATATTTTTTATTGCCAGCATTGATCTAGCTCTCTTCGTCAAAAGCAGCTTTCCCCTGGCAAACTTTATTGAACACCTATTTCCCTACTGAAGTTACTAATCTGCGATGCACAGCATTTGATGAACTGTAGCGTCTTCCACAAGCTTTATCGTCGACAATAACTTAATGTGTAAACATAATTGATTACATGAGGCGCCACCCTTGTGTATATTCGTGGGTGATTAGGCATCCACATTAACTACCATTGTTTGGCGAGGGTAATGCTATTAACGGGAATCTCTTAAGGGACAGTTTGCGCATGTCAGCTAGCCATGTTATTTACGTCCATACATCAAGAACAATGATGCGAGAACAAAGGGAATTTGAACGTTGATACAAGTAACTAGAAAAAACACTTTACCTAAATACGGTAACAAAAAATACAGCCTAAGGTTAGTAAACTTGTAGCTGTCAAAATGTAAGTCTTCTTACAAGTTTTGAGACCATGGAAACGAAATGTATTCACTTTAATTTTTGGTTGAACTATCGCAACTTGATTTAAAGTGAGCCTGGATCTCAGAATCCAGTGGCGGGAATTTAAGAGCACCTTTTTAGTGTAATCTTAGTGTTTGATCGATTTTGTGCGCGTGGGTGTGTAAAGGCAGTCGCTTTTGTAGTTTATGTTCTATCGTTCCCGCGCACTAGGTACCAGTTTTTCTCCGAGAAGGAGTCACGCCTAACTAATGAGTCACGTGTTTTCTTTAATGTTCCGAAAGAAGTCGAACCTTGACCTTTAGGAGCTTATTTCGCTCGCTTTTCTTGAGACTTCTTATAATATTTTGTGGTCGTATCGCGCTAATGTGGCCAGTCCTTCATGGTAATCGAGTGACGGGAGGTGAACTAACATGGAACCGCTAGTTAGGCTAGGTCTGAATACGATACATTTTCTGTAGAATGAAGGACTAGGAGCACCGCCAGTCGCTCAAGACACGTGAAATGTTACTGAGTCCTTTACAGGTTACCTCTATATCTATCAATTTTTCTGGCACTAATTCAAATTCCAGGCTGGAGGGTAGAAAAGAGAGTTACGAGGTGAAAAATGTACACGCAGAATATTAGCAAGAGGAGAAAGAGCAAATGATTTTTCCCGATTATCTGTTCAGTCTGATCATCCGAGCGATACATTACAGGCCATACAATAGACACTAGGAGGAGAAGATTAAATTCCATATTTATCAAAATGTAGAAAACGGCTATCGGAATAAGTGCGATCAGCGTTGAGTTTCAAATGTAAACTCAAATATATAATTTGCCTTCGGGGTTTCTGTTCTCAGACCAAGTAACTTTAGGTGATTCCACGTTGTTGTTTCGCAGAGGATGGCTAAGAAATGTACACAGCCGTTTAAGACGCACGTGCTGAGCTATTATTTAGCCGCGTCCTTGTTACCGTCGCCGTCGTGGTTTGCTTAAGATCCCTAATAGCCTAATGAGTGCTTGCTGACTTAAAATCTCCGTTCCGACGGTTTCTTTTTTTCTTGTCTTTTTATTTAATTTTTTTTTAATTATGCACTGTGTATATGTCCGGATTGAATTCATTGAAGGAAAAGCAATGATCACCTTATTTTCGCTTGATAGAAAATGTCTCTAAGTCTCTCACTCTAAAGAGATTTAAACGTAATCTGTTTCACAATTTCAAAACATGAATGGAATGGCTCAATTGTGATTTTGGATTTTGGGATTAACGCTTGTCGCAGTTTTAGGCAGCGGTAGTGTTAAAGAGATAGCGCTCTTGCAATGACTGGGCAGTATCCTGTTTAGTGGTGACAGATGTTAATTTAGGCATATAGTTTACACTTTCCTCTGGAGAAAAGAGAAAGTTCTCTAAAGTACTTGATCCTTAGCTCCGGTCAAAACCAGACATAAATATTCAAATATAGTAGCAGACGACGGTCTCATTAATCTAAATCAGTAACATAAATAACGCAAGATTTACTGAAGCTTTAAGCGTCTATCATTTTTTTTTTCAAGGAAAAAAAAATAATATCAAGAAACTTTCGTCAGACTGAGGCAAAGGGATGACAAAATTTACGCCGAGTCTCTGTTAAATCATTTTCTTTGGATTTTACATTCGTTACAATATATGGTGATAATTGACATGTTCTCAGGTTTTTCAGCCATTGGCTGCGTAGCTAGTTGCCGGAGGGTAGAACTATCATCAGCTATCGTTAAATACACAACCATCTTATCTGGGTAACAGAAGCTAGTAGTTGCCTATCAACATAATAATTGTGGCCAAGAAGGACAACTCCGCTACATTCTGGTCTCAGTTACATCGTAAGAGTCACTTTCCTCAAGCTAAATAACCAAACGAACACATTTAGACTAGTATAAGAGCATGGGCAAGAAAGCTGGACAGATGCCCATAAAACAATCTGTTTCTCTCTTTCTCTGGGATCAGCTTCTCTATGATCGTATTTCGCTTCATTAAGTTCTCTCTCTTCAACGCACTCCTATATAATATAATCGTGTCAACTGTTTTCTACGATCGAGGTCAATGAGATTACCACTTGGCAAAGGTGACTGCTTTTCCCTCCTAAAGTTACTGTTGCTAGCTGTTGTCTTCAGGGCCTTTAAGGGCCGCTGCAAGTGGATACGGAACCAAAGAGAATTCAAAATCTCTATGAAAAGTGAAAATGACATACTGGATCCTTTTATTTTTTTGTTAAGTAAGCCATTTGAAAGCAATACACATGCACAGTCTCATCGCGTGGAAATCCTGCACGCAGGCGTGCAATGCGTGGAGAGTGGGCAGAAAGCAACGGCGATGACAGCTGGTTTAATACTTCTTTAGTACCAAGATATTAGCAAGAGAAATGAAATGATAAGAATTTTAATTTCTAGCCTTATTGTGCCACTGAGAGAAGAAACAAAAATGTAGAAAATACTCTAATGCACTGGTGGCCGTTGGTGTTTATGTTGTCTGGAATTACCCCGCTTCAAACGGTCTCGAGTTAAAAGCACCACGGCATCGAAAAACATTTTAGACAAGACCGTAAGTCTGGGATTAAACAAATTTTTAGAGTGAATCGAAGAAGGTGATGAAAATAATTTGAAAAAGGGTTGTTCTGGAAGATTAAAAGCGCAGCAAAATTTGCACGCTTTGAAAAAACTACAGTCCTCCATAGAACTGGAAACTAAAGCTAATAAAAATTTAAAAAGTAAACCTGTGCACGGAAACAAAATATTTCTTCCAATAAATATTTTATTATCAACTGAAAGATAGCTGTGAAATGTGACAAGCCGACTTCAGTCATCATTCGGACGCATTCATTACGCTAAATATAGACAATTTATTTTGGACTTAAAAGTTAAGTGGTACAAGGAGAAATTTTATAACTGTTACACTTCGTCCACTCGGAACTATTACATGCCATGAAAGCGGGTACATTACGAGTAAATTTGCATTTCAAAGATCAATATTGCACAAAAAGGAATAAATAGTTTCCTTCCTCTAGTTTCTTATTTGCTATTCAATACTGCAACCCCCTGCCGGGTTATTTTTCAATTTTGGGAGCAAACATTTTCTTGTTGATGTATTTCAATGTAGTCACGACTGAAAGCTTTTGTATATGGCGCATGAAAGTAATACTGTCAAGTTTCCGAGACCTCTTCAATCAGGCGGATAAGAGTCAACAAGAGATAAAAACAATTAAAAACTAACGATCCAGTATTTGAAATAATTCTTCCACCAGATTGCCATAGTTTTTTTCTTCATAACAAAGTGATATTTTCCAAGTGTTGTAGAACGAAGAAATTACGTGATCGATTCTAACGTGAATGTGCTCGGTCTAAAAGGTTAGACAGGCGCAAACAAACATACAGCATTCAAACGACATTTTGTTTATTCTAGATAAGGAAATGCATTAGACTAAACGTCATTGTATTTGCGCTCTTGGTGGGTAATTTTCACACAAAAAATGCGTTTTGCACCCAATTAAAACAGGCCGTTCTGTCACCCACTGAGCGCAAATTTTGTGTTATACGAAGAACATGATTTGAGCTTAGAGTTTTTGTGATCTTTTAGTACAACATTTCGATCTCATTAACGCTCCTATCGGCCCAAGCCCAAACAACACTAAAAATACAGGTCATGTAGAGGTCAGAGGCAAGAGATGTTGACTATCATAATACTGAATAATTGTAATTCATAAAATTCTTTGTGGTGTTTGGTTTCGGCTCGTAAGCTCACTTTAGAGAGGAAACTATCCTAGCGCGTCTCAGCCATTGTAAAAACTATCACTCCAATCGTCGCTTAGAAGACGACCAGATTTATTTTATGGGCTGATAAACAGCGTTCTCTGTGCCACAAAACTGCGATCTGTTTGTCAAGATTGACAATTTGATTTCGCTCTACCGTGCAAACATTTTGGGGACAAGTTACATTGCATATATACCGCCCCACCAAGTTTTACGCTTCAGAGAGCAGCGTCGGTGTACATTCAATGCTTGGCAAAGAACAAGAGTACATCGTGAGCTTAAATTCAGAGCACACAAGACCTGGGCTGTCGACGATGGACATCAAACAGAATACTAAAACGAAAGCTGAGAAAACTTTCGAAGAACTGGTTGAAGAATCTCTTCGTCTACCTGAATTAAGCCCCTCCAGTCAACTCCCTCTAAGTATGACAGAAATACTCCGAAACTCGCAGAAAAACAAGGACGTTTCTACTAAATTACCGCAGATAAATGGTGGAAAAGTTCAGTTAGTTGCTACAAGCGACCCGTTATCGAGCGAGAAGAAAAGGAAACGTAGAAACAAATCAAAAACAAATCGGCCTAAAAGACCTTCGCCACACTGCTTCTCGTCCGATGATGCGAATGCCAAGATGCGCGTGACTCAATGTGTTAAGCCGTCAGTAGGCTTAAAAGACAATAACCACCTGAACGCTACAACGAACACGGAGAAAGAGCAATGGAAGAAAAAAATGCATACGAGGCACAGTAAACGGCGAATTGCCGAGGAATCAGAGAGTATGAGCGTGTCACTGACAGTTGCAACTTACCACCATTAAAAGAGTAAACACAAATCATTTGTTTATCATGGCATGGCTTATGAAAACAATATTCGCTCGCAAAAGTTTCGTGGATTACTTCTTCATTTGCGGTCGCTTCATGGCGAGCTTCAGTTTGAGAAGCAAATGGTTTGGATACGAAATATTCAGAACTTGAACTCAGCACCACCGAAAGTCTGCAGGTAGATTTCTGACAGCCAAGAATTCTGCGCAAACGTAACGCCACCAAAAAGTCATGAAGAACAAGTTCATCCTAACCAGTTTGTTACGGCAAACCTGGCATTTCTACATAACATCTTTGTTAGTCATCTTAGTAAATAATATAATGACTCGACTTAGAACTCGCAGTATTTCGATATCGTATGTCTTAGAGGCAGAGAGATCGCTTTTCGTTCTCCTTCGAAGAAATATTTATAGCATTACGCAAAACCAGAGACACACTCTTGTTTCTGAAAATCAACTATTGCACGATTAAGTCTTCAACGTAGCATAACAAGGTCTCAAAATTGAGAGGACTGGCTTACAAGATAAAAGGAAAATCAATCAAAGCTTGAATTAAGATGCTTTGTTTTCCTTCAGAGGTGTTGCAGGAGACAGTTAATTCTATTGAATAACCGTCGATGTATATTACTGAAACGGAGTAAAGAATGGTATTCTTAATTATTGAAGCGTGCAATCTTTTGACCATGTTAAAGAAAGAGGATGTATTCCAATTTGAACTTTAAATCCAATTAATTTTGAAACGTTTAGTAAGTTGCACGTTAAGTAATTGTGCGATATTTAATTAAATTTCAAAGGTTTTATAAAGTATTCAGCTTTTCTAAATCATTGTCACCACCTGAAAAAGGTTGCACAATCTATAGCCGTGTGTAAACGATCACGGCTTGTGGATTCGAAAACTGGAAGTAACATCGGAATAAAAAAAGATTTACGAGATTACAGTCAGTAATCCTTCAATGTGGATAATGTATTCATAATGAGAATATCATGCGGTTTAGCAGAACACAGATGGTATGACATACCTTTAATTTGACGTTATTTATTATCATAAATCTGTTGTTCGATGTACTTTTCCAGTCAAGATGTCTTCATAAGTATGTTAAGTTTTCTCTCAATTAATTACAAAATAGAAACTTTCAGCTGCTCTACGAGGGTTTGAACTTTTCTTCGGTATAATCTTCAAGCACATTTCTTACATGCCGCTTTTCTTATATTGAATTTACTCAATCACTGAGTAGACTTAGGAGAAGTGAGGATTTGAAATCTTCCGAAGACGTTTGGCCTCGCTTCCTTTCGACAGAAAGTCACGTTAAATTCTTTGAAATCACGAAAACAGCTTTCCACGGAGTGTTTCACTTTTTAAGGGAGCCATGACACCATTTGTGTCTATTGAAAATTTTCGTCTAAAGTTTTCCGACTTGCATTTGCAGTAAGCAGTAGCCAATGAGTGACTTAGAGTCCTTCAACATGAGGTGGCAAGTGGCTTTTCATTTTTGGATTTATGTTTCAGCGATCTCTTCCTATCGAACTGAAGCGTAGCGAGGGAAAGAATTCCTACCAAGCTACAATACCTGAACATCCGAAATGCAAAATGGATTAGGATTTTTGCGGTTTTTGATATAATTCCCTGTTTAATGATATACAAGCAAAAATATCAGCAAGCTCGTTAGCTGGGAGGGGTGAATGCGTTATTTTTGTCTATGAAAGATTTGATGATCCTCCTCATTTGAGGAGCGAATCTCGGGGGGGGGGAGGAAGAGAGGTTCTAAGTTGACCCATCCATTGAAAGGTTTTCGATCCTGACACATCACGACGTATGTAGCTCGCAGTGTCTGATTCAGACGGCGAGCGAGTTTTAAAGTGGTTTCCTGCACGTGGTTTTTGGTTAACAACACGATTTCTCGAGCAATTTGGTATAAATAAGCACTTGTTTCAAAGACTACAAATTGCACTCGCCCTACGTGTTGTCTTTGAAAAAAATTACTCGTGCGAATTGAAATCAAACTGCACTCAAAATCATGTTATTATCTATACAAACAGTGAGCGACAAGACGAACAAGCCGCCCTATGTAAAGATCATCAGGTAATGAATATAGCTTCCATGTGGTTAGCAGCATGACGTTCAATGGTGATTTGATTCGTAAATTCAGCCAGCCCACGATATAGAGAACGTGCATTTATGATTTTTTCCCCTTTTCGATTTATAATTCGAGCCAAGCCATGAATCATCCTTACTCAATTAACACAAAAGTTCGAACTTCATTTCGGATTTTCAAAGTTTCGCCACGGGAGACTAATCCCAAGTTTAAACGGGATGATACTAAAGCGTGAATGAGGATCGGGGACTGGATAATGGATAGGGAGGAGTGGGGAAAATGAGGAATGGAGACTGGAGAATGGGGAGTGGGGAGTGGGGAGTGGGGAGTGGGGAATGGAGAATGGTAAATGGACAATGGGTAGTGGGGAATGGGAAATGTAAGAAGAGGATTGAGGACTGAGGAATGAGGAATGGGAAATTATACTACGTATAAACGAGGGCCCAAAATTCTCGATTTTTTTAAAATCATTTGACTCGAATATCAACATTTTGAGAAAATCAAATAAAATTAGATCCACAGGCACTGAGGACCACAATTTAAGAATAGCAATCTTAGAACCACAAAAATGGAAGAAGTATGCCCGAGAGACCATGTGGTTTCATATCTGCTGCTAAAAAGCAAAAAAAACTTACTTATCATCACGTTTTGAGATTCCCGAGAGAAATCGTCTTTTCAATAATTGTCTTCAAACGTGCTAATGAACCGACCTGGTGGGCCACCATTTTGAAAACAACTCTGTTACCAGGTCACACGCGCTACAACAGCCGAAATCAAGACGACAATTTGAGTACTTTAAGGATGTGTTTCTCTGGCTACTTATTATTCAAAAATGCTCTGTAAAAGATAAAAAAAGGGTGGATTGAGACTTGTTTAAGTGGTGTGGGCTACTTTTCTAGCTCGTGTTATAATAATTTTGGAATTGTGGTAAATTTTTCGTAGTCTCAAAACGCGTTCGATGTCACACTTTTTAGTGGTGAATATAAAAACTATGCTTACTTCTCCTTTAATTAAGCAGAAGACTATTTCTACTTCCCTCACATTCGAGAGCTTTGGCATTGCATAGCTCACGAAGTCATCACTTTGCGCGTTACCTGATCTTCTCCAATATGGGCATCGAAGGCAGTTGACAAAACACGCACTTACTTTCACTCCTTCCTTTCGAAAAAAATACAAAACAAGTCGAAAAATCAAGATGATTAACCTTAAGTTATTTGACACTATTTATTACACAAATTTTCAGTGTCAAAAGTAATCCAAGATTAATTTGGTTTTGCTTTTCTTCGCTATATAAATTTGGTCCAGAAAACTCGCTTCACTTTATCAACCAATCAGATTCAAAACTGAAACCCATCGCGACTGGTAACTAGCACTTTCCCGCGGTTGAAGGCTTTTAGCTGTTTACATTTTCCTCTCTTCTGATTGAACGGCGCCCTGATTGGTTTGTTTGCAAAATCTTTATTCCTTCATCTTTACTTCTGGCTAAGATTTCACTTAGTTGTCAGCTATGTTGTCAAAAAAAGAGCTTTGTACTGATGGCATGTGTAAATGTTAGACTTTTTGATGAAAATCGTGTCATAGCCTCCCATGATCCCAGGTCGACCTTGTAACATTCTTGTTTTGTAGTTATCTCTAAAACTTTTTTCTGACTAATTAGACTGAATTCCCGCAAATTCATTCAAATTAGAAATAATTTTGTAAAACGCGGATAAAAAAGGCTTAACAGTACCGTGAAATAATTATGCCTAATATTGGGTCAAACAGTTCTCTGGAAACTACTAAGTGTCACCGTTACTCAAAACCATTATCGTTTGGATTCTAATGGCTATAATCAACCCCGTTTCTACTAAAATAAACAAAGAGATGCCCTAAAACACTAACGAACAACTCATTAGCTTAAAAGCTTGTTTATTTCGTTCAATAACCGAAGGAGCGGGCAAGAGATTGGTAAAAATGTAGTTCCATTCCAGTACCCCCTGGTTATGTTAAAAGTAGGCGGTCAAAGAATCGCTCGAAGACATCGTTCGCCGCGCGTATTTCGCAAGGTTTCCGTACAAAGACATTTCAAAAACTCGTTGGCATAGCTATACCGCAATAGCTTTCTTTGTCTGGATCGAATGAAGTCCGTAATGTACCATCACTTATCGCAGATGATTTAATGTGTTTTTAACAATAGATGCTCTTGAGGATTAAGACTCCAAACAATTATTTTTCAGCCTGTAAGAGAACTTAATTGAACACGTGGTACATGTGTAAATTTTGTTTACCTAAATAATGAAACACGTATTGACTGCAATATACCAATGATATTGACCTGGTGGTAACATAGATATGGAGGGTTCGTAACTACTCGCTCGTTTCTAGCAAGTGTTCAACAAGGAATGATTTAGTTCCAACGATGATTCCTAGCATTTTCGTGGAGGCTCGTAATGCTCCTTCGAGAACGACACAAATGCCTTCAGAAACTTCGTTTCAGACAAAGAAAGAACTGTTCTCGATCTACCTCCAAGAGGCAAAGCTGCGAAAGGAGTTGGAAACTCCGATAGACGATGACAAGCCAAATCCGCTTAGGACCTACCAGAGAATGGAACACGAACTCGCCGAGCGGCGCAAGTTTTTCTCGTTTAACGGTCTGACGAGGTGTAAGTCGCTACCGAGTATTTACAACCCTACACTACACTCACAGAGACAACAATCAACAAAAGCTTTTAAAATGGAATCAACAATGCATCCCCCCACACCTTCGATAAAGGAACCATTGTTTACCAAACGTGCAAATTTGAGTTTGCAAGAATTGGCCAAAAGTTTGCGAGATATCAGCGATGCTAAAGAGTCCGCGCCAAGCTTTAAAGCGGCACCGTCCTCACGCCCAGACGATAAGGCGGTGAGAAAAATTAAATGCCGTCCGGGCTTAAGGAGAACAAAATCGGATTTGCCTGGAACATCAAAACAACGATGGAAGATAACAATTCATAAGAGGATACCAATGGTTATTTGACCCTTTTCTTCGGATCCCGAGATCAAATTCGTAACTCTCTCTGATAATTGCTATACACTTCGATTCCTTGCAAATCAGTGGAGAAATTTGTATGACACTGAGGTAACAGTGCACCCCTTTCCTGATAAGTATTTATTTTCTCGTCACCTGCTTCATGTATGATTCATAAATACTGCATGGAGAATTTGCGTGTAATCACTTCCAGGAGGTAGAGAATTGCATAAAATGTGACTTCACTTGAAGAAATACTGAGAATGAAAAGGAACAAAAGAAAATGTGAAAAATGAACATAACAGAAACAAAGACATCGAGTAACATTTCAAAAAGTCACTTTTCACTCTCAACGTTAAAAGTAGAGATGTAATCAAATAAAATTTATGGATCCAATGCGCATGAGACTAAATTTATACTGGAAGGGAACAATCGTAATTACCGCCTAGAGGTGGGGTGGAGGAAGTGGGAGGATTTTGGACGAGGTTTCAGGGGAAACAGAGAGGGAAACAGTCCTCTCTATCATTGTATAAAGGAGGAACTGTAGAAAACTGAGTGTTTCTTTCATCCCAACAGCCGCTTTCCAAATTATCTTGTAATAACCCCCATTCCTCCCCCCCCCCCACCCCCTTCACCGATGGAGCACCACAGGTTCTCTTACAGGTTACCTCGTTTGTTCAAAGATTTTACGGTCACTTTCCATGGAGTGTTAACAGTCCCTAGCCTTTGAAGTCAAGAGCATAAGAATTTTTCTCCTGCAAATAAAAAATTTTGTTAATTTTGTAAGGATTGATAAATTTAAAAAAAACTTTCCATTTGTCCCCCTGCCTTACACTAGCATTATTTTTGTTAGTCAGTTAATTTAAAGCTATAACATTTTGATTCGGTTTTGACCCCAGGGTTTTGAGTCCTACTAACAGCCCCTTGGTGGAAGGATAGTTTAGTTTCTCTCTTCAATTGATTATCCTCTAGCTTGTTTCAGACGTTGAGTAAGTAAAACGAAATACGATTGCACACGACGCGATAGTGGCAGAACAGTGAAAGAAACGAGGGAGGCTTGGGTCCAGTCGCGACCCGACACAAATCTACTCGTTTTTGGCTCTGCCCTCACCTATCAACTTATGTCTATCTCGCCTATATTTCGCACCGTTTTACTTGCAGAACGCCGAACAGGCTGCTTATCCTCCCACTGAATAACAAGACAGCTTCCATCATTCCGCGCGTAGTTATTACCACTGAAACGAACTCCTTTCCAAAAGAAATATAAGAAAAGAGAGGAATTTAATGAAAACCGGTTAACTCATTTGTTCTTATCTCTATTAGCAAATTCGTTTTAATCAAACGCGTATTATTTTGGAGAGAAAAATCGCCAGAGAAAACGGATCACACTGACAAAAACCACATCTCTACGCATGCGCAAATAATTTCTATGAAATCATCACAATATTACCTCGGTTTCGCTTGTTCTACCTCAGGAATCCATAACTCTATGTCTCACTTCGAATTCTGTACCGGACTTAAAATCAACCGTCTCACTGTGCAGTAATGAATTGTTTTAAACAAGAGAGTTCAAGCTGCCTTTTTTTTTTTGTATATAGTCGTGAACGTGCGTTTGGTACGTGCGTGTGGACCACAATGAGAACTACTAGTTCTACCAGTTTGAGCGCGATGATATCGTGCAGAGTTGATGTTCGATAGCTTTTCCTTTAATCCAAAATAAGCTTATACGTTGCAACCGACGCACGTCACCCGTTGTTTATCGAAGTAAACAAGTGCCACGCAAAATAAGGTTAAATTCGGTGCTGGATGCATTTTGAGGGCTTTTCACTGTTACATTTAATTTCAAGCCTTTGTGGCAATGCATCCACAGACTGGGGGAGTTTGCAATTTTTTTTTTTAATTTGAGGCGTAAAGTGAAATTTCACGACGCATAGGTTTTCGTGTCTTAATTTTTGTTTACAATGGAATATCATGTTTTGTTGCGTGTAATGGAATTAATGTCGTAACCAATCAGAAAACAGGGGCTTTCGTAAATACGTATTCTCCCTATTAAAACATATATGATTTTGGAAGGTTGAAAGCAACATTAACTGCCATAGCATCGCATCCCATTTCGGAAATTAAGTAATAAAACCTCTTGTAACTTCAACGAACGAAAACCGGGACAAATCTCCGACAGCCTTTAAATGCCACGGTAACTGTAATTACAAATCATTTTCTCCCGGTACAGCAAATGAGGAAAAAAATAACAGAGTGAGGCAGAAGAAAGTCTTGCGAGGGTAATTGTAGTACACGTCACTCTAGATCTTTCCAATGGGTTTCCCAAGAGTAGATGATCAGCAAATGTCACGTGCGTGATCCGTGTTTTTTTCACTAACCCCTTTATTGTCTGTAGTGGCATCTTGTGTACCAAACTGAATCAATGTTTATTTCAGTGGCCGTAAGAGTTTCATTCTTGTAAAAGAAATACTGGTTCTTTTTCTCGCTTCTTCACATCTCCAAGCTGGGAGAAAATTGTCCTTTGCTAGCCCTTTTAATTATAAAGTGATCTTAATGCAGGCGGCAAAGTTGTTTACGTCTAAAGTCCAAACTTTTGTTCTAAAGTAAAGACAAAGAAGAGAAGAAAGGAAGTGGAGAACAATATGTCTTTGAGCCGCAACTAGGCCGGGCTTAATGAAGAATATTCAGATATAAAAACCGAAAACCAGTGGCCCGTAGTTAGTAGAGATCTCACAACTTCCATCGGGAACTTTGAAACAGCTTACACAAGCTCTCGGTAATCAAATTTCAAGTCCTTCGAGCGTACAGAGCACAAGAAAAATCTATAACCTGGCAATTTATAAATGAAGTTTTCGTCCGGAGAACGATTAGATAACAAAATGACAAGAATACGCAAAAGAAGTCCATCTATTACCGAGCAGCTATCCAAGCAGATGGCAAGAATTCTGTACAACACTCTTATACGGGAGGTACAGCAAGCTAACACGGCAGAAATGGTGACGTCTTCAAATGGTGTAGACCCACAAACTCAGGACATCCCAAATCAGAGTAGACCCTTAAAAGTTATGGAAGCCAAAGAGAACTCAACGTGGCGTATAGCTTTTCACAAGCGGGACTTGAACACTCTGTGACTTTACTAAAAAAAACTGCTTAGCCACTTTTATCTCTGCCACTTTACAGGTACCCTGGACTTTGCAGTTTGATTATGGTAAAATTGCATTACTGAGGGACTACCAAGCAAATATTTACAGATTCGAGTTTGTTCAAACAACTTATTTAATCGAACTGATGTGAGATCACGCCACCCAGTTCGGTAAAGGAATCACCTAAGGAAGTCTTGCAAGCGAATTTTTGACACGTTTGACGCTAATATTTTTTGCTGAAATGGAAAAGAACTTTGAGTTGTAAAATAAATAGCATGTACCTTACGTAAAATATAACGAGTGTATCATTCACATGTATCGATAAGCACTAGCATTCGTTTCTCCTGATTTTATAGATTAGAGGAATTATGACTGTTTGTCAGACATCTTATTTTGAATTGAGAGAGATGAAAATATCCAAAATAAATGAGATTTTTGTTGCATGAGTTTACTGGTTACAAAGTTGTTTTGTTTTTCATTTCACTTCTATACTTTTAAATCACAATAACGTCAATGAACGATGAAATAAACCATTACCAAAATAATCGTGAAAAACAATCATACCAGGAAAAGCTCCAATTGAGTTAAATAACCTAAAATATTTACAGCTTACAAGTTTCATTTTAGTGTTAAGCAACGTTCAAAAAGTACAGAAGCATCTATGTATAATCACAAAGCAAAACATTTGTTACGCAACATATTTAAACATTACAATCTTAGAGAATGTTCGTTGAAGACGTCTCTCTTAAGTTAGTCAGGAAACTCCAACCCATGCAACTCAAGCGAAACTTTTCATGCATGCATGAGTCTTTCATGGACGAGTGAGATTTACTTTTCAAACGTTGTCCAGACAGAACGTTGTGGTATCAACAGACTGAGCTAGTCATCCTTACAAAGTAATTTTGTTATGCAAAATTTTTTCCCTCACGTTTCCAGGCACGTGTGAATAACGAGAGTGAGCAAGCTGCGATTGGTTTTTAACGGAAGCAATCCTGGGCTTATTCGACATTCATTTGAAAAATGTGCTGAAAATTCTCCTGCGAAAACTTAAACTAACCATCAATGTTGACATCTTATGGATTTAGGCTTTTTCTTAATATAGTAGACGCAATTAACATAAACCAGTAGAAAACAAAAAGACGAAAGAACGAGGTAAACAATGGGTTAATGAGGCGGTGCTCTATTGTGACGCGTCCTGTGTCCTCTGCATCAAGACGGGGCCTGGATTTGCCATGTGCGTCAGTTTTTCACAAGATTATCAGTGGATGGTGACCAGATTTGGAAATCCATTTTGCGCATGTACCGTTTGGGTTTTCACGGATCGGTCACAGCTTGCTGATCGCAAGAAATGATCGAGCACTCAAATCTAAATCTTGTGCGCTATATCTTCGTTTTGAAACTTCGTGTGCGAGTGTGTACATCACTGAAACAATTATTCTTTTCATTATCTGATAATGGAGGAAGACAGCTCATGACGATATCACAATGTAATTGTTGATTCAAATTTAGTGGAGATACCAGTAACTTCGAGCAAGTTTTGAGAAAAATATGGGTTAAGAGCACATATCAAGCGTGTAAACAATTTCATGAAAAACTAATATATAATCTGTCACTTGACAGAGTTTCGCAGATCTATAGCGATCTTTGCCTATTACTAAAGCGGATAATTGGCTAAGATGACGTTCGGCAGGACGTCAAATGAACCATGTGTTTTATCCCATTAGACTTAAGAATCCTTAAATTTCACCAATATTTGCGAAAAACTCTTTAAAGCTAAGTTTCAAGCTTTTTTTCAAGACCAATGTTAGCAATTATTGTGAATAACGAAAAATAAAATTTTTAATCTACGTTTACATAGAAGATCAAGAAATTTTGGCGGCAACTTTTGAAAAATAGGTACAAACTTTCTGGATTTTTGGCAAGGTTTCCGCAATTTTTGCTTTCTAGTGAGCAACTTTCCTGCATTTTACAAGCATAATCGGTACAGGCCTAGACGATACTCGCATCTTCAATAAGCTGCGCTCGCATGGGTGTTCCGACCAGTACGTGTTTTACTAAAGCCAGGAATTATGATTACGTGAGACCAGATGATCCAGTTAAGCCTTCAGTGGTATTGTGAATTTCACGCCACTTGTTAGTTTGTACGTCATAGATTACCGACATAATCTGTAGTAGAATGTCATTTCTCACGTACAAGACGAAAATGTTGAACATGTGTTCTACATCTGTCACAAAGGTCAACAGAGAGCAATAAAACAATTCGAAACAAGTCTAATTTTGCTGCAATAGGAGAGGATAATTTTGCTGCTGGGATAGGATAACATTGACCACGAACAATTTTTTTTTTTCTGCAAATGATAGGAATATTTAGCATTTATTTGCATATGTTTTAACTAATTGAGCTCATGGATACCCACTATTGCAGAGAAGAAGCAGACCTTTTAGTAAATAAATCACTTGTCCAAATCCCTTAATTTTTTGTACCTGTTTGTTCAGAGTAAAGGAAGACTTGTTTGTTCGAAATCAAATCTAAGCACTTCTTTCGCGTCCCTGAGCTGCCGAGCCTTAAATTCGCTCCAGTCTTCACCACCAGTCCTAGTCCCTGACTCAGACTCGAGCAATCTTAGCGCCTCTACAGCCTCAGAGCCCTAATTGTTGCGGACTCTCATACTGGCTGGGTGGACCGTTTAGCAGTTGAATATTCTTTTGCCATTTAACAATTGGCAATTGGCATTTAACAAATCATGGCACCTGTTTTCGATCTTCGTCCTCTTCTACAATGCATTGACGAAGGTTAAGAGGTTTTCGAATGAGCAGACTTGGCTCACATAACTCACGGATTGAGGTTTTTTTTTAATTAGATTTTTAGATTGGAAGAATACCATGAGATCGTGGATATGGAAAAAATGTAGCACAACTTCATCCTGTTTGTTAGAAGATAGAATAGTGAAAAGGTATTTTCTTTAATGTTGGGTCGGCCAAGTAAGGTTAGCGTTTTTTTTCATTTTTCATATTTTTCAATTTACATATGAGCGACGCACTTGGTTTGAGTTAAGAGCCAGTGAAATTAATAGCCCTTTTTTCATTTCCTGTGAAAAATGCGTACGATTAAGCTTTGTGTAGTCGGCTGGGAATCGAATTCTCACAGGAAGGTTTTCAGAAATACATTCAACTTTCTCGTTATGACAGCTTCCCAAGAGCGACCATCTTCTGAAAGAATTGTTTTGTTTCTCTCAAGGTGATTCCTCAGAAATAAAGTTATCGAGCAATTTTTTTTTGAAAACTTCCCTTAAAAGTTTCCTACTAATGCGGGTTTCGAAAAGTACAATTAAAAAATTAAGGTCGCCGTGCTTGTTTAGGGGATATAGTGGGCCAAACTTACCCCATTTATGCCTGGCACAAATCACGCGCGTCAATTCATTGGTTCACGGTGCAATTAGCTGCAGCAGGAAGTTTTCAAAATAAATTTAAAAAAACTTGATAGGTAGAAAGTCTCGAGTGTATGAAATAATTTGATATCTAAGTTGTAGGAAAATCAACCAAACGACCCAAAACGTGCCTGGAGTCGTTCCTTTCAAGGTCATAATTTGTATCCTCGTGTGACGGGCTTCATGCACGCTTTATCTTTTCTTCCCTTCCAATATAATTTTTTCAATTTCCCCAATTTAAATGGGATCAATTGTACACCGAAATTATGCAAAAATAAATGGATTGAAAAACAATACCGTATTCTCGAAATGCGCGTGCGCTCATTCCCCTGATTACGTTATTTCAATGCGCAATAGAATATGCGCGGCGCAAAACTGAGGAATCACCTTAACCAAAATTTACAAAACAAATTTTGAATGTTCCTAGAAATCGGCGAGACAAAGAAAAAGTTGGGAAAAGGAAAACTTTAGACTTCTCGTGCACAAAGTATATCAAATTTAAGGTATTCTGCTCGTTAACTAGTTTGTTTTGAGCCTTATTTAAAGTTATACGCTTTTAAAACACTGTTACTCAATGATTGTTGAAGTTTTTTGGCATGAAAGCATTACATGTATATTGGACCTCCCAGAAAGATTCTCAATTATTCTAATGTTCGCATATGCGCAAGCATTCGACCGCTGCGACGACACAGCAGGGAAATAAGTGCGCATGCCACGATTCTTCCCTTGCAAACATAAGCTGAAAACAAGCAATGGGAATTTTCAAAATGCCGCCATTTTGTGTTGATAGTGTTACTGTGGAAATAGGGTAATTATGTAATATCAACTGAGTTGATAACGTACGACCACCGTAAAAGGTTTTAGAGCTTACGTTTCGAGCGTTAGCCTTCCGTCAGAGCGAATGAAAGCATTGTTTGAAATGTCACTCTAAAACCGTTTACAGTGGCCAATTTACTTAGCAACTCAGTTGATAATACTAAATTACCCTGTTATACTCTCCCACCGACGCAGCACCACAGTTTCTTTAGAAAATTATCCCCTTTATTCATTTACTATGGAAATATTGTCGTCCCCATTCCACAAGCATCGCACTAACTTTGCCGCTGTTTCCGCTGCGACCACCTTTTCCTGCATAGGACAGTTGCCTTATTAGGGAAAGTTAACTATTTTCGCGCTTTGAGTTACAACTTATTTGCCGTTCATTAATGTTTTTACTTTAAATTCCACGTGTGTCACCCTAAACTGTTTACAAAAGCCTCCTTGATCAGACTTTAGTGCAATTAGCTAATGCACACTTAAAGTCAACGGCCAATCGAAAACCGAAGATATACATAAAGCTCCTTAAGAACAAATCGCTGTAAGGTCATCGCCATGTGCAGTAATTATAGAGTCGGTATTTGCTACCGGATTGCTGTTTTTCTTGCTGCTACTCCGTGCAAAAAAAAAAAAAGATAACCACATCAAATTGGTGTCCACAGCTTCATTTTTTCTCCTTTTGGACTCTACATTGCCGTTTTGCGTTCTATTAGCGGTTATCAGCCCTCGTCGTCTCAATTATTTCAACTGTTGGCGGGTTCAATTTGTTTTCACGGATCGTTTGTATAATGGCCTCACTGTTTCAAAGTTCTTTATAATATTCATACTTTCTGTTTGTAGCATTCCTTTTTGCTATTTAATAAAAACACCAGGCGACCATAAAGAAACACTGCTTTTTCTTTCTCTCACCACCTTGCTCGTGAAGGTCCTCTATCCAACGCCGGCGACAACTTCGCAACATAAACAGCTTGAAAGGGTTAATGTTGAACACTGAATTTCAAACGTCTACCAAGCAAATTTCGCTGGATACACAACGCGCATCAAAACGAAAAAAAGGGCACATTTAAAACAGTTAAACAGTTGATGTTGATAATTGGCTCCAATTCAGTAAACGACCTCAGTGGATTCTCACGAAATCGCTAATTCTGTTTAAGACAAGATATTTCGCAGTTCAAACAAAATACGAAACGACGCTTAAGTTGACAGCGTAAATTTCGTCTCGAAAAACACGCGAATTGGACTTTTAGGTTATTCTTCCATATTTCTTTTCACTCAGTATTCGCCAAGTAATTTAAGTATTCACTTATGTTTCTACGCACAAACTGCGCGTTCTTTTAGAAAGGGCTGACTGTAAATTAATATCACTCCATTGCAATTATATTAGAAATACCTTGTCTGGTTTTATTTTTACTGTAAGTCTGTTTTATTAACTATGCAAACGATTACAAGAAGCAAATAGAAGGGCTTTTCGTGAGGGCAGATGCAAAGCTGTCTCGCTTTTAGAAATGACTGCCCACTGTTTCTAAAATTGCCTATCAAGTTGCAACATCTGATTTTCAAACTAATTTGCAACCCATTAATGGTTTTACTCAAGTGCTTTTACTTGTTTTACTATTTACAAAAGGATCTCGAACAAACTCGAGTTCAATTATGCAAATGCAAAACTCGTGTGAAGGTCTATTAACATACGAAACTCGTAACACAAACACGACTTCAAAACTGAAAGAAGAACCCACATTTTGAAAGTCTTCTATAGTTTTCGACTCTTTTATTTCTTGTTTCAACTTTTCTTTGTTTTGTTTTTAACTACCTTACGTGCAGCGTTCGTAACTTGCGCCAACCATCGAACCCTTTTAGTGAAAAATATCCAATTGTTTCCCTTCGAATAAAGTAAACATTCGTAAAATCGTGCTGGGAAACAAGAATAGCAAATGAAATGAATAACCGTTTATTGGGGATATAGTTTCACATTAGCAGAAAGTTAGCGAAGTTAACCACTTTGAACTCAAACTACTGTTACGACTGATTCAACTTTCCCCTTGATGTTTTGAAGAGAGACCAAAGCAAGGTCGTAACTTTTATTTTAAGATGGATGGCCGCGTGGATTGTCTTGTGACAAATTGTACCTGTTATTTTAGTTTCCTGTTACTTTGCGGTTGACACTGTTAGTTATCAATCCCAGAAAATTAGTTTAAAAACAAGATCACGTCGCCGTGGAAACTCGCGAAACCGTTGGTTCCAAGTACTTGAGTTTAAGGGTTTTTTTATCGCGATTTGTTGTTCTTGGGAATTAGTGTCAATCGTTTCATGTTCAAAATCCTTGTAACCACAAATTTCATAACCTAGATCTTGACATCTGAATTCATTGTTACAAGTAAAAGTGTCCAGAGGAAGATTGCTAAAGTCATATTGATTTCAGCCCACGAAACTCCAAAACCCATTGAGAGTTCTTTGTGCCAACCACAGTTCTCCATGTTTTTATGTCACTACGTTATCCAACAATTAGATTAGTTTTGAATTGTACCGACCAAGAAAGCTAATTAACTTCTTGAGGCGCACAACATATGACTTTTTTATCTTATGATAAGGTATCAATGTATCTATGTACAGATGTTTGAAAGATCCATAAGACGATATGCGAAATTACACCGAGCGGTGTTTTCCTTCCCTTTCCTTCAACGAGAGTTTGCTTCTTAAAGAATGTCGCAATGAACTCTTATTAACTTCACACTATGTTGTAGCGCTGAGCTCTATCCAGCGGAATTTTCTATTCAAAGATGGAAATTTAACTTGACACATTCGTCAAAAGAGCAGGCATATTGCAAACTTGTTCCACATCGGGAAAACACATTTGAACACGTCAAGGTTTGTTAACCCAAGCTCACCGCCTGCACAGGTTGAAAGTTTCCAATCGAAGTTAAATTAATCCTTACAGAACTTCGGTGATTCTGGTCTAGGACACGAGGGACGTTCGGGAAGGTAGGAATAGGGACTAACGGGTATTTCAAGGGGTGGCAAAGTTCGTCCATGTCTTTGTCGTTCGTGTTTGGAGTAGCACGAACTTTGCTCTCCTTTCCACGTGAACGGGGGAATGTAGAACTCTTTTGAAGACGAAGGAGGTTGAGAATTACTGTTCACGTCTGCTTTTGATGACCATAAATATTTTGAGTCATTAACCAACTCCTTGCTATGCCCAATGTCGGAATTGGAGAAGCCAGTTTCATTCTCAAATGTTTGTGTTAGGAATGCTCCATTTGTTCTGTCGCAACTTGTAATTTGTTGTGTCTCGGTGTTGTTACCACTGCCTCCTATTGCGGGTAAAGGAGTCCTCTGATGAATTTGCGGCGCCGAGAACCGATCATTAAACTCCTTTTCTCGTCGAAGCAATTTTAGCAATGCCTCAGCTTCGGCATCTTTAACTTTACCTCGCATGGGAATCTTTGCGCTCTCCATGACAATGCTCTGCTTGATCGATCTTCAACGTCTTGAACGTTACCCGGCTTTCAGACGCTAAGCGGGTCTTATTGAGTTTTAAACTGTCGTCTTTTTTGAAATTCAAAATCCCATCCTTGTCGCTCGAATTTGACGGCAAGGATTTCACAAGCGCTTGCTAATCACGGACTCTCCACGAAGACTGCTGGCAACGGCAGGTAAATTGAATCAACAATCTTAAGAAAACATCGGGATTTGACTGTTAAACGCGCACGCCATTGATCTCTGACAACAGCTGTCATCTACGCCTCGCCATTGGCGAACCCTAATTGTGTGTTTTAGTCGCAATTAATATTCCTGTTCGAAGCCCTCTACAATAGGGGCGAAAAATAGCCTTTTTAATGAAAACGCGCAGAAAATGTCAACAGAGCGAAAGTTTCCGCCTAAATCCTTTCTTTTCACCATTGTCTCGCTCTATGTTGGCTGTCAGGGTTAGATTGACAAGCGCCGCTCTGTACTGAGTCAACAGATTAAAAAAGTATTATTTTTTCTGACAAAATCTGAAGTAACTTCGCATGTTGGGTATTTTAGCTTCACGCTGAGGACAGTGTATGTAGTAACACGAGCATATTGAAACAACTATCTCCCAGAGAGAAGAGAGAATAGCGAAAAAAGGAGCAAAACTTCGTCATTTAATAGGAGGTAAGTTTGAGTATATATTTCTTTCACTGAGGTCGATTAATTTAAGTTAACATTCACCAGAGAGACCCGAAATTTTGGAAACACACAGCGTCTCTAAGGTTTCGAAACTTTATAAATCTAAAGCGGGCAAGGTCCACTTCATAATAATCTCCACGGCTAAGTAACAATTATTAATCGCCTGTTCTCATAATATGAACCTGTCACCAATAATCTGCGTTAATTCCTGGAAGGTAAAGCTCAGTCATCGCAATATTACTTGTTACAGTGAACAGAGTCAGTTGCATTGTTTTGGATGACAGTAGAAATCTGTTACTTTGCTTTTTGTCAGAGAAGATCTTGACATGATCTGCTCACAGTGTAGGCTAGGACATTGAAATTGCATTTCGCTATAGCGACCCGACTAATAAGAAGGGCTTTGCAGGTACAACTGCCGACCGAAATACAACGATATCAGTTCACAGTGAATCTCAGCGACATCATTTTAAACCCTTTTTGATCCAACCATGAGATCAAAGGTTTATGCCCGTTTACTTTACCAGATCATCTCAAGTTCTAACACGTATAGATAATATTGATAAAAGAAAAGATTGTGAAGATGGCCGACGTAATAAGTTCTTATTTCATTTTTCATTACCACATAAATGATAAAATAGGAATCGCAAACCAAAGGAAATAAGTCTAGAAATAAAGAAATTATTTATAAACGATTGGATATAACAGAGAAATTTAGTTAAAATGGCCCATGAGCGCTAGTATCTTATTAAAACGCATATCAAAAACATTAAATATTGAGATAAAAAAAAACGTTAAATATGAGTAACTTAAAAATACTTTTTAAAAATATATATAATTTAAACTTCTTGCTGCCGTTATTTTAGCCTTTATTGCATTCTTTTAAAACGTGCTGATGAATTTTAGAGTTAATAATTTCCAACGAAGGTAAGCCATTGTTTTGATTTAAGTCGTGTGAGCAATTAACTGTAAGACAAAGACGGTGATTCAAGGGAGTGCTTCGAGAGCTTCGACAATTAATTTTGAACAAAAGAGCTGAGGTATTGATTTATAAAAGGTTGCATTTGACCCCAATACGTGCGAAAGACAAGTCAAGATTCTAGACGTGAGTTTGAATAATGCTAAATTAAAAACTCAATGTTATCTTGTCAATCGACTTCGCGTGTATGTTCACAACAGTTGTGATTTCAATTAACTTTCACAGTTTTCAATTTCCGTCTGGGAAAGCAATTAAAAACTCTACTTGTGGGACAAACACAGCAAGCTGTAGGAAGAGGCCAAAGCATTCAAAAGAAAGAAAAACTTCCGTCTATTTCAGAGATTTTTCTAGCACTTGAAACAGAGCGTGATTTTTTTCCAGGCAAGCCTCTTCAGTTAAATTAAAGAGTGACCCACATTGTCGTAAAAGCAAAAACATTTTCAAGGAACAATGCACAATTATTCTTACTACCGAGTTTTAGATACTTTTTTAAAAAACATTTCCCAACGGTTACCAAACTCACTGCAAAGTCAAAAAGGCCGGATTGGGAAGTTTAAATTTCATAAAAACTAGTGGTGTTGTATCAACGTAGTCTTCATGTTGATGCATGTGGGAGCCGCATTAAAATTTTTTCACGCTGTCGCTGATTGTTTGGTGAGGCAAAATTACAGTATTACCTGACAAACTTGGCGGCGAAGGATGCAATGTTTCCTATCAAAACACTGCTGTGAATTTGGTTAATACCGGTAAGGTCACCAGCAGAGCGTAATTTTGTTGAACTTAACCTATTAAAAGCAATGGAATACACATTTCAGTTAAAATTTCTTGCTGCTGTTGTTATTTTAGCCAATTCAATTTCTTTGCCTGATATTATTTTGTTGTTGTTCGTGATTGCCGTAGTGACAGCATACCTGCCAACTTAGTAGTGATCATTTGGCGAAATTTCACAACTGATCGCAGAAAATACACGAAAAGATATCGTAATGATGGATTACTCGGCAACGAATGCAAAGTTACGATTTATCAGAAGCCCCCTACAAAAATCGACCTTGTTCCAAGTAACGCTTTTTTATTGTTTCAAAATTGGTTTCCTGCATATTCATTGGTTTATGCGGAAACACTTTCTCAACACCCAGGATCACTCCGATTCACAGACAATTTCATTTGATTAAAATTGAAGACTAGCTAACGCTGACGTTGAGTTGATTAAGCTGGACCTCACGCGCGCTATTACAGCTTATTTTGCGGAAACAGTTTACGGAGAAGTGACCGTTTTGTCAAACTGAAAGATCTGTCAAAGAAATATGAAAGCTAGGAGGTTGAACTCTGTGTAAATTTTCGTTTTGTGCTCCGCTTTTGCGTTTCCTAAGATTAAAAATGCAAATTAAAGCATGTGGTGAGTAGAGGTAAGGTTATTGTCAACAAATCTGATTAAATTTCTCATCATAATTTTCTCGCATCGTTAAAAAAGTTCCGAATTTATCCAACGCAGAATTTTAACTGACTTCGCAAACTTATGACATCTGTTTTCGATCATACGGCATAACTTTTACTGCCTTGTAAACGTGAGAAAAAATTCCAGTGGGGAGTTTGTCAAAACAAGTTGCTAGGGGGTTCAGTGTCGCATTACAATTGGGTCGGCGGCATTCATACCCGGGGTATAGAGGTGCGAAAACGTTGAATCTCAACTGAGGTAAAAAAATTAACATCGAACTCAAAATCGAACACAAAATGAGAATTCTCAAAAAGATAAATGCTCGTCACTGTGAGATTTATCATTCTGCAAACGAATGTAGTTGTAAAGAGAAGATGGTGGGACCATTCCCGTTATTGTCTTTTGGTTTACAGCTCCCGGATAACAAGAAAACTCGATAGAAATATCAGCATAATATACGTAACATAACGTTCAGCAGACAACTTTAAGAGTGACAGACAGTTTCGAATGGTTCCAAATACGACTTCCAAGAAAGTACATTTTAACAGCAGACAGTGCGAAAAAAAAAAAAAAAATAGCCGACTTTGATTATGATGCGCGGCGAGTTGTTAGTACTGACAAAAAATGTTCCCGAAAACCATTGTTCTATTAGCTTTGAAGTGTGTAACTTTTTAAGGCGGTTTCCTTGGCTACCCCCACTGTTACCTGCATAGTGATATCTATCCGAAAAGCAATCTACTTTGTTGACAGTATTCTTAATTCAACCATCCGAACAAACAGAAAAGGGAAGTGTTAACAAGTCAGGGGAGGAAGTGACACCAGTACGACAACCTAACACTAAGGTGTGTCATAGAGGAAATAATTAAAATTAAATTTTGAATTTCCCCACGTTATTAAATGCACTCGTTATCGGTAGAAAAAAAAATTTCACAAGTGAAAAGGTAAAACGTTTATAATAGAGACTTGAAATACTTTGGGAAACAAATACGCGATCACTTTTTTGTTTCAAAGAAATTCGAAATATTTACTTCGTTGTATCCCACCGCAAACGCCCGCAAAATTGTAATGAAGTTGCAACAAATCTTACGCGGTATCCCAACAAAGGGATTAACTTTAATCACATAGTACAGGTGTACATCAGAGGCGGTAAACTTTGTTTTCTTCTGGTTAAGGCAGCGCTTACTTACGAGAATTGTCTACATGGACGACAATCAAGAAAGCTTGCTCGGAAATCTAGTAATTTTTGGAGGACTTTCACGGCTATCCGATAAAGGAGTCATACTACCATTGTGAGTATCAAACATTTCGTTCTTACAGTTTCTAAAACGGTTTTTCGGTGCCAATTAGGAAGAATTGAGTGTAGATGAACGCTGGATAGTCATGTAAATTCTATGGTAATCTATTCGAAGTGAACTTTAAATTTTGAAGAACGCTCATGCTTTGTGACACCACCCTTATCTATAAATAACGATATGGAAGTAGTAGGGATGAACTGCTGTCGAGAAAAGAGTTTGAAAGCGATTAAAGAGCCTAAAACGATAAGCAAAACTATTAATCAATATTTCCGTTTAACCTAGGGAAAAATTCATGGTGACTTGAAGTCGCATGTCAGCGAGCGCTTAATTCAGAGTCAAAAATTTAGAGCATATTCACTGAATATCATCTTATTTTATTTAAAATACCAGGCTTAAATTCACCATCTTCATTTACAACTTTTAAATTCAGTTAATATGCAAAATGAATTCTACTTAAACTTTTATTACAAGGTTTGATTAGTCGCTGTTCGAATTGTTATGTGACAACATTAGCAATTAGTTTAAACTCTTGCTTAATAATCTGTTCCACAAAGACTGAACAAAGAAACTCTTATTAATAAATCCGTCATTTACAGATTAAATATCATGAGTAATAAGTAATCTTATCTGATTGAAAAGTTTTAAATGCGTTTGCGAGGCGAAAATGAACGAATCCATTGTTACCGACATGCGAGTCCAAATCTGTAAAGAAGTCGAAGACGTGCAGCTGGCTTGATGCACAGATGCAAAATAAGGCTGTTGTTTAGCGATGCAAAACTTAAGTAATGGACAAGTGACTGACAATTTCCCATTAAGTCATTCAAGCGCTCGCTATAAAATGAAATCAAATCTGGTAAGCCTTTCTTAATGGTTGTTACGTGCTATCATGGACGAGTGAGTAACCATTTCCCATATATAACTCTTTCAAACATTCGCTATACAATTAGTCAAATTATTACCTGGCAAGGTAGGCTTGAGGTAAATCCGAGCGTACTGATTGGTTCATGTTCATGTTCGGTCTGTTTTTTGGCATACGGACCGTTTTCACGGAAACGGTCCTGTGCTGTGTATTTTTGGTCGCAAAAGCCGGAATATACTATAAACAAGTTTGGTCCGAGTGCCATATATTACTACTTACTAACCTCGCTTGCTCGATTCGTACAAGGGAAAGTTGACCCTCGCGATCGGTCGCTTCTGTAAGGACCTAGCTCCGCTCGGTCCGTACTGCCAAGAACTTCGGGACGATATTCCTCAGTAGGGCCCTCACGCTCGGTTAGTAAGAAGTTAATCAAAGCCAGTTTCAACGGTGTAAGAGTTATGTTCTGGACGCCAGATATTATTTCCTTCAACTGATTCAAGTACGCGATACACGATGTCACAATGAATTGACGAAGCATTTACACCTGAGCCCACTTTCCTTTCGGTCAGCATCAATAGATCGACCACACTAAACTACGCTTTATGGAAGTTCAGTTTTCGAAATTGAAACAGCCTATAATTTTATAGAAGTTAAATAAGCCTTCTCTTGGAGGCAAAAGAGGGGTGAATCGTGACGATATGAGGGGTAATGTACTGAATTTATTAGCAACTGATGATAAGGAAATATTTTACAATTTTGGAATAATATATGGCCTTTTCAGTGTAAATATGAAAAAAATTATTTCTAGCACAACAATTCCTTACTAATTTTGAGTTGCAATGGAGAGGAATAAAACAAATTTTAGTAGCGAGAAGTTTCAATTTTGCTCTGTCTTTCGGTTGTATAGGTAATGTCCAAAAGCAGATGAAATACTCTTGATAATGTCTGAACTATTTGGTTGATAAAGTTATTAGAGACTACATTCATAACTCATCCGCGTGAAAAGAAACGTTATTCCTACACAATTTTCATGAGGCTGATTAAATAATGCTGTTAAATTTAGCCGCTATAAAATGCCTTTTATCAAATTATCATACCAGTTGTCAAAAACATTTGTAATTGCTATTTTCCAGCATACTCAATTATAATTTCATCCACCTGTGATGAAACCGCGTCTGCCTTTTTTTTGTAATCCTTTATTATATATTCCTTTTTTCAACCTTAAAAAGGAGCAGCATGAGTAGTTTTTGTTATTGGTTTGGCGCCAAGAAGTCACCGAATGAAAGATGGCCCATTAGGGAGGCTCTTATTTCCTCTCTTTATTTATAAACATAGGTCTGAATTAATGGATTTTCCACTACTAATGACCTCTTCTGACGTCTAGAACATACGAGTTAATGTTTCATACTCGACACGGAAAATACAACATGAATTATTTAACGATAGATTGGTCTTAGCGAATGAATAAATTCTCTCAGGAGGTTTTATTTATGTCCGCTGAAACATAGTTCTCTTGGAATTGTTTAAGGTAAGCTGAGGAATTTCTTGAATTTACTTTTATTTCAATACTTTGCCACACATACTTTATCTTACTGGTTAGAAGTTAAGATGTTTCATTGACAAAGAAAAAATATTTTTTTCGTCAATAGTGTCTCTAAGATGCCACATTCATTTTTACAAGAAATTGAACAGTGTATTCGTCGACTTTTTGCGTTATGTATAACGGCCTCGAGATAAAGTTTATTTAAAAAAAAGGGACAATTTTCAGAAAAATTAGAGCACCGTCAAGGTGGGTTTTCAGGCTCGAAACATCGACCTAAAAAACGTATTTTCAGAGCTTTCCGTGCCACAGACATCAACGCATACCATAAGGTATACATTTGCATTCTATAACAACGGAAACATATCTAGTTAGCTATTGCGCTTTATACGATTTAAACTCTGGACAAGGAAAAACGTAATTGTTTCACCAAATGTATTCTCTTTCTTTTCAAACAAATGTTAAATCTCAAAAGCGATTTCTCTTCAAAAAAAAAAGAAAATGAATTGGTTCCTTCCTCCATGATATGTAAACTCATTGTCTATTATTCAAATAACCTTTCTTGTTTTTAAATTTCACTCAATATTAGTGGCTTAGGTTTACATTTAAAGCTAAAACATTCATAAATGTTCCGTTTGAAAGAGAATTTAAAACAATCCACCCCTTGTCTATACCACTATCTCTATTTTGACTTTGTGGTAACCACCGCGCATGGGTGACCTCTTGGGGAACAAACTAAATTTTGCCGGCCACTGCTGTTCGTTATAATCCATTCTGCAAACGAACGTAGTTGTAAATTTAAGCAAGAGAAAAATATGGGCACTCATTAACCGCAGGCTCCCACTTAATGACCGACAGCGAATTTTATCCTGAGTGAGAGTAAAAAAAATATCACCATTTTTCAGCAGGGATTTTCGTGCTTTGAATTACGATTGGACAATCTAAATACCCGTGAAAGTACACTTAAATGATTCCAATCGAAAAACTTAGCCTAAAGCAATGTTTTTCCTGAAGATAGACTAAATAAGCGGCATGCAACTATCTGAAAATCTAAATTAAACGAAAGACTGCGGTGGGCTTACCCAATGTTAAAAGATCAGAAAAGTTACCAAAAGATATCTCAAAAAAACTATTGTAAATGTTTTATATCTATGCAACTTTGACAAAAACCAATAATTTGAACATTGGGAAAAAAATAACCAGCAGCAGTTATGATAACAGGTCTTCTTGTGAACAAATTAATTTTCTTTATTCTACGATACACTTAACTTTCAGAAGGTACTTCAGTTCAACGCCTTTCTGTGTATTTCTTGGCAGGCGATAAAATGGCGTATTGACCAAAATTTGTAAAAAAAAAAAGTTGTTGACCAAAGTTTAATTACAAACTCGAATCTATCTCGTACAACATTTTAGCTCATGAGTGCTGGTAATGTTGTGTATATTCTCCTCACGGATGTATTCAGATCTCTAAAGCAACCCCAAGGGCGATGTACGCAATCTTTGAATATCTCACTTTTCCGCTTTTTTTAATAGTTTCCAGAACCAACGCTTCAGTTACGTGTAAGCTATAAAATTGGCAAAAAGAAGTTGAATCTTGAGCGCTTAATACCGTGGAAACAAAAGAAACTTCAAAACAACTAACAATGAAATAGTTTTTGTTTGACTGTAGATGTAGTTCGAAGCCAATCCTGCTTAACTGAGGCTCTTTCTAGAGGTGCGTATACAAACTCGGGAGTCAGACCTTGATATCAGATAGTGCCGGAAAGCCTTTGTACAGTATTCATACTAAACTTTCAATTCGAGATTAAAATAGTCGCCGATTCTTGGAGTGTCTTCCAAAATTTTTAAGTGGAAGCAGCGGAGTCGCGAAGCTGGCGACGGAACGTTATGAAAATTTTCCCAACACGCTGCTCCATCTAATTGTTGATTTACTCAGTCTATTGAAGGTAAGGAGTCCACTAGTTTGTTTTGCTTTTCTTTTTTAACCTTGCCAACGGGAAATATATCAATGTCATGTGGAGAAGTTCTATTTCGCAATAACCTCGAACCTTCCAGAAAAGTTGTTCAACATACAGCGCGACGATAAAATTATGTGACGGAAGTGCCTTTGCAGGGGGTTTTTTAACTAATTTTTAGCAAATTTTATATTAAAACACATATACATTTACCACTTTTGCGAAACTTGTCAGAAGGGAAAGACAATCCATTCAGACATAAAGTGAAATTGGATCCTTCTCAAATGCATTTCTTTCCGGAAACATGATCATTTTCTGAGAATTCAGTCTTTCACGGCAGGTTCTATTTTTATTCAAGCGAAATCTCGTCAGAAATTCACACAAGGAATGAATTTAAAAAATTTTAAAATCTTCAGGATGAACAAAGCGTTTATGGTAATCCAGTAATTGCTCCCAAAATATATGATTTTAGTTGATGCGATTTTAAAGAAGCAGAAAATTACATGCCAGATGACAAAACTATTCATGGGAAACTTTTCCTTTAAAATTAACGGTTTTCAAATCTACTTTTCCAACTACCTTACCCCTTTCATGAACTTAATTAATGGTTAGAGGCTATACTAACCATCAAACAATCAATCGAGAAACACAAAATTTGTGTAGCTGCGTAAGTTGTTTACAATAGCTGACACAAACTTGACATAAGAGAGAAATTGAATTTTGCAAATCTCTCACATCACATAAGTATCTTGCCTTTGAGCGCTCGAAAACAGTACAAATCAGCGCCAGGTCCCACTTTATTTTCACCCCCGATGGTGGTAACAAAACTCTTTTGCAGCTATCGAAAAGCTAAAAATTTGATCAAATTTTGAGTTCTGTGAGGAAAAAGCGGCGACTCATTGTTTTGTCGCTATGGTTACAAGTAAGAAAAACAGTGTGGTGCCTTTCCTGCACCTGTCCGCAGTATGCTTGTTTTTGAAAACATTGCGGGGATCCCTTAAAGAAGCGCATACATCGAAGGAGTCATTACATTATGATATCTAGCGGCAGAAATGTCGTCTTTTATCAGTAAGTGCTTATGATGGTAAAAGGGGAATCCTATCCAGAGTCAAGTTGATCAGTCTCGATCATAATAGCATACAGCATTGAACACGGTGAGTTTTTTTGCACCTAATTAACGTGACAAAGAATGCAGCGTAAATGAAAAACTAATTGCCATAGACACACAAAAGTCGATTCGCCAGCAAGGATATGTAACATTCAAGAGACGCTTTTCACAGCAACTAAAACTAAACATCTCGAATTCGGTCACGTAGCCGCGGATTTCTTGTGTTAATAAAACCGGTGCTCGAGATCCTCTTCGAAATGTCACCATCACGTTTTTAATTCATCCGCCAATTTCGTCTTCAGAAGCATAAGCTTAACTTGACAGGTATTTTCTGAGGTTATAATTGCCTTCATTTTCGACTTGTCTTTGGGCCATACAGAAACATGATGGCAAGGTTATAGTCTATAAGACAGTTTTATACAGAACGAAGAAGACATGTTTTTTACTTTGTGTTCTTCGGTATCTTTAACTGACACATATTTTGAAAATATAGAAATTGGTTCAGTAGTTCCTTATTTTTATTTCACGAGAAAATATTAGTGTTAATTGCCGGCGTAAGGTTGTCAATATTTCAACCATCTTGACATTAAAAAGATTTTTCCTTTCACAGGCTAAAGAACGACATGAATAAAATTTACTGGCAATGAGTGATAAAACAAAACGGATGAAGGATGGAAAATACAACTGATAACTATCGTAGAATTCCACCGCGGAGCAAATTTAATGACGAAGAATCAACTGCAGTGTTAAGGCTGATTATTGAGCAAGAAAGACTGCTTAAAACTCCAGCAAATCCGGTTCTGAATATTAACAGTGACAAGCTGAAAAGACTCCCTCCACTGAATGGCAAAATGCTGGATTCTTTGGATCAATTTGACCCACACAGGAGCCAGCGAAAACACAGGCCGGGGGACGACATTGTTCTGAGCAGGCCGACGCTTTTGAAAGGAAAGGAATGTCGTGCGCTCGAGGAACCTGCATCACTCGGCGGCAAGCCAAAAGTTCCAGACATATACAGCACGCCAAAAATCGCTCGGCCTCGAGATCGCGAGAGGCCACGCGCGTCGTACGGACGTGTAGCTCCGAGTCGTAGCAGTAGCACGGAAACGAACCCGCGCATCCGCTCGAGAAGCACGGGGGAATGTAACGAATTGATTTTTTCGGCGACTGAGGACGCTTTGGAAAGACCGACAAATCCTACTCCATTAGAAAACGAAGATGACTTTAAAAATGATCAAGAATTTGCATCCAGAACTTCATGTAACCAAAGCGAATGTTATGATAGTGACGAAGATAAGGTAAACGCAGAGCGAGTCTACGCTTCTTACATCAATTAAAAGATGCAAAATGCGGTTCTCTTAATCATGGAGCAGACACCATGCGAACGGAATGATTTTAGGGTTGGTTTCACTTTGCCTCCTTTTAACCTGGTGACAAACTATCATGAGTAAGCGAATATATTGACATAGTGGAGGACACAGATTCGGATTGGAAAGTGAACTAACGCCAAGTCTGATGTCGAAAAAAGTTCAGAAAAACCGTCTCGCTAGTACATTTAAGAATCAATATAGCCTCTAAAACTAAACTTAAAATATTTCGGAAGCCAGAGATGGCAATACATAAAAAAAGGACCATGTCTTCAATTAGCTAAGATATCTTTTTCTCGATGTGACAAGTTTTACAAACCAAACGCTCCACGCGTGATTCAAAAAATTGTAATTTCTGGGTACAACCTCTATATCCCGCAGTTCGTAATTATTTTTGTTATTTCCAAAGCAAATAAAGTTTATAGGAGATACTCCAGACAGTTTCGGCTCGCTAGAGGTTACAATTAAAAGGAGAGTCAAATGCGGATACTTTCGCCTGTGCCGGTAGGCATTCTGGCGGATATTGAGAAAAATAAGCTTTTTCACGTTGGTCCGCTTTAGATGAGATATCACAAATTAATTCACAATCATGACAAAGGTGGAACTCTGCAGGAAAGAACTGCAACCTCCCCTGTCGCTGAAGAACAATTTAATGCCTCTCATTATTATGACAACCGCGAAACAAAAAAGATTGAAAGCGAGACAGAAACTTTAATCTGTAAGCTGGTCCAGCTCGGCGCTTCAACGCAGTCAGCGTGCGCCATTAAAAACTTTTGTTACATTTTAGCGGGGAGGACTAAAATATTTACATGAGAAACTTAGAAAAGGGCTGCAGAAAATTTCATAAGAGAGGTATATGAATGCAAAAATACGCCCGTAGCAACTTAAAATGAAAATAAATGAAAAATCATATTTAATGTATTTGGTTCATTTTGTTTTTTATCCAAACAAGTCACAACAATATCAAAACAAACCCCTTTGAAATGCTTCAAGCTAAAACCATGGTATATTTAAACGAATGGCGCTTAAATTCTCGGGCTATTTTGAAATTTCAACGTTTTCAAAGTAAAATAATTCAAAAAGCTCAACAAAAATACGATATTTTTGATAAGAAACTTAATTCGAAAAGTCCAATATCTTAAAGGAAATAGTTCAGCTTATTATCAGGTAAAACTGATCATAGAATCTCTTTAATTTTCTTATTTGATATGTTTTCTGTGTACTCAAAATTTACCACTTGACGTTAAAGATACTTAAACAATTAGCTCGGTAGTCCATTTTTGCTGCAATGCGTTCACAATATTAAAAAAAGCTAATCTTTGTAGAGCGCTTTCAGAACGCTACTCACACTGTCTTTAACATCTCGTACAACTCCTAGCACGTATTTGAATTTCGCGACCTCCCCATTTTCTCCGCACTTTCTAGAATCTGATTGGTTTGTGGTTGGAATGCTTTATTCAACCCGCCCTAGGCGATAATTAAACAAACCGTAACATTCCCTGTATTGTGTGAGGTTCGTATTACGTTCAACGCTTTTTCCAGTAACGCACGTTCACGCTGATTCAGAACGTTCCACGGATCGACACGGATATGTGTGTAAGGACACGTGGATGCGGAAAGTCACCGCAAAGAGTGTCGTTGAAACAGTTCGTGAAACAAACCGCAAGAACAGCTGTTTCAATGAACATTATTATCTTAACATCAATCATCGACGGCAAATGACCAATTTAAGTTACCACCTATCGAAATATTCATATCAAGCTGAACAGCCTCCAGATCATAATCTCTTTCGACGAAGCCAAATTGAACGCAAACGTCACTTAAGTCTATAATAGCTGTGAGGAACATGAGCTATAAGCACAGTAAGAATACATCAATATGTGCTCCGGTAAAGAAATGACAGTCTGAAGAAAATACATAAATTGAGATTTGTTTTTATATCAGAGTTTCGGAACATTAATTTAAATGATTGGTTCAAAGGTAGGACAACAACCAAAAGGCTTTTTCACATGGAGAATTGCCAAAAAATTAAGTGTAAAGATAGAACCAAAATAAAATAATTGCCATATTCCGCCTTAAGGGAACAAGGCCATGCATATGGAAAAAATTAATGCACCGAAATCTATCATCGACGTAAACAAACTTTTATCGCGCCACCAGTGCAGAAAACTAATTATCATAACAATCCCTGATGGAAAGCAAAAATTATTTGAAGTCTTGTTTTCCTTTTGCTGAATTAAAGAGAGTGATGTGTTAGGATAATTTCCTAAATCTGCACCTTTCTTTATAGAAAACGCCCATTTAAACCTTTTTCAAATTGGTTACAATCGATTTTTAACACTTGCATCGTGCACTTTGCAAATGAAAATACATAAACTCATTTCTAACAAGGCAAAGTAAAATAATTTAACTTCTTGCTGTGGCAACGTAAGATTTGGTCAAAATCTCAGTTAGAAAAGTGAGCTATATTTGTCATTTTATCCCTGAGTTAAGACTTGACACGGCAAATTTGATCGAGAAATAGGGTTCGAACCTTACTTCGCCAAATAAAATGTTTAATTGAAGAAGAGAGTAGGTCTGACTGCATGCTAGAAATTCGACGCTCATGTCCTTGTGAGGTGGAAAAGAAGAACCATATTCCGCCTAAATTACTCACACACGAATTTTGACGCACTTCTTCGTTTAATCAGTTACTTCAATAGCTGATTGTTTTGTTTTGCATTTATTCTTACTTTCCTTTCCCTTAAAGTTTAAAGTTTGTCTAGAATGGCACCACTGCCTCACTTGGCTCGCTGAACTGAACGTGGTCTTGCTAATGATATGCACACCCAAATATTTGCAAGCTCTAGACAAAATTCAACGTTTTACCGATTTCAGTGGCAGGTGTGTGATTTAGACAGATTCCACGTTTTTCCGATTTCAGTTTCAGGTGCGTGCTCTGCCAGTGATCCTAGCAGTTTGCACGATTTATATGCCCTAAATGAGCAGGAACCACGTTTATGGCTCGGTACACAAACGAGTTCTCTAGCAAACTCGGAGCTTGCTTCAGTTTGAACTGGGAAACGTAGATTATTATTCTTTTTTTGCCCCCCTCTGTGGCAGGTGCTTTTACACAGTTCAGTTTCTTTTTTTCCGACAACTAATTTCAGAATTTCAAGTACCATTTTCGTCTCTTAATTTCAGCTATAAAAATAACTGTGCGTCGTCAAGATACATTACGAACCAGGCATGTAAATCTTTAATTAAAATTTGAAGCAGAAAACTGAAAAGAATGGAAAGTTAATAGGTGTCTTAACATGCGCTTCGTTTACATCTGTAAGTGAACTGGCGAAATAAAGCGCTAAATAAATAACAAACAAACCAGCACGAAACTGACAGAAACATTACCTTAGGGAAAAAACTTTTTTCAATTAACTTTGCACTAAAACCCACCCCTTTCTTATGTAAGTTCCGACAAAAATATTTATTTTAATCGATGTCATTAAATTTTGTGACGCACACAGATAACTTTTTAGATATTTGGAAATTTTCCCATTTATTTTGTGCTGCTGTTAGCTATCAATTGACCTGTATCTATCAATAAGCGAAAGAAAGATAAAAGCCAAGAATACAGTCATAACTCCTTTGTACGCCCGAAACACGCCAGTCAAGTTTTTTAATTATCAGTTAGACCACTGAAATGTCTCAGAGTTTTCAAAATCCCCTGTTAGCCAAAGATAAATAAAATAACCGGGAAAATCAAACGCCTTTTTCAAGAAGTTTAAACTTCATGTTTCCCTCGTTACCTTTGGCAAAAAACAGAAGGTTCGTTTACGTCGGGGAAGGGTTTTAGAACTTTCTACTGAAGTTGAATTTTTTCCCTCTGTAACAAGTTCGTGAATAGCAGGCATCGGAATCACTGAGGTTTCCTTTAATTTTTTCCTATTCTCCTCAGAAGAAACACTTCGACTTTTCTTCGCCCATTTTACCACTTTTTCCCCTGCAATCAGTTGCAGCGAATTGATGCTAACTTCTTGACAATCCTCAGAGATCGACTTGTCTGTGTTTCGCGTTGTCTCGTCAACGGAACTCTCTCCAGTGTTGAACGTGTGTGCTTGTGGAAGACTAAAAGCTTCATAAAAGTTTAATGTTTTGTTTCCCTTGATTTCTACGCTTCTATTCTTGTCATAACTTTGTTCTTTCCTCGCTTCAAAACTAGGAGGTAGACTTCCTTGTCTTTTTTCAGTGTCGCTTTCCGTCCCAGTATCTCCATAAATTTTTGTTTCATCACCAACACAGTGGATTTTTACGCCTGTTCCAGAATCCATCAATGCCGCACCTTTTTTACTTAAAATTTTCATTCTTTCTCTTTCGGATTTCAGTAAAACAGCAGTCCATCGTTTTCTGCTATCCACAAATGCCTCTTGCTCATTTTTAGCATAAAACCAAGCCTCTCCCCATCGCCGACACTCGATCTTCGCAGCAGACTTGCAGGACTTGTGAAATTGCTGTACATCTCCTTCCTCGATAAAAGGAAACCTGTTGAACGATGAGTAATTTTTTGATACCTTTCCCGTCGCGCTGTAACTCACAGAATGTTCTTTACTTGCTTTTCTGGCAGATCGCGATTTCTTCTCAACGGCAGGATCAAATGCAAGAGACGCCGACCCACCAAATGCTTTTCGGTCCATTGGTAGTTGAGTATTAACTTCTGTTGGCGATCCGTTCGCCGGATACCCTTTTTCGTACAAGGACGAGATTGAATTCCTCAGTCGGAGTTGTTTTTCGCGCTCAAATCGATATTGGTCTCTCTGTAAGTTGTCAAGTTCCCTGAGAACTCTTTTCTCTTCCTCGGCATAATAGACAGACCTTCGAACTCGTCTTCTTTCTAAGTCGGCGCTTAATTTTCGGAATTTCTCCTCTTCAACTCGGCTTTTAAGATCCATCCATTCACTGGGCTCTCGCATTTCACGCACTTGTTCCCCAAAAGTTTGCTGAAACTGCGGCAAGTCAAATGACATTTTTAAACCAAACTACGCGAAATAACAATTAAAACACGACTGTAACACGAATCTTGAAAAGTTTTCACTCCAACCGAGCTTAGATCAAAAGATTCCTTAATTTTGGAAGAAACTGAGGTTAGCTATGTTCCTCCAGTTCTAAAAGCCATTGCTAAATTGTAAAAAACTGTTTACTCCTCGTTACTACGGCACACGGAAAACAAACACATGGTGAGTCGTGTTTGCATAACTTGACACGCATCACTCTGGAGATTTTTCGACTATTGTTTGTACAAAGCTCTCCGAACAAAAGGGCTTGGACAGTTAATAAAGTGCCTTGTACAGAACGGAAGCAATTCATTAGTTCTCAAGCGAGGTAACGGGTAAATAAGAGGCAGTTTCTTACAAAGGGAAAAGTTGGCATTTCAAAACACTTAACCACAACTTTAAACTTCTCAGTTTATTTACAATTTGCAAGCTGGTCATTGCGGTTGATTGCGTCCTAAGATCTTTTCGAACCTATTTTGGCCAAATCTGTTGAAAACTGGGATAAGAAAAATTGAAAAAATTTAAGCACGATCTTCGAAAAGAATAAGCTAAAACCTTTTTTGACACGGACCTGAGACAAGAAAATTTCCGAGTTTCTCACGTGGAATTGAACCTTAAATCTTCGGCCTTCGCACCCCAATGCTTTGCCACTGTGCTATAGATAACTCTATGGTGAGCTACGCCATTACTAGATAAAGGGGGTAAGTTTCTAAAGAAACTGTGGTGCTGTGTCGGTGATTGCAATATAATTTAGTTCTCTCAACTGAGTTGAAAATGTAAATTTGCCACTGTAAGAGTTTACAAATCTGACATTTCTAGCTTTGGCCTTTCGTTGGACAAAGGGCCAACGAAGGGTCATTAAAGTAGGAAACACCAGCTTTACTAGCAATCTACCGCCGACTGTAAGGCCTCTCAGTACCGTGTTCGGGTTTCGCCTGATTGCACCGCCGCCTATAACAAAATCGGTAGCCGCTTATGGAAAAAGTTATTGAAACTTCTGGATAAAGGAGACAAAATTGTCAGCCACGAGTGTCCGCTCATTAAACAAGGAACACGACTTGGCCGTGAGGAGAGATGTAAATTCGTTTGTGACGAAACGAAATGAAAGTAACCCGATTGACGATTCGAACCCGAGCCTCCTAATTGCCGTTCGGATGCTTTGCCATGTGTGGCAAAGAGCTAGATCAATCACATGTAGTGAAAATTTATCGTGATGAAAGCTTTCCGATAAAAAGTTAATCGTGCTTCGTGGTTTGATCAGTTCTGCTCTAAAATCCAAGTTTATGAAAAGTCCAGAGCATCGTTCTAACGACAAGTACCGCATTTCTTCAAATAGAGGAGAGCTTAATGAAAATTCGGACCAAAATCCGAGGAGCTCATCATTTCAATATCGTAAACAACTAGTCCTCGAAGGTAATATTCATGGTATTTATAATTATAGGTAATAAAACGAGAGAGTTTATGCTCGCGGGCATAAACATGTTTTGAGTGTACCCTCCCGACACAGAGTCATCATACCCCGAGCCGTTAGGCGGAGGTTAAAATGAGCTCTAAGAAGGGCCCAAAACATATAAGGACCCGAGAACATAGACTGTGTTATTATTATTATCAATTGAGAGGGCATAGAGAAAATATGAACTGATAAACTTTGAAAAAGTTTACGGAGTAATCGGGAGAGTCTCCATTTTGAAAACTGCTGAGCTATTTCGACTTTTATCGGCATACGTCACTGAAAAGAAAATTAATAAGTCAGTCCATTTGCTCTGACGAAGACATCTTTGTTGTTGTCATTACTGCGATTGTTTATTTAACGGTTACACCTTGTAAATCACTTTTCAAAAATTCAGTCAAAATCTCGTGCACTTTCACAAACCATGAATGCAGGCAAAGTAGCTTCTCAAACAGACTTTCAAAAGCAAGATCAAGTGCCTATATAAAAACTGTTTATAACAATGCTAAGTTTCAACATCTGTAAATAGCTTTTCAACCAGACTTGGGGCGAAAACAAAGCTTTCAAGGCGTCGATGCTAAAATCACATTGTCCAATAATGCAAATATATAACAAAGGCATTAAAGACGAAAACAACCGTCCGATGTCTGAACAATTGAATGACTTAATCTTCGGTTCGAGAGAAAAACAGTGCAAATGAGCTTCAATTAGATGAAACACTTTAAGGGCGAAGCTAATTTTACATCAACTCCTTCGCCATTGAATATTTATCGTAGACGTAACGACTGGGAAATCGTGCAGCTTTGATTAAGATCCGGTTTTTCGAGTCAGGAATTTACGTTGGTTTGAAAAGGAAGCGTTTTGATAATTGCAGCGCTGATGTAGATTAGTTGCTATGCCTTTCCAAAGCGTATAGCAACCGACGTAAAAGCTGACAACAAAGAAAAACCATTCAATTACAACACCTGAACTTATCGATTGAGATCAATGTTGGTTGACACAATTTGAAAAGTAAAGAGTTAACACTCAGTCTCGAGACGGCAATGATAAATATTTCCAAATAACAGTCCTGTTTACGAAAGAATCTCTTCAACCATTTCAATTCCTGGAAATCATGACATCACACGGTAAGGAAACGAAGCCAAGGCCTGCCAACACTTTAAAGTGTAAATTGCAGGATGAAAATATTACATTGGGAAATGTTGTGGACAGATTAAACTTAGCCCGTGAAAAGATGATTGCAAACACCGCGAAGAAAGCGGCCATTTTGGAGGCATTAAACCAGGTTGGAAACACACATAACGTCTTTTCATCAGGAGCGAAAAAGGACCCTCATGGAGTAATTCATGAAATGAATTTTATGCGCAAAAGTTTGCAAAGCCAGTTGAAAATCGAAGGCCACAAGACTGGTGACAGGAATAGTCAATTAACGTCAAAGAAACCAGATGCAGGAAGGCTTGGATGTTCTGCGGGTAAAATGTCGAGTGTTGTATCTGGAGTAGGAAGCAAGAGAATTGACAGAGACAAAAAGTACTGTAGGGAGGAACCGCGAGAGACTCCATTAAACACTAAAAAACACACAACGCTGAATCGCCCACAAAAAAATAAGCCGAGTGTTTATAGCCGATACACGACCACTTCCACTCCGCTTATTTCAATTGATAACAGTTGTAAGGATAATTCTGACATGATTATCAGAAAGAATTCTCAGTCGAAAGCTTACGTATCAGAAAACTTAAGCTCAAGAGAACAAAGTGACAGCGAGCGTAGATCAAATATAGAATTCGAAATGTCCAATTGCAATGAAGAGATATTTTTAAGTACTTGCTCAGATCCAGAAAATAGTGGAGTGGGCGAGCGAAAAATGCTTCCCGAAGAGATTTCGTGCGATGAAAAGGAAGTATTGAATCAATTTACTGATCCACAGTTAAAAGAGTCACTACAAAATATCATTAAAAGAAGGAAAAGTAGTGTTAGATTTGTCAAGTCTGAATCAGGATACGAAATGGTTAATGTTGAACCCAAAATAGGCGAGTCGCTTGAAGAGAAAGCTGACAAATACGAAGAAGAACAAGTACCTGAAAGCGTAAGTGTTGCAGAGGTCGGGGACAACAGCGAAATCCGAAGTATGAAATCGGCGACTCCTCGTAAAGTTTCCGTAAATCAAGAGAGAGTAATGAACGCAGCAACGTTTGCCTCGGGCGTAGATAGATGCCAAGGTCCAATAACTTCAAGACAAAATCGAACACGCTCTCGAAAAATCTCACGCCAAGAGCAAGGAATAATATCTGCAAGGCGTATTTCGTCCGCAAGATCATGCACAAGTTCAGTATCACAAATGACGCAGAGAACCTTGAGCTCTCCAATTTTGAGAAGGCGCAAGGTCGATCTGCAAACGGACGAGACAAGAGTCATTCGACCAGCTACCGCAAAGGGTTACGTTCCAAACTTAACCAGTCGAAAAATCTTGCGCAAAGTCTCCGCGATGTCATGTCCCGAAATTGTGCGTAAGAGAGACGAAGCCAAAACCTTAGCTCAAGTGAACATGTTTCGAGAATTCCTCTTGATGTACTCAAAAGTCGCAGCCAAAAATGAGGACGAACTTCCCGGCCGCAAACCCGTTCGTATGATGAGTCAAACGCCGGAGTTGGTTATCAAGAGCGCCATAGGTCAGTTCTTGACACGCGCTTTTCCATCCGACGAAAGTGTAGAATGGACTGGACTGAACAGCCAGTCAAAAAAGGAACGGTATGAAGAACAACAACGATCAAAGTTGTTGAGGATCAAGATTTGCATGAAACATTTGGCCTCTGTTGCTTGACATGGTTGTGATTGATCAGTGCTCGTAACTTTTATAATCAGGGTTTAAAAAGGAACTTCTGAATTTATTTTGTGTCACATGGACACACGGTGTCACGTCTCCATCAACAATTCGTTATTTGAACTCATTTTCAGAGTTAAATGGCAAATAGTTAAAAATAAAGCTTTTCTTTTCGCAGAATTTCAGTTCATTTCGTTGCAACTATTTTATGACGACAACATACCAGTTTGAACTCCCAAGATCTAATTGCTAATTCTCCCCTCTAACTACTACACATTTTCTTGTATAATAGTTACAAGAATTTGGTGTTAGATCAAAATAAAAACTTAAAGGTGGTGATTGCTAGTACTATAAACACCTCTGACTTTCTCCTTCACATAGTTATCATTGTCTACATTGGCACAGCAGTGTTCTTTGAAGCCCAGAATCACAGACGCCACCCACAATCGCAGCAGCTGTTATCTAACGAAGATACCAGGCGAATAATAAAAAAAAAAAAAGAAAGAAAAGAAACAAGGCTGCTAATAATATGATAATAATTGTAGCGGCACTTCGAATTCTTTTATCATACCTGCCCGCATCGACGTTTTATGTGTGCACAGTCAATATTTTACGCACTGATCGTTTGGTCTGTCTCGTTTGTCACTTGGTTCCGTCTGCTGGGGTATGAAAACGTTTGGCCGCACTTGCTAGACTTGCTGCATTTATGATTAATCCTTAATGGTGGAAATCGCAGCGCGCGCGAAACCCGCGCGTACCAAGGTTCCATACTTGTCAAAATGGTAGTAACCCATTCAAATATTCTCTGTGATTCCAATATGTTACTTGTAAAAAGTTTATAAGAACAGATATGCTTAAAAGCTCAACGGCATTATCTTGATATGAAAAATTCTCCTGACTTATTTAATTAGAAATCTTTGACACTCAGTAGGGAGAAATACTAATTAGATCTTAGGGAAAGGTTAAACCAGCCACAATAGAGGCATCCAAGCCTTGTGAAATTAAATCAACGGCAGAATATTAATAAGACAGCTCCTCCAATGGCAACCCCAAATTACTTAATTGGCTAATTAACTCTGTTGAGAAAAGTGACCACTCCTATGCATGAAACAAGTCTTTTCATCGCTATTAACTTCAAAATTTTTTTGCCTGTAGCGAAAAAATAATTCCTGGTGAAATTGTACATTAACAGAAAGCATTATTATCAACACTCGAAGGCTCGGCATGCATACCCCCTACGTATGTATATATTATGTGATTATATCATGTGATATAATAATTTATATGATACACTGAGTCATGCCCGCATTTTGATTGGTTCCTACTTATGATGTAGTGGTGAACAGATACAGAGATATTATAACCATTGTAACTAATAGATTCTACGTTATTAAAGCGTTAGTTAGTTAGCGTTTATTATTTAGCGTTTTTCTGTTCAGTATTAGATCAGAAAACGCGTCAAAATGTATTAAGAACATCAATGACATACTCGGTTGCACCTAGTGTGTCACTTTTGCGCTTTCATTGCATTTTGACTTACAGGTGATCTGCTATTTTAATCCTACATGCATTTTGATCTGTTCTAATGTATTACCTGTAGGATAGACGCATGTAGGTGACGTCACCATAAACAACATTTTGCTTTTTTTAAAATAAATAGACTCTATGTTGTGGTGGGTCTGTACAGTAATACTTGAGTAATAGATTACAGAGGACGTCAACAATGTGGTAAAAACATCAGTGACACAATTGTCTGTGATTCATTACTGGACGAGCCAACAGCAACATGGTATCTTAAATAAATAGTGTCTGGATAGATTAGTTATCAGCTGTTTACGTCCAAGGTAACAATCCCGAGAGACAAGAGCGAATAAATTTACCGATTGACAGAGATAAGAAGCATTTCCTAAACGTTTCTGCTGGAATTTTATGGCAATTAGAAATAAACACACATAGGCAATTTTGAGACAATTCCCTGCCCCTGATAAATGAAACTTGTAACATTACACTTTAAAATTTGAAATATAAACTTCACCTTCTCGTAAGATCCCTTGCATGAAGACCCAACACATAGTTCCGTGGCAACTCAAGATTTCCGATATGACTTCCCGCTAAAATTCAAGATAAAGCACGCGCGCATTGACTCATGGGAGAGAAAAATTGTTCCCAGGAATTCCCGGGCACCGAGAGTGAACTGTTATTTCACAGCGCTCTGCGATCGATACAATGATCCCATTTGTATAATTTGCAAATCGAAAATACACTGAGACCGAAGCGCCGTTGTCTTTTGACATTTAGAATTTTTCGAGGCGCAATTTCGCCTCGCATGGCGCGCCTCTGAGCTCTATGTCGTTACGGCGTTCTGTCGATGGCCTTGTGATTGTTATTTGTCGTTTCATCCTCTTTCGTTACATCAAACACGGGCAATTTACTCAAAGGTTACCACAGAGACTGATCATAGTATAAACCATCCTATATTAGGGCACTCGCGGTCACACCACTTTGAATTAATTCTACAGCAACAATCGATCGCTTAATCAACATGATTGCTCTTTCGTCGCCTCGAGGTGATGATAAGTAGAATGCAGGCTCAGGGAGCCACAAAGGGCACGAGCGCGCACGGGAACGGAAGTGAGCGGCTGAGTGCTGTAGCACGAGGGTTGGATACTTCTCGTTAACTCTGAATTCTACAGATCTGCAACCTTGGTATCGAAGGTAATGAATATTGGAAAGATTTTCGTGTAGCCCGATTAGCCTTTGTAGAAATGGTTATCAATGTTTATTTCAATCGAAGAACTGTATTCATATTTAATGAAGAATGGAAAGAAAAGTGGTAAGGAAATCTTGCCCGATTCATTATTTCCGGCTCATCCCTACAGGTCATAAGGCTGCCACGAGTTGCATCTGTACTTCCTGCTGGAATCAATATTTTCAATTCAGTTCCGACGTTGAGTTCGACGGTATCGAATATTTTTGGTGTCTGTGGCAGCCTTTCCTTTGAGTCGCAGTCCGGGTTAGAATCGTAGTTTCAAAATGGTGGTCTCTAGGGAGGTTTTTGGCCAAACAGAATCAGGAGAGGATGTTTGGAAATACACTATCAGAAACAAACACGGACTGGAACTGGAAGTGATCTCGTTCGGAGCGACTTTCGTAGCATTAAGATGCCCTGATAGGTAAACTTGGGTTTGTTCTTGAAATTTTCGTGATACGTTATATATTGCATATTGAGTTTGTTTGCCTTTTGATTTAGTGGCAAGGATCGAGGGTGAGTGGTAGAAAGTAAACAGAATATTCTATAAAACTTTATTCGTACACGTTGCACAACTCATGGACAGACTTTTATTACGAGGTTTTCCGGTGCTTGACACAGCATCCGACTACCTGTAATGTACAACCAGACAGCCGAGCATTTCGCAAATGTACGACCAACTGTCGTTATCATTATCTTAACCTTACAAACACTTTTTTTACCATTACTTTTATATATAATTATTATTCAGTAAAGTGGGGGTAATTATCAACTAATTAGCTTAACCCCTTACACCCAAACAGCAGTATTTATATTCTTCGTACTGACCATTTCCTAAGGTGCTGACATGGAGACTTGTTTTACAATCAAAAGCCTCTTGAGTTGGTGATCGTTTCCTCCATTCTCGTGACATTAATGATTAATTCAGGGATGATTTTAGAAGTAGAAATTAGATGCTAGCCCTCTTTCGAATTAAGCTAAATTTTTAGATAAGGGCATAGGCACTTATTTATAAAGAAATATGGTTTTAAACCCCTAGCTTACAACTTTTTTTTATTTTTTTTTCTCCTCAATCAGGAATGGAAAGATGGATGATGTCATTATGGGCTATGATAAGTTGGAGGGTAAGTGCTTGTAATATCTAATCTTTGTAATCTCCATCACTGAGAAGTCTATGTAAGAATTTACAGGGTTGTCATAAGAGAATGTAAAAGATGCATGAGCTGAACTGAGGAGGTGGCTGAATTGAATTATGCGTGTAAGTAAAAGCAAGCATAGCATGTGGCTGTGTAACTCACCCTTCTAGTGGGTATGTGGGCTTGTTCCCCTGGAAAAATTTGAAATTTGAAATTCTCTGAGACAGGTTATCTAGCACTCTGGGACACTTGAGTAACTCTTTAAGTCATAGAAATTTGATGTTAGAAGAAAAAATATTATTTCCTAATTTTGATCACAATTCACAAAGTAACCAAGCATAAAATGTTCTGATAGCAGGGGGTGAGGGAGGGGGGGGGGGGTTTCCATCAGCTACTCTGGCAGTAGTTATTGATGGAGTTTAAATTGAACTGCTTAGGTGTACTTTTCTAGAATTAATTGCATTTGGGCCATAATGTGTCAACAATTGTGTTGCTGATTGTGCATGGCAATGGACATTTTGTCTGTGAAACTTTAATTGCAATCATTCATATTTCCTTTTTTATTCAGACTATCTGAGTAACCCTCATTACCTCGGAGCTACAGTTGGAAGAGTTGCAAACAGGATTGCAAATGCAAAGTTCACCCTTGATAACAAAGAATACAATTTAGCCGTCAATAATCCTCCAAATACTCTACATGGAGGATGGGTTGGATTCAACAAGGTCTGCTTTGTGCTAAATATGATGATGCTTATAGATAAAGAACTGTATTTCTCCCAAGAGTCTTTTAGTTTGTGTGAGTTAAAAATTGCTCTGACTGTCATTGTTGTCTTTGTTTTCATGTTCATCAGCATAATTGGAAAAGTGAAGTAAAAGGAGAAAACAAAGTGAAGTTTGTTCACCAAAGTCCAGATGGGGATGAAAATTTTCCAGGAGATGTAACAGTAAGACTCACATTCACACTTACTGATCACAATGAAGTCAAACTCAACTACAAAGCGACAACCAAGGCTCCCACCATCATCAATCTCACTAGCCATGGCTACTTTAACTTGGCTGGTCAGGTACAAGCTTTTTAACTCTTCATACTCCAACATTAGTATACATTTTCTCCTTACTGTTCTGTATACATTTTCAATTGTGTTGACAAGGAGAATTTGTTGAAAAATCAAGATTTTCTTAACCAAACAGTTTTAAACGATACTTAAGTCACAAATTTGTTAAATTTGTTTGATATTGTAAAATTATTCTTGTTTTATTGATTGTCTGAAGTTCTTTGTCAGGTTGACCATGATGTTTTGGATCACATAGCTCAGATCCATGCTAAGCACTATCTGCCCCTAAATGATGTGCAGATTCCCACAGGTACACAAAGTCTAATATTTTCAGTTTTTGTACATGTATGGTATAGTTCCATGTAAATATATGGCACTTCTTAGGCTGTAGTGCAGAGGCCTGTTATCTTTCAATTTGTATATCTTTTTCCTTCTGTTACATCTGTGCACTTTAACCCATTGACACCTGAATCGCCCGTAACCGCCTGTGCCCCGTGGGGGACTTGCGCGAGAGACGCTTTCACCCCTATCTCCCCTACTAAGCAGAATTTTGTCTCCAAACTTCCTCTGTTGTTAGAGGATCTATAAACCAATCAGAATCCGTTTTTTTGCGCAGTTATTTTACAGTGATTATTATATAATATTATTCTAGGTGAGGAATGCTCTGTGTCAAGCCCAAATGATGCCTTTGACTTCACCAAACCCAAACCTATTGGAAAGGACATTCATAAAATAGATGGCTATGATCACAACTATTGTTTAAAAGGAAAAAAAGAATGCTGTGCTGAGTAAGGAGATTAGATTTAATTTATCTACAAATAAGTTAATTTAAATTATCGTATTTAGACAGAGCTTCTGTCAATTTGAAGCCTCAGAAAGCTGATAGAAACTTTGGGGAGTTCTGAGATCCACAACATTGCAAAAAAATATCGCAAAACACAACATCAGTACATGAGGAATTGACAATTAAACACATTCAGACACTGCAATATCATGGACACCCACACATGATCGATATGTCCAATTAGTTACACAACTGAGCACATTACAAAGCCCTACAAAGAGCATGAACTGTGAGTAAATTGAGGTTAGCACTGATTGTGCATGGCTATGGGATCCTTTTTACAAAGACTGCAACACTGCAATTCACCAGCTTGAGAGCTCCCTCCAAAGAGAGAATTAAACATTATCAGAAACTGAACATAGTGAATATCAAAGACAGCAATACAAATTTAAATAAACCTTTTAAATTTACCATGGAGTATACCAATAATCAAGTCCATGGTAATGATCTTGCAGAGTGTATCATCCAAGCAGTGGGCGTGTTCTTAAAATGTTCACCGATCAGCCTGGAGTTCAATTTTACACTGCCAATGGATTTGATGGATTCTCTGGCAAGGGAGGTGTTATTTACCATAAGTTTGGTGCCTTCTGCCTAGAGGCGCAGAATTACCCTGACGCTGTTAACCAAGTTAGTTTTGTGTTTGTTTGTATCCAATAGTAATTTGTAACCAACATCAAACCTCAAGCCTATAAAGTCCCAGTGAAAAGTCTTCAAGTGTTTCTGTAATGGAGGGATATTTCAGTTGTATTATTTCAGTAGTATAACAATTTATGTGTTTTCATTTGCTTTAATGTTTATTTTTTGGTCAACAGACTAACTTCCCAAGTCCAGTTCTTCGGCCAGGGGAAACTTACAAACAGAAAACCATCTACAAATTTGATGTCAAAGACAAGCAATGAGCCCTGTCATAATTAGATTAACAATTCACTATTAATATCTAGAGTAGGGTATTGAAATAATTCATTGGCAAAAGCTTTAGGAAGCTAAGGGATAGGCTCAAATTAGAATGGACCTTAACTCTAAGAGGTGAAGTTCATAAATGTGTTATTTCCTCTTCAAGAGGTCCTTGGTTATTCATTAGTGTATTATGGGTCAGTCAATTTGAAGCCATACCCCTCCCCCTTCCAGGCAAGGTCAAATTCCCAACCCTTCAGGCACAGATGAGGGTCAAATACCCATGGGTTGCCAGGGTAAGGGGGGATGTTGAAGCTTGAAATTGATTGGCCTATTATTGTGGTAGCGCAGAATGGAAGTCAAAATTTAAAATCACAAGTGCTTTTTTCCAAATCAGAGTAATATACTTAGATAAACTGAGGTATTTACAAGTGCTAAGTCCATAGCGTGTGTAAAGAGTTATTGTGGGTGGCAAAAACATAATTCAGATGCAGACGTATTAAATACTCATCTACAATGTTCTGTTAAACAAAAATTTTTTATTCAATAAAAATACAACAATGCATGACTAATCTTTTTAATGGATAATGCTGTTTTATATATTTTCCACTCAATCAACTTTCCCCCCCTTCCTATAGTTTTTGCTTTACTTTGGGAAATTCTCTATCCATTATAGAAAAAGCCATACTTAAACCTTGCAGTTCTTGCTCTGTATACATAGAAAGGCCGTTAGTGAGCAGTGATTTCTCTATCGCATCAAATACTGATGCTGCTTCATAGCTACATGTAGAGAAACCTGAGGCCAATTGAGGAATGAGCTCAGGTTTATTTTGAGGCATGTTTCTATCCAAAACTTCTCTTTTCAACTGCTTAAGAGGCTCTTGGATATCTACTGATACCTGAACACATCCATTTAATATCATACACAGTTCCTGATCAGAGTAAACAGTAGCATGTGATAACATGTCACTCACTGCTTTTGTTAAAAATTCTGATCTTAAAAGTGTTGATTTTCCAAATGCCCAAACTAACTGAGTAAACTGCTCAGCTTTTAGCATACTTAAATCCCTTGAAATCAATACCTTTTCGCTGTTAAGAAAAAGCTCAGTACTTGTATGACCGGACATTGCAAATGACCATAAAAGACGTGACAATTCTTGGTTTCCAAACTCTGCAAAACCTCTTAAGTAGAGTTCTTCTTCTATGACATCAAAGATCTCTAGGGCATCTGGGCACCTTTTGGCAAATGCCCATGCTAACATCGAGAGATCATCTGCATCAAAATCATGAACACCTCTCCGTATTATTTCAGGACTTAAACTAGCAAAAAGATCATGCCCTTCTCTCCCTTCAAATCCAGCTCTTGCAAAGGACCATAACAGCATCTTGAGGCAATGAGCACTGAGATCTCTAACTGGTCTTTGCAAAATTTCCTCTTCTGTAATTGAAAACAGTTTATCACATGGTGCAATTCCTTTCTGGGTGAATGACCATAAAAACTGAGCAAGCTGGTCATTGCTAAATTCTCTCACACCTCTCAACAAAATCTCTTCTTGGAACTTTTCTAATAGTTCTTTACTCTCGTTTCCAGTTTTGGTAAAAGACCACAGAACACCAGCCAGTCCACGATTTTCAAATTTCGCCATCTTAAGCTGCCCATCCAGAATTCTTTGTTCAACAATTCCAAAGAACTTGGATCTTTTCAAGTCAAGTGAAGCAAAACCAATAAGAATCTTACACACTGCTGGTGTCCGAAATGAGGTCTGATCTCGCCGAAGTATTTCATTCTCGCATTCTGTAACAAACCATGCATCATGCTCCCTTAGTTTTCCTAATGACCATACAATAGTCGCAAGATCACGGGTCTTGCATGTCTCAAGATCATTTCCAATATTGTTCAACAAGGTGATAAAAATTTCCATTTCATCATTTAGAACTTTTCTTGTAGAGAAGAAGTTTTTCTTTGGTCCACTGGCAGCCACCTTGGCTAAATGATGCAGAATTGTTATGCGATTCATTTGAGTCATGGCAGGTGAGTCCTTAAATCTGTCATACAAGTAAAGATATTCACTGGCAGACTTGACGGCTGAAATATCCTTAGCCAGGGTCTTCACAGAAACAGACTTGAAAGTGCATAGGACTGATGGTAAGCCAAGGCTTATCCTTTTACACCTGATCCAGTTTTGTTGTGGTTTAACAGGTGATGCAAGAACACTTTTTGTTAAACCCCTGGCTTGTATAAAAGGCGATGATGAACAGCAATTCTTGAAAAGTCCTACAAGTCTAACTTGCACAAGAAATTTTCTCATAAAACCCATTGAATTAAATTGGTTCATAATTTGACCCTTTTTGTCTCAACTTGATTATGGAGAGCAGCTCATTCACCACAACAGAAGAACCTAAGAGAATGAAAATAAAAAAAATTATGCTATCAGACATGGTTACACTAGTTTATTATCAAGAACCTCGACCTATGGCTCCTTTTCACCCTAACATAAGTATTCATATTCCCCAAACTGTTCTCTTCACATTTCTTATGGTACTGACAAAGAGAATTTGTTTGACAATCAGGAGCTTCTTCACTAGGTTATCATTTCCTTTATTCTCACAACCTTTACATCTGCTTCTAGGAAGATAATGTAAGGAGAAATTAGAAGCCAGTCACACTGTTCTCTTCACACTGTTCTCTTTACATTTCCTATGGTACAGACAGAATGTGTTTGATGATTGGGAGCTCTTTAAATTGGTGATCATTTTCTTTATTCTTGTGACTTTTAAATTTGCTTTAAGGAAGATAGTGTAAGGGGTCAAATTAGAAGTCAGCCACACTGTTCTCTTTACATTTCCTATGGTAGGGAAATTTAATGAAAATCTGTTTGACAATCAGGAGTTTCTTAAATTTGTGATCATTTCCTTGACTCTCTTGACCTTTACGTTTGCTTCAAGGAAGATAATGTAAGGAGAAATTGGAAGCCAGTCACATGTAGGGGTTAAGGGATTAGGAGCAGACAATATTTTAAAGCCAGAGGTTTCAAAGGACTGAATGGAGCTGAGATAGTATTTTTCGAGGTACTGAGAGGAAGTGTGGGGGGAGGGGAGGGGGTTTATCTCAACTGAGAGGGTGAAGACACAAAAACCAAAGCATTATACTCGTTGGGGTGGGGTGGGAGGGAAAGGGTGTTTTCTCAAAACAACACAAATATTATTAGTAAAGTTCCCATGCACCACGGTAAAAAAAAAATGCCTGAGATCGAGGCGCAAAAAAACCGTACTTGGCCAATTTTCAGTTCAGACTAAAAAGCTGAATAATTTTAACATACAATTCGATGGAAAAAAGAGAGAATAGATGGAATTCTTTGAGTGGTCGACATTTAGTTTGCAAAAGATACTTACAAAACATTTGTCCAAAGTATCTAGAATTCCTCCTTCATGTTGAAGTATAACTTTTATTTCGTCCGCGTGCGTGTTTCGTGAGACAGGCTAACTAATAGCGCCCGCGGTACAAAAGTGTTCGGAAGTTACGTCATGTAACGAATCATGTACATTTGCTGACAGTCTCTTGCGCTTGATGGCCAATATCTGAAAATCACCTGCAAAAAAATGGATCTGCAAACTACCTAGACGAAAGTATGACTGAAAAGTCCAGAACAATAAACCAGTGGTATGTCTCTTTTGAGAAAGGAAAAGATTTTGATTCTTGGGGCCAGCTGGTGGAAGCCGCCGAGGAGTATTCAAGGTACCACATAAGAACGATATGTCTGTTTTATTTGCTTTCCTCTTTCATATGCAGTACACACATTTTGCTCCGTAATTCACTGCAATCTCATAGGAAGCAACGACGCCTATCTAAGCTACTTATGGCTAGCTTCGTTAGTGGATTTGGGCCTGAATAGGTAGAATTGTTAAGGTCATTTAGTGTTGCATGAAACGGTACTGTTTCGATTCTTGTTTGCGGAATAAATTTAAGCCCTCAGAATTTGAAAGTGGCTTAATTTTTCCAGAAAACATATTTAATTTTTTTAGCTAAGATTCTGGTTTAGTCTTTTTTTAACCATTTTCGGTATAAATGGTTGAAACTACCCAAGAAATTTCCCAAGAGAAGATGATCACAGTTTACTGTGTGTATATTTTTCACGACTAAAAAAAAACCTAGACTGTTTATTATGATAAGCTTGTGAAGATTGGTAACAGCTATCTAGGAATGGTTTAACATAAACTTGTCGAAAAAAATACGGTAGCAACAGCGCGAGTCTGTGTAGGAATAATCGTTTTTTAGATATGTTCAGGGTGATAAATGTTTAGAATGTTCAAATTTGGATATATAATATGTATATTAAACGTAAGTGTTTCATTTTAAGCAATAAGCTCTGCCCCAGTTTAATCATATTTTACTGCTCTAGCAGGTGAATTTTTGTTATAAATAAATGTCCATTGTCTTTCTCTTGAAATACTTTGTAAACATTCTCTTTTGTCATTTTTAATTAATTTTTTTGCATGGCCTCAGGCCTGCCTAAGTCATATACAAATCTATGTCACCCAATATTTAATTTTCACAATTTTAATTTTTTTTTGTTTTTTACACTTGGGGAGAATTTAAAATGACTAGCCACTGACTATGTACTGTTAAATCTGTATATATATGATATACCTATCTATTAATTTTTGATAAAAATGATAATTTGGTGGACATTTATTAAATTAACCCTTTAATTCCCAAGATCTGATTATTAATTCTCCCCTCTAACTGCTACAGATTTCCTTGTAAGTTAGTTACAAGATTTTAATATTAGATCAAGAATTAACATCTAGCTGATAAGTTTGAGTATTGTCATTACCTGTTTGCTGAGTAATATATGGAATTTATTACAGGGAGAACAGTGTTCTCCCTTATTTTAAGCATGACAGATAAAATAAATTTTCAAACCATTAAAGGAATCCTTTTACCTGTTGAATTTTCAAGAATTCCAAGCAATTTTAAACGGTAATAGGAGATACTACAGGCAGTAAATTTTGTTGGTTACCGCCTGAAAAGAAAAACACTGGAAGAAGTTACTTGTCAATCAACTCTGAGAGTTGAAGGATTAAAATTTTTCTTGATAAGCTGCCCACAATATTTACTAATGAGCTTATTTAGAATTTTCGAATCTGATTCTTTTTGCTTTTCTCTATCTTTAACCTTCCTTAATGAAATTCTTGTAGATGACCACTGATTAATAAAGAAAGTTGTTTTGTCTAGACTCGCTAGAGACTTGAAAAAACATTGTGCTTTGGGAAACAAGATGTTTCAAGAGGAACAGAAGGTTTGTGGAGACAGAGTTAAAACTTTCATTATTGTGTATAAATCAATGTTTAAAGCAAAATCTATTAATTGACCACATCAATCTTGAAACAGACACACCCCTGACTTGCCATGTTGCCAAAACACTGAGTTGCGTATGCCACTAAGTAATATTTAATGTAGTTCATACATTCATTAAGCAGAGAGATTCTTTTGGCTATCTATTCGTTAGACACACAAGTAAAAGGGGTAGGTTTCTAAAGAAAATGTAGGGCTACATTGGTGTAAGAGCATTCAGTCTAATTTGGTTCTATTAACTGAGTTGATAAAAATGTAAATTGGCTACAGTAAAGAGTTTAAAAGCTGACATTTCAAGCATTAGCCCTTCAGCAGAGCCCTTCATCCAACACTCAAAATGTCAGCTTTTTAAAATTCTTTACGTTGGCTGATTTACATTATCAACTCGGTTAATATTACACCAAATTACCCTGAACATTCTCACACTGATACAGCAGTTTCTTTAGAAACGTACCCCCTTTATTAGACACACTTCAGTGATTTCAAATGAATGTAAACACTTGAAAGGGTTTGACCATTGCAGAAAAATAACATTTGCAGATTGAGGGCCAAGTAGATTTGGTCCATTTGGTCCATTTACTGCTCAAGAATTAAAGATAGACATAGCCATTTACATGATTATGGCACACAAATTTGTACTTTAATTTTATTGATAACAAATTAAATGTAATGTTTGTTCTATAGAAACTGATGCTTAAAATGTCAGCCTGTTTTGAGAAGAGAAGCAAAATATTACTATCCACTCAGGTGAATCTGACTGTGACCATGTTTGGTTTGATAATATTACGAGGTTTCTTCTTGCATGAGGAAAAATTTTGGTGAAATTCATTTAGACCATGAGTTCTGTTTTGTACTGTAAATGGTTATTGAGAAGAGAGTGTGCAATTTTGTGTATCAGTTTTATCAGACACCCTCAGTTTCTATTATTTAGGAAGGAGATTGCTCATCAATAGTGCATCAATTTAGTATAACCTTGGCACCATATCTTCGAAACACATTTACTTTAATAAGCTTAGTACTTAACAATTATTTCATATGCACTGTTGGATATTAAATGATGAATAGCAAATCTTGTGTCCAACAAGCATGAATAGAATAATCGTCTTATTATGAACACTAGCTATGGGAGCTTAATGAATTTGTTTTAATGCTCAGATTAAGAAATACTTGTGTGTATTAGTTTCTATGTAAGGTGATTGGGTATATGAGTTCCATTTTACTGGAGTTAAATGAGCCAATCAGAGCATTAGAAATTCAATAACCAGAGTTGAAAATTTAATGACAATGCATGATTATTATAAATCATATACACTAAAATTTGAAAGTAAATCAACTGGTTAATTTTAATCAATAATTAATGTAGTCTTGAAATGTTTAAAGTTCATCTTCTCAATTGTCCATTATTACTTTTTATTTTTGATTCACAATAAGGCTAGAGATGATGAGATCTCATTTGATGATATCAAGAAAGTTGGTGAAGGTGAGTGTGCATTGTTTGTTACTATGCTGTCATTGCTCCTTGCATAACTGTACAGTATATGTTTCAATAATCCATTTTACAGTTGAGTGCTAGGTTGCCATTAGCCTTCAAACAGGAGTGAGGCTAAGGGTGACCTTGTTAATTGACACATACATTGCTGCTTTTTAAATTAATGTAAATTACTTTGTTATCAGTTGCTAACTAGATACTGGTCTCTATCACAACAAGGTCACCTTCAGCCTCACTTTAGATCAAAGGCTCAGCAACTAACATAAAAAACTGTAAAATGGCTTGTAATGGCCAGTACCTGATAACTCCAGACAAATTCATATTTAGAAACAATTGATACAACCTCTTTGAGGGAGACAGTGGTGTAATGATTAAGTGCCCTCCAATATTCTCATAACAACCTCTCAACTTTCAGCGCAACAAAAATTGTCCCAATGATATTCCTATGAAGCCAGCTTCATCACAATATTTCTATTAACTGGTTTGTCTTTTGAAAATATTTCTTATTTTACAACAGTTTTAACTGCAGATTACCATTATCAACTCTTTTTGCACAGTGTTGAGAAACTTAAATGTAGGTTGGAATGGTCCTTTTCCAGTCAGGATCGAAGAGCCTAAAACAAGGTTAGTCATAATTTAGATCAATTAGTAAGTTTTAGGTTGTTATTTTTATAACTGGTGGGGCCAGCAAGAAATAAAATTAAAAATTTCAAGCTGATTGAATAGATGATCTTGGTTAGCTCATCAAATTTTTGGCACCATGCACACATACAGGAAGGAAATTTTTTATAGTCCATTTTGCAGTTGCATGCTTGGTTGCCAAGCCTTTGAACAGGAGTGAGGCTAAGGGTGACCTTGTTATGATACAAACATTGCTGCTTTGTAAATTACTTTGTTATCATGCTAATTAGATACTGGTCTCTATCACAACAAGGTCACTTTCAGCCTCACTCCAAATCAAAGGCTTGGCAACTAAATGCATTACTGTAAAATGGCCAATTAAACTTTTGCCTCTTCTAAAATAAAGATCACCAAATTGATCAGGTCTTCAGTGACATGTGACCTGATGGGTCCTGTCCAGATCATTGGCAAGTTGAACCTTTCCTTGGTTCTTTCTTCATTCAGGGTCATCTTTTGGTTTCTGATGTAAATTGTCTCTCAAACATTACTGCTGTCTGAAGGATGGAAAGCCTACAACTTTTTTTTCTGTTTTTGTTAGTGATACTGATGTAACAGAATATGGAGATGAAAATGGAACTGAGCATGTTTCTTCAGTTGGTGAGTACTTTCCTTTTTTAATGCATGAACACACTTTAAGTTCTTATAGGCATTCAAGTTATTACTTGAGTACACCAGTGTACTCTGTCATAGAACATCATTATGTCTGGTGTCTTTTCTATCAGTAATCATACAGTTCAGTGTGTGACACAGATTACTTATACTGCCCAGGATCCCATTTTCAGATAGGGCGATAGTTACCTCAAAATTAGAGTTGGGCATGATTAATACTCTTCTATGCCCTTGAAAATTAATGTGCTTTTGATTGAATGAAAATTCCTGATATTGCAATTGTTTTTAAAACATGCTTATACCAACTGATTGAAAAGGCTAGTTTACAGAAATGCAATAAAAACAGCAGTGTAGCACACCATTTATGAAAGAGTTCTAGAAACTTACAGAAGAGAACTATCAGTAACAGTACTCAGTTGAAATAATCTGGTCATGTATTTAGCATGTTAAACAACCACAACCCTTTTTCAGATATTAATCTTACATATGTCATACATTTGTTCATTTTTGTTGTATTTTTGCTCTGTCATATAATGATGTTCATCTTTTTTCTTGTTTTTTAAGCTGAAGGAGGGTCTTTGTTGCCGCGTATCCCATTCGAAGAAGGATATCATCGACTTGTTGTAAGAATCAACCAGATTGGACTGAAGGATGCCCATGTGTACATTAATCCATTTTTTACTGTTTCTGTGAAAGGTAACGATCAATGATTATTATAATGCCAAGGTGGAGGGGATGTTAACTAATTCCTTTAACCCCTAAGAGTCACCATGAGCATGTAATTTCTCCTCTCAATTTCATCCCTAAAACACACATAGGGTCACAAGAATAAAGTAAATGATCACCAACAAAAGAAGTTCTTGATTGTTAGGTACATTCTCCTTACCAGCACCTTAGGAAATGTAAGGAGAACAGTATGGAGAATATGCATACTGATATTTAGGGTGTAAAGAGCTAACAAATAACTGCAGCAAAATTTATATTGAACTATTGAGTGTTTTCTCTCTATAGATGCCAATGGTGTGAATGTCACCCCAGCTCAAGATACACCCACTTCAAACAGAGTTAATGGAAAGTTTATCAACTTTGATACTGATGTAGAAATTCAAAAGCCTATAGAGAAACTTCCAAGAGGTAAGAGTTGTTGTATTTTTTATTTTGGAATTCCATGTGTCTATTGGGCTCTTTGTCAAAAAAAACATTGTCAAAGGGAGAACTCTTAAAAAAAAAGGAGAGAATTCCACCAATCACAGCTTTATAAGATTTCAGAAGAGGAAGTTTGATTCATTTCTAACAAATTCACTGAGTACCAAGCCAGTACAGTTTGTTGATTTGAAATTAAAAGCTCTGTTCTGACCAAACTTTTTTTTTTGAATGGTCAGTATTGAAAGGGAACACAGAAAAAAGGCTGTGATGCAGCATCTTCTTCTCCCCACTGTTTCACAAGGGAACACAGGAAAATTTGAAAGGAAAATGGTGTAGTCAATCAGAAGTCACAATAAGGAGCTTTTTCCGTACATTCCTTCAATTTGTCTTACATGGTTCTCACTCTGTACATGTTTGATTTATTCTGACAAATCCAGCCTTATCTGTTTTAACTTCCCGGAAGTTAAAAAATAGTGTAAAACTTCTCCTTGCAATCGAGCAGGTGATAAAACAAAGTTCTCAGGAGGAAGACGTTACCTTCTAATAAAGCCAAAATTCTCCTAAAATTTTTTCAAGTTAAAATGTACAGTGACCAGAACAGAGAATCACTTGTTAGTTACTGGGCAGTTAAAACGTGTTAAGACTCCTCGTTGTTTTCACAATACAGGTACCGCAATATTCTTCGAGTTTAAACATTACAAACCGAAAAAGGATATTGTGAGCACAAGGTGCTTTGCTTTCATGGAACAGGACGAGTTTAAACCTGGTCCTGCCTGTATCGAACTGTAAGTAAATACGACTATTTGTTAACTGCATCAGGGACGCTTTCATGGTATAAGCAATCTTAGCAATCAAAGTTGACTAAAGTGTTTGTACAGACATAAGCGGTGGCCTTGAGGTCGTATTAAAAGATTCTGGGTCAGAGCCTAATTCCGGAATACTGTCTTATGTTCTTGGACTGGACACTGACAGGGATTTCAATAGCGTTTTCCATAAGTGGCTGCCGACGGTGCCTGAAGAGGCGGCTGAGCCCGGAAAAGTGGGCGTACAGCAAAACTCAAACACGAGAGCGGTGAGATGTCTGATTAAGGCGGCGGTAGATCGAGGGTAACTGGCTTTCATTGAAAACCCTGCGCTTACCTTTTATTGACTGTGTAACTGTGTAACTGTCTGTCTGTCTGTCTGTCAGTCTGTCTGCCTGTCAGCTTGTCTGTCTGACTGCCTTGTCCCTCTGACTTTCTGACTACCTGACGGTCAATGATTTCCTCTTTATCTGAATGTCTATCTTTCTGACCAACTGATTTTCGCCATGTTTATTTGATTGACTTTCTGACTATCTTAATGTCTGTCTGTCTAAATGTTGTGTGTCCGTCTGCTGTTATTGTTATCCTGATACTGCTTTTTCACGGTCTTAAACTGCAGGGTTTCTTTTTTTTTTTCAGCTATCAGAAACCAACGGATTTTAATCGCAAGAGGTTAAATCTATATACACAAAAACCGCTTTATCTTCACCTAACACTCAATGTCCTTGATGACTGATATCAGACAATAGATAGCATGCGAGTAAGCCCTTATTATTATCCAACAGCACAAAGTAAAGTACAAATATCTTGCGATATTGTACGGTCATTTGGACAGTTGGTTATTTTGTACTGCAAAAAGACGCTTCTCTATTCACTTTGCTTTTCCCGCCATATAAGAAATGAGCAGAAAAACTTAGCAGAACAAAAAGCAGTTGAGTAATAAATAACTTATTAGGCGTTTTGGTGTGTTGTATCGCTGAGTATCGTTACTCGTGGTTTGTGATTTAACTCGCCCTACGGGCTCGATAAAATACGGCATAACTCGTAAAATACTCTGTGATACTACACACCAAAACGTCTAATCAAATATATTTATTGGCGCTTAAGCACAAGCATTTTTTTGCCCGCGTGAAGTATTGAAGCGTTGAGAAAAGCGAGCCAGGGAGGAGTCTGCAAGGGGTCTGGCACTCGTAATACCTCGTACCAGACCTCTTGCCGACTTCTCGCCTTACTCTGGGCCTCAAACGGGTGACGAACGCTTGTGCCAAAGCCCTAACAATGACGACCTGCTCGTGGGCTAGACAAAGATGATTTATTTCATTTGCTGAAACACGAGCAAGGAGTCAAAGGATCCAATATCTTTCTACTGAATCATACACATATACTATTAAAATTTTTAAGCGCAATCCTGATGCTAACCAAAACTATCCAAGAGTTTTTACAAGGGGAAGGAATCAAGCTATTTTTTATTACAAAGTGTGAGTAGGGTTTTTTTTTCTTTCATTGATAACGCATTTTCGCAGAGAATTATTTTCAAAGTGGCTGTGAGCTACTAAAGCAAAATTGATATTTGTTTCAAATATCTATCGATGAGGGATTTAAAATACTCCTTGTCTTGGAAATTGCGTACCATTTGTATTACGGTGTATCAGTATCATAATTAATTACAACACTAAAATATAACTAGTTTACCACGATACAAAAAATCATTACCTGCCAGCGAATTCTAAAGAAATGTATTAGTTTTACAGTGTTCGCCAAGGCCGGGTTGTTTAAAGCTGGGTTAAGATAACCCCGGGTTAGCGTCAAACCTGATTTAGATCTGAAAGCTTTAGAAGAAAATCAGTCGAATTCCTTTTTGTCTAGAATATGGCTCTTTGATGCTCTTATAAGAACACAGAAAATTATCCTAAAAAGGCTTCTGAATAAAGGAATAAAGAAACCTAGATTAAAATTTAACTTTGGGTTAGCGCTTATCAACATATTTCTTTAAAATCCGCTGGCTCTGTAATGAGTTTTTGTATCGTGGGAACTAGTTATATGTAGCTATTTTAAAGAAATATGTTAGTTTTACAGTGTTCACCAGAAGAATTGAATTTGTCCTTATATCAAACTCTGCGAGATAAAAGGCAAACTTAGTTTGAAAACAGCGAATTCCACAAGGATTATGAATTATTAGAGAAGAGGGTTTAATATTCATTTCTCCTTAGAATTAGAATGTCAAAATTATAATTATAAGTTTCATAAGATACTGATGTGCTGAGCAAGTGGAACATATTATAAGCTAGAAATTGACAAAACAAATCCTTTGCTTCTCACAGGCTGGTACCTCAATGTGAATTAGTTATATGAGAAAAAATATATATAGCGCAAGTTCTTCATTTGACCGAATCTAGTAGCTAATATCATAACAGTCGAAAGAACATTTTGTTTAATTTTAAGACCATGGTGCTACTCTGTTTTTTAGCGAAAGAAGAATTTTTGCCACTTTTCACATCAAAAAAAAATTAAACAGGTAATTTAGGCCTCTTTAGTTTAGGAAGAAACGTCTTGTTCGACATTGGAAAAGGAAATGTTTTAATTCAGTTCTTCCTTATCTTTTTAGCATTTTAGGGGCAATTTATTTGGTAGTGAATGTCAGAGTAAAACGGTAAAAATCACTTATATTTCCTTATTATCTTAAACGTAACTTAGATTTAGAAACTATTTAGTAGATCGATTTATTTTAAAAATTGCAGTTGAAATCTATAATTGTAGATGTCGATGTATTTAGTTAGGAAAGTTTATTTGTTGGAAGAGCTCGTTTCATCGTAGATCATAATTAGGGTTTTTATCGTTATTTTTAGAGAAATTTTCAATAGAGAGTCGAAAGTAATCCAAGATTGCATCGGTTTAACTCTACTTCGTTCTGTAATTGGTCCAGAAAGCTCGTGTCACTTTCTCAACCAATTAGATGTAAAAGTAACACCAATCATGACTTGGTCGCCCGCGTTTTCCCGCGCTTTAGGCAGTTTGGTTGTTTTTACCTCGAGTTCGCATCTGCTTGTAAAGATCTTTTTCTTTCCTCTGATTGATTGTTGTGATTCCTTTTGTTTTGCTTTAACGACACGCAATCAAAAAGCACTCGATTGAAAAATAAAGGTTAGAAAGTGAGAATCACTCCTAGACTGGTCATTCTGTTTATTAAACTTTTCATTTAGCTTATGCCTGCAACTAATTCATTTTTCGTCCTTTGATAACATTATATGTTTGTCAATCACTGAAGGACAAGACCAAAATGACAGAGACTGAGTTCTTGGGGTGTTAGTCAGGACTTTAGGCAAAATTGTTTTTTATCCAAGAGTCTTATCGCTTGGCTTCTATCTGAAAGAGATTCCATTGTGAAAACTTTCTTCAATCGTATCCAATTGATCAGAAAGGTCTACCGAGGAACATTGCAATTTCCCTTTTCAACCATTAAAAGCCAAGAAACGTCCACATGAGGTTTTAAAATTTTATAACCAGCAGTAACGCAATCTTGTTAGCCCTAGATTTCCATCACGACAAATCGAGTAACCGTTTTTTCGTTAACTGTTAACAAATTGAATATCTCAGTAAAGGCATTACATTTTTAGGGTTTGAGGAGATACGTTGATTGCTGTTTCAATTCAAGATAAAAGAATATGAAGCATCTTTGCATAAAACTTTCCACAAAAGATATTTATTAATTTGCAGGTTAACAAAGGCAAAAAATTGCTAAGGTCACCAGCGTCAGTATCGAAGTCAATTAAGTGTAATAAGTTGCTTTAAAATCTCTTCCCAATTACCTCTATGCACATCTTTTGTTTCAAGCAGTCCCTTTAGCTTTACCATGACAACATAAAATATCATTTAAGAAAAATTGAGAGAAAGTGAATCATGAGATCCATTAAGATGCCATGAATTCCTTGGAGGTTTTTGTGGGGATGGCAGATGACTTAGTCAAGATAAGGACGAAAAGATTTTGGGGTCAGAGGATTTTGGGGGGATCATAAGGCTCAGGTAGAGCGAAGGAGGGGTGGGGAAGGGCTCAATCATCGCCAACAGAGTGTTGGATTGTTTTGGTTATCTATTTTGAGTAACTCGCGTAAACGGAGGCAATAAGAGTCTGTTCAGGAGCTTTATTTCACTATCTGAGACTCTGTCTCTCTTCGACAAATTTAGCCCTAAGTGCGCTCTCTGAAATACCCTATCGGTAGGCATGGGTGGGTTCATGGGACAACTGGCCTTGGCAGAGTAAACATATTTGTAGAACGCTCACCAAAACAATCTCACAAGACATTCGAAATGAACAACAAAGTACCTAACAACAACCAATCATACGAGAATTAAGCCCTCTATGTTAAAACCAGGAAGGAGTGGGCGTCTCCGAGGTTAATATTGGTCAAATCACCACTGCCAGTATGACATCACGCAAGCAGTATGGTGGATAAATTTGTCATTCGTTATCTTCTGCGAAATTTGGAATTTTTAACCATATCGATAGGTTGATTCCTTAATCTTGAGGTATTTAAGATTGAGAAAATATGTAAGAGTTTTTGTAAGTAGTTGGAGTGAGGAGATGGTGTTTAAGAGCTCCATATTTCGGATGAAAACATATTGCTTTGTGGCTTATTTGTCAGCTGAAAATGTTCGGTTGCTAATGTTTTTCCCGAGGAGAAGCTAAAACACTTGTAAAAATATTTCCCTTTAAGGTATTTATTAACTAACAGGTTGACTAAGACAAAAAATTTTCAAGGTCACCAGCAATAGAGTCGAAATCAACTGGTTATTCAATCAGACTGAATGTAATAAGATACTTTAAAAGCTCTGCTCTATTTCCTGTAGGTATTCACATCTTTTGTTTCAAGCAGCCCTTTCAGCTTTAAAGAAAGACATTTTCTATACGATGACAACATCGGATGTCAAAAAAAAATTGAGACCAAGTGAACCATGAGATCCATTAAAATGCCATGAATTCCTCTGTGGTAACTGTGACGAAATAGATTATGTAATGTATTCAATCACAAAAATCTTAAAAGCTGAGAATAACATAACATAGTGAAGAGATCACACAGCTAAGCAGTCGAGATAAGCCTAGACAGTTAGACCTCTTTGTGACGATACGGTGAAGATGAACTTTCTTGGTTTCGCTTTCCCCTTGGCGTTGCTTATAGCAGTTCAGCTAACCACTTTTACATAGGCTGCAACCAATGTGACAAAAACCTCAGGTAAAGGTAAAAAAGTGTTCCCTTTATTTCCAATCCATTTCGCACACGCAAACTGTATTCATTGGATTAAGCGTTGCTCCCGAATAAGCGATCTGAGCCTGTAACTCAAACGCGAGCGGGCGTGCAAAGTTTTTCTAAGGCACCCTTGGAACTTATGTTACGTCGGAATTTTTTTTTCTGAGTTTCAAACGCTGCAGTTCTCCAGAAGACACACATTAAAGGGAGCTAGTTACTTTTAAATTTTTGCAAGCATGGAGCAAGTCTGTTCAAGTGGTGGATTCTCTGTGGGTTGTTGATTCCTTTCCGATAATAGATCTAAACGTAAACCTTCACATATTGATGTTTGATCGACAAATTTTGAACTATTTACTTCTAGAAAAAATCAAACTTTGAGTAACACTATCTGTTACCTACTGAAAAAATTTGCAGTAGAATAAAAGAACTTATGATTCACTAAATTTTAATCTGATGGAGGTATTTCTCAGAGAATTTTAGTAACTACAAGCGCAAGGAAAATCTTTGCATCTTTAGGATGAGAAAAAAACGGAAATATTTGGTGTACGCCTGAAGGGCCAAGCAAAGCCTAATTGAAGATTGACTTTTGTTTCGAGTTTTCGTCTTTTTTTCCTTTTTTTTCAATTTTCTGAGGATGGGCAGATGACAGCGAAAGTTAGATAAACGTTGACATAACTGCGATAGGTTACGCTAGTCTTCAAAGAAGTTTACACTGTAAGTCAGTCCCCTAAAGAATTGAAAGAAAAAGAGAGCCTCCTTCCTCAAACTCTACGGTCAGTTTTCAATTTTAGTCTTCATGGACGATTAAAGTTCGATTAGTTCAACAATCGAACTCGCAAAAAAAGGAGGTTCCATGAACCTCCAACCAAGGATTGAGGTCGATAGCCGGATGTTCTGTTTTATGTTATTGCCTATTTTCTATTTCGTTAAAATCGCTCCAATCGGTAGAGAAAAATATGAATAAAGGGGTAAGTTTCTAAAGAAACTGTGGTGCTGCGTCGGTGGGAGAGTATAGCAGGTAATTTAGTGTTAACAACTGGGTTGAAAACGTAAATTAGCCACCGTAAAGGGTAAAAAAGCTGACGTTTCGAGCGTTAGCCCTTCGTCAGAGCGATGGCTCTGACGAAGGGCTAACGCTCGAAACGTCAGCTTTTTTACCCTTTACGGTGGCTAATTTACGTTTTCAACCCAGTTGTTAACACTAAATTACCAGAGAAAAATATGAGCGATGCTTCCGACAACCGGCTTGTGATTGCGACGATCGTCGAGATAGAACTAAGTCTATCTTGCGACAATAATAGGAGTGTGGTTTCCATATGATAGTAACGATTGCTGAATATTTTTGCAGCGATCGCAGCGATCATATCTTAAAAGCTTTTACAGTTTTTAAGCATTGTCTAGTTACCACCTCAATTTCAATACTAATTAGGCGGCGTGTGCGCGATTGTTTGCGGAGGCCGAGCTTAGCATACCTTGATATTCTCGCGGGAAGTTTAAAATAGGTCACTTGTATTCTCATGGGGGTCTCCAAAGGACAAATTTGGATAGAACACTACGATGCTGAGCAAACGTTTTCGAAATTCGCGTTTTGCGACTACTTCCAAAGTTTGGAATCCCTTGAAAATTTCTATGACGCTTTCTAGAATGCCAAATAAAAATAACCGTATGGTAAAAGAGAAATCTAGCAATTGAGTGAAGATAAATTACGCCTGAAAGTGCGCTGAGATCGACTTCTCATACAAGCAGGATGCTAACATAGTCAATTTTCAAGGCAAATTTGCGACCTCTTCTGAAAGCGCAAGAACAAAGTGAGAATGATACACTGTTCAATTAAACTTTCTTCTTTAAAAGCCATATGGTAAAAGTAGCATTTGAAAAGTAGTTTATCCGTAAACGAAGAGAACGTCAGCCTTCAGCGACATTTTCAGCCCATTTTCCTTTATTGTTTGACAATCATTTTCTAATTAGCTTTTAAATTTAGCGCCAGCGTCTCAATGAAAGTCCCGGATATGTCGCTGAATTCTGGACGATGGTGTTTCAAAGATTTTTGCAATTTCTCCTGACCGGAACAATACATCATTAATTCTGCATTAGGGAGCGACCGACAGCATTTATCGCAGGGGGGGGAGGGAGGGGAAGGGGGGCATGAGGTATGGAAGAAGGATTTTTTTGGAGGCCAAAAAAAGTATTAAAAAGTATTATTTTCTGGAGGGAGGAGGGCTCATATGGTTTTCAGGAGAATGAAAAGGAGATCAGTCGTTGTTTACAGAGTAGAAGAGGAAAACAACAGGAAATTGATGGCAAATGAGTGGGGATCATCAGAGTACCACAAACCCCCTCCCCTCCCCTCCTCTACCCTCAATACCCCGAAAACTCAATTCTCGTAGAGCTCATAGAGCTAACATGAAAATTACAAATGATCCTATATTGCATTTCTTTAAAGAATGTTTTACGGAAAGACAAGTGTCCTTACTCGAGGTCTAATTTTGTTCAGCAAAACAATTTTAAAAAACTGTTTTTCCGAAAAAAAATTAAAATGAAAATTACAAATGATCCTATACTTCATTTCTTCGAAGAACGTTTTACAGAAAGACAGATATTTTTACTCGAGGTTTAATTTTGTTCAGCAAAACGATTAAAAAACCTGATTTATCAAAGATTGAAATATTAACTTTTATCATTGCCCTTGAGTGAGAATCGAAAGGAGAATGCCACAAGGACCCCTAACGAGGTAAATTTCATCTTCTTCCGAATGAAGAAGCTCTATGAAGGATAAGAATATAGTAGAATTTTAAGAAACATGTGATAAAATGAATAAAAAAACAACCTTCTCTTGTGTCAAAGATTATGATGAGCAAGGAAAACACCTGGGTGAACAACCAGTACGTCGCATGTTACCAGCATGCAATCTTAACACATTCTCATTGGGCAATAGTAAACCAACCTTTCCAGAGCAGTCAGGTGTCACCCTTCCCCTCTGCCCAGACAATCAATATGCCACTTTATATAATAACAAATGGGGAATTGCGCGTTATTCGTTATACAAGATAACCGGCGAACAAGCCACGAAACCCAAAGTACCAAGACCTAGAGGAGACCCATGGCAACTGAGTCAGACGCCAGGTAAGGTAACTAGTGAAACTATTAGAACTTACTTTTGTGATAAAGAAATATAGGAAAACAATGAAGACATTTCTTATTCTAGTACCACAACGTTTTGCCAGTTAAGGACAAAAGAATGCGCAAAATACGCCACTGTAGAACTAAGCAAAAATACGGACAGTAGGAGAACGAAGTGGCTGCGCTTACAAACCAAACTTTTTTTCGACTGACTTTTTAACAAACAAATTCCAAAGCGTACCAGGTTTTGCTTCCAATTGATCACAAAGTCGTACTCCTTATGCGATTGATAAGATGCTGAGATGAGGCCGAGTGTTTCACAAACTTATATTTGAAAGGCTGAAAATATTTGAGCATATATATATATATATATATATATATATATATATATATATATATATATGCATACATACATACACACACCCATACACGCATACGGCGCATACATACACGCATACATACATAAAAAGATGTTAGGTAGATATACACTTACCCAATACGTCATTACACTGTCACGCACACATCTCGTAACTGTGATCGGGAGGGTAAGAACTTTATTTACCAAGCGGATCAATCGGGAACAAAATTTCTTGGCTTGTCGGTGACATCAGTGTACTTTAAAACTCTCTTATGTTCAGGGATTCATCAAGGAAGCACACCATTGTATCGGAACCAACCAATCCCGGGTAAATACGAGAGAGGCCACCTCGTTCCTGTTGATATCTTACGTTACAGCGATGAAAGTGCTCGTGCCACTTTCACCTACACCAACTGCGTGCCGCAAATTGCAGGTTTCAACAGAGGTCAGTGGAAAAAGTACGAACTGAGAATTGGGAAATACGCCCGGAAATCTTGTTCTCCGAAAGGCGGAACCCTTTTCCTAATCACTGGCACATCCAAGGTTAAATTTATCCAGAAAAGTACTAGTACTATGCCTTTTCAAGGTGAAAAAAAAGTAGTCACGAAGGTGGAACCTCTGCTGGGGTTCCATGACAACGAGGGTGTAAACAAGATCGCAATTCCAAACTCGATGTGGACAGTGGGCTGTTGTTTGAACTTGCATAACAATCAAGTCGTGGGAGCGTTTGGTGTAATGGGTGATAATTCTTTTAACAAAAAGGTCTTAAATGAACTTATGATGTCCGAACAAAACGTCGCATATGTTGAATGGGCCCTTAAATTAGAGGATCCAACAATTAAGTTGTTTCCTGATCATAAGGGCAAAGATTGCTATAAGCAAGAAAAAAACGTTAAACTGAATGAGATATGATTTTGTTATGTTTCTTGAAAGAAGCATGAGTAAAATCCTTGTCAAGAATCTGAGGGGCATCTTGCATGAAATAACCAGATTCAGATCAATGCACATTTGTCATCATATCTCAGTCAATACGTGCGCTATAATTGGTCAATTAAGCAGGCCGTATTTCACCGTACGCCTCGCTAAATTTCAAAGTTAATTTAAATTGAAATCCTCCTAATCTATTTGAACCCGAAAATATAATAAATATCTTAGTAACTCGTTTTTTTCGGGCTGTACTGTAAGTTACGAACTCGGTTAGAAAGAGGTGTCTAGAGCTTTTATTTCTATCCTTTATGATCAAAATATGCATGCTACTTTATCTGCTAAAAAATCTATATTGCGACGAAGAAGTGGAATCAACGAATCAATGAACTGTGATCTAAGAAATTAAACGAAATTTAAGGTTGTCCCAAAAATTTTGTCGAAGATTTGACATCTAACTGTACATCTTGGTCTTTACTTGTTAACTGGATTTTTTTTAGTAATTTCCCACCCCAGTTAAGAGGCTTCGTTCGAATTCGCATGGAAGCAATCCATATAACTTTCTAGATTAGACCTCTCAATCATTTCTCCATTCCAATGAGACAAATCCCTAAGATTATTTCACTCGAGAGAGTGGACCGTGACAGCAATCTTCAAATGAGTACCTGAGCTTAATAGCCCGTGATAGATTTCTTTTGCCTCATTGCACTCCGCGATTGGTTTCTAAACTTGTGCGATCGTATCCTTCGAGCAGCTGCAGGCGAGCAGGCCCTCGATCATTATTGGCCCTACGGCACGTGCATTTCTCCGCCCACAAGAAGATTTGTGACGAGCCTGAGGAAATGTTTGTAGGGAGGGTGTGGCACTAATAATGAGCCTAGACCCCTTTCCTCGCCTGTTTTGCTCATAGTTATCCAAATTAAGGAATATTTTCAGGCTTTTGATCTTGTTTTCTTGAAAAAAATTTCCCAACGAAATTCAAGTCACCGCCGACACTGGGGATGAAATATGTGATAACTTTACATTCCAATTTACTCACCACAATAACGATAGCAATGGCCGCGGTGTGTAGACAGAAGAAAAACTTCATAACGTAGATAGACTGGAAGCCATGAGGGGACGCAAATCGTCTGTACTGTAAGTATCCCGGAGAGTCTCCTACATTTTCTTAGACTTTTAGTCTAAGAAAATGTATGGGGACTGTAAGGTGTCATAATCCTGTTGCTGCTGACATCGATGTGACAGATAATTGCTTTTGCACTGTTTTCTTTGCCGGCTTATACTTGTCATCAAGTTTCAATAAGACGGCTATCATTTTTCACAAGAATAATGAAGTTTTCGTAAATTGTGAGATCGGATGGGATTAAAATGGGATTAAATCACCTACAGAGCTTGACATGTACTTACAGTGCAGACGATTTGCGTCCCCTCATGAAAGAGAGAACGTCCACTAAGACTGAGCGAAAATGGAAATTCGTGGCACATCTCGAAAAATCAAAATTCTTCATGTTTTCTCTGAAGACATTCAACATTGCTATTGAATTCTATTTGTGTAACTTTCGGGCGAGCTGACTGTTCCGACTACTGATACCAGCGTTGGCTGTCCCTCCAGGTGCTCTGCATACTCTAATGAAGCTTTGCCAAAAAGCGTCTCATGCTCTAGCGCACGTTGGTGTTTGCCACAGTCTAAGTGTTACATCATGGAGGAGTTCCTTAGGAATGTCTTACTACATCCTTCTTCTGGGCATGTAACAGTGCCTCGTTTGCTGTTGCAGGCTCTTCGTCGGTTTCCGTCTGGTCTCTATTGGCATGGTTTTCACTTAGATGTGTTGTGGTAGTCCGCCCTTTCACCACGAAGGAGAAAGAGCTTGGGCGCGCCAGGAGTATACTACCATTGACGGCAGACTATCTAGTGATGGGATCTCAGCCTTCGGACCAGATATCAGTTTCCCAGTTCCCACACCGTATGCTCTCCATACACGGATTCCTTCTATAGTGAGCTCTATATTTGAGAGTTTACTCACACCATCAATTTTGCAAGTGACCATCGGAGGGCTTGTGATAGACTCACAGAGGGTGACACTTAGTGATGCCACTCCGCCGGAAGAAAGAACAGCCTCAACCATCTGCGCGAGTTTCACGATATCGTTGCCAGAGTTTAAGTGAATGTGCATGTGTGTCTTTATCAAGGCTGCCTTACGATCACTAGCTCCTTTTCCACACTGGGGATCTGAAAAATCCAATCGTTTGATCGCTTTGCCCGACTCTTTTCCTACCACGTTTGCGCAGGCTATGATAAACCCGCTATGGTAGCAGCCAGCGTTGTCTTGGCTATAACTGACTGTCTTCACATCTGGCATGATGGTCTTGAGTTGTTTGATAACGTCCGCTAACGAGGACCGCACAGCTGTCTTGAGTGCACCTCTGGAAAATGTGAGCGAAGGTTAGCATTTGAAGACGTTCGCTAACCTTTCTGAAGGCTACGCTGATGTGCCGAGTAATGCTACGTTTGCGAAACCAACCGGTTTGGCTTTCTCGGTATTTTCTCGGCAAATATTTCATAGCCCAGTATAACTAGCACTGATGACTTTTTTAATGACTCGAGGATATCGATCCTTGCAGCATCTTGATTTAGGAGCGTACTGTGTGAGCCTTCCGGGCATAGATGTTTGTTTAAGCTTGCTTTACAGTAAACGAAAGTTCTTCCTTGAATTCGGGTAGCAGGTTATTTGTCTGGGCGATCATTGCTGATTCTGTTTCGCTGAGAGATGACATTAGTTGGTAGTTGCAATGCTCATACGCTTTGACGGGCCTGGGTGCCATGTAATTAATATACACGAAAAAAGCAGTCATTGCGAAACTCTAAAAAGTAATCGAAAGAAAAAGAAACAAATTTTCCAGCAATATTTGCGATCTAAAAGAAAATTACAGATCAACTTTTTATCTGACAAAAAGTTCAGCCAGGCTCAGATTGAAGCTTGCCTCTCGCGTAAAAGGGTATTTTCGTTCATACGGGTGCATGAGCTTAGTCGGTAGAGAAGCACCTACTACAAACGTGTATTCCGCCTTAAGAACTGTTCACGTGTTTGAGAACCTTATAGGATGAATATGAAGAACCTTTGCCTTGTAATCCCTTTTGAGGTAACACTTTCCAAGTCAAAGGCGACTCTGTATATCTTTCGTCCAGCCCATCATGCCTTTTCCCGCGTCTCCAAGTCTTTCTGCGACGTCGGATAAGTCTTCAAATGCCTGCGATCCTGCAGAACTAGCGTAATCTAAGCCTTGAAGTGACTTTCAAACAGAGGCGGGACAAATAGCAAGGATACGCAGAAGCGTACTTCGGCTCAAGGGCTTGAAACTCATCCTGTCACAGTCGGCCAAATATTGTTTGACCACTCTTTCAGGAATCATCACGTTTGGTATCTTTATAGTTTCTTTGTTGCTAAGCGTAATGGATCTTTCTCCGAATGGCAAATCTTGTACAATGTGCGAGCTTGTTATGAAGGCGATGAAATGCTTTATTTGCGAACAAGCGATGTCTTTCCTGGATGCTCGTAAGGACTTTACTGGTCCACCTCTTCCATAGGTAAGGCAATGGCGTTTGGCGTCCGTAAATCGATAGTTGGTGAGACAAGGAATATAACGAAGGAGTTTGGTAAAGCGCACCTCATCTGCCATGATGGAAAGTATTTGGCGACGCTTCTCCCAAGTGTCGGAAGCCTGGTAACATTGGGCAAGTGCCTCCATCAGCGTCACGTCCACACTGTCTTCATTAGAGTCTTCACCACTGGAGATCTGGCGGCGCACCACATCTGAGGAACACAGTTCGTGGAACGAGGGGCTTGCCTCTTGTGGTGTTGTCTTTTAATACAGCAATCACACCTTTTCCAGCTTTCCTTGTGTAGTAACGCTTGGTTCTATCATATTCTTTTGTTACTCATACCATTTGGTTCAAATAATGGCTTAACATAAGTTTAAAATGATAGCATTCTCTTTTTTAGCTACATGCATGTGAAGTACATTGCATTCACCTTCAAAACAACCGGGGCTATCCTCACATCACCCACAGGTTATTTTAATAGCCGAAATTAATGAACACCTTCCCTCCAATTTATATCTAATTAATGCCCCATAGAAATTTAAAATGTTTTCGAAATACCTCTCACTATTGATATGCAGCAGAGTAGCAAGGGTGACGTTCTATAGAGATTCAGACATTGATGAGGCTAATGAGTGCAGCGAACCTCAGGGGCATTGAAATTGAAAACTAACGGTTTTATATTCCTTTTTTTTCTTGTAATTTTATAGTTGCACGTAATATACTGTTATTACAGTTGAATTTCAATGTTAAACGTCAATAAATGCCTTCATATAAAAACACCTGTTAGGTAATAATTCCACACCCCTCCTCCTCTTATCGTACTATATTTAAAAGACGCTCGGGGCGTTAATTAGGTCGTTTACGCCCCGTCTCTCTGACAATCAATATGTTTTCTAAGTGCTGTTTAATATCGACCTGTGAAATGGCTTCCTTTTTAAAGGGTTCAGTTTATTACAGTTTTTGAAATTGCGGTATGAGTAAAATCCCAACATTTCAATTGCTCCTTGACAGTTTTATTGAAGAACGCTCTAGAAAATATCTATAACCATCAGTTTAACCGGCGAATATAACACCAAAGAGTCGAAAATATATCTTTGTACGAAAACGAAAAAATGAGTACATAATTAGACCTTTTGCCCAAAAACAAGCGCCATTGATAAAATTTCATGAGATCAAACACTTTAATTATCTTTTTTATTAGCTAAGAATTGTTTTCTGTTAAACAACGTTTTGAAGGACTTTAAATAGTGGATTTATCTATCTGTGATGTCGATCTTCACCACAGATGCACGTACTTGCAGAATTTCGAAAAGAACATTTAAGCGCAAACGAACGCTCTAGCAAATGACTGTGAACGGTCACATCAGTTTAGCAAGCGAAGCTAACACCCGAGAGTTCAAAATATATCTTTGTGCGTGTGAAGTGTAAATAGAACTCAGTTTACGAGGAAACGATTGTAACTCAAATATTAAACTGGTTTCTCTCCATTGCCCAGCTTGCAGTACGGGTGGGAAATCCAAGACTAGCTTTTGCCTTTATTTTGAAACCGATAAATAGAAAAACGTTACACTCAAGAAATCAGCAATCATCTTAACCAGAGAGTGCGTTTCATCGTAGCATGTTTCATGTAATACATAAAATCAATTTTAAGGAGTGTTTCCACAGACGTAAATCTATCACGCCTTTCGGATATGCCCGTGATATTCTCACTCAGTGAAACGATGTGGCTTGATGAAAAAAATCACGTTTTGAAATTAAAGAGAGATCTCAAAATCTTTTTTATCGCAGAATTACAGTAAGGGAAACCCTACCCACCATTAATTGTTCAATTTCAGCCGTGTCTCTGATGTGTTTCTATCCTCGACGAAATCTTCTTTAAAACTGATTTATAATATATTTTCTTAGGCTTTAATATTTAATCTTTATTTGAGGGGGTCGGATTTTTTTGTTTACAATATGAAGGAAATAAAATATTGATGACAGCTATCAAAGTTACTGTCCACATTTGACTGAAAATGTGTCAAGTTCACATTTAAGCTAGAGAATTTTAGTTGTGTCATGACGAAATATGCCTCATCCTCCTTAAGGCTCTATAATACTATTATGACCACCCTTCCCCTCCTCATCGGAAGTTAATTGGCAGTCAACTAACCCCTTGAAAACCGTGTGATCCCCTCAAAAAATTCCCCTCCCTCGGGGGATAATTAAAGGTTCCCTCGTTATTTTTTCCACCCTAAAAGTATTTACATTTGAGATAACTGAGTTACATATCATGTATTTTTTCGAAAGGGGCAAGGGGATTCCACACGTAGCACCAAAGTAAATGACATAATATTTGTGCTAAAACTTTATTAAAATCACAAACGAAGCGAGGTACTTATTTTTCATGTTTTGCTGCTGTCCTCCTGAACAAGCATGTCTACAAACTAAAGAATACCCGTTTAATAACGAATTAAACCAAAACTGTATCAGTATCACTATTATAAGCTTATAGCAATATTTATGAATATTACCACTTCATGTACTACCTCTGCTAATATGATACTGCTAATAATATGACAACGTACGTTTGTTCAAACGGGAATATCACGTGCATATCTGATTATTCTATAGAGTGTGGATTTGTGTAAATCGGAACGATGCCTTCATTAAGGAAACATCTAATGCTATAATTAATGCGAGTATTATATGTCAATAGGAGCAAATAATACCCCAAAAACGTTAATAGAGTTAATCATTAAAAACCATGTTTCGCCTGAATATATCTGCTCTCGCTATTCTATTAAATATTTTAAAGGAAAGAGGATGCGTTGCCTTGTATGCTAAATGCAATGATATTTCTTGATGTGTTCTTTATTCTCCATTATTCCTGTCTGTCTTTTCGTCTTTTGAAGTGGCTTCCTCTGCTTCAGCAAGTGGTGTGTGATGGACAGAGTACCGAGTCCTGAAAACAGGAGCAATTTTTCAAAGGGAGAGTTAGTGTTATCAACTGAGTTGAAAACGTAAATTGGCCACTGTAAAGAGTTTAAAGGCTGACGTTTCGAGCGTTAGCCCTTTGTCAGAGCGATTGGATCCTTGTGTCTCTTTTACATAAACATATAAAGTAATTAAAGTGCATTTAGGTTGTAGCATATGTGACAAAAACAACGAAGAAAAATGCACGGTAACTGGCCAGCGTACGTAGGTGCTCATTCTCAATGCCTCCCAAAAGAAAGACAAGCCTTGAAAATGTCTAGCAATAGAATCTATGTCACAAATTAGAGAGTCCATTATATTTTCTCTTATGAATCAAATGAAGGATCTCCAACATATCGTATGTCTACGACTAACCAAGAATACAGGTTGGCAGATCCTACAGATGTACAGTTGTAAAAAAAATTTCACTTTTGTACCTCTCTTTCACGAAAGAAATCAAGAGGTCAGTCGGCCTATAGTCTGGAAGAAGTTGCATACGTTACATATTTACTTCAACCCGTCATTATTATAACATGTAGGTCAATGCTAAGAGCAGGGGAGACGACTTTGCATCACCCATATCAGCTTAGGTAGGATGACCTTTTTTGGTGAAGCCATGTCGCGCAGAATCTTATTCAAATGTCTATCTTTAGCAGGGACGCTTCTTAAGAGATTTACTAGACCAGTTTAGCGGACGTTGTCTCTGAAACAACATCGCCATCACCCAAAACACAAAAACAAACAAACGAAAACGGGAATTACTAGCCATGTACTCACATGGTTATCTGCCGGCACGCTTTCCATGATACTTGTGCATGTTCAGCGTTAGCGGCAGATGCCGGTGCGATTATTTCTGTTTGAGTCCCACGGTCACATTTAGTGTTGCTGCATCTAGTCACTCTGGATTTTACTGAACTTCTTTCTTGTCTTTCCCTGTCTTCATGGCTTGGAGAAAAACTCAATGCTCCAGTATCTTTTGCACTGGCCGCAATGGAGGGCTTCCCAATGATCCCTGACTGAAGTTGTGTTTTAAGCATGTTTTTGCCAACCATCCCACGTATCTCGCCTTGTAGTTCATTAAGTGGAAGAAGCAAGGCTAGGCAACAAGAAAAGGACCATTTTGGATTTTTGCGCCACTTTTTGAAGACCTGATGTAAGTATGCCAAGTACTGAACTAGGAAGAAAATGATTGATCAGAGAATTAAACTTTCTCTGTTTAACTGTAAAAATCTCATAAGGTGTGGAATTACAAACCATACAAGCTTGTAACGTAGTTTCAATTGTTAACCAAATAAATTGAGCTGTATAGAAAGACTAAACTCTTATTGCGCGTTTTATTTAATTGGTCAGTTGCTGTTCAAATAAACTCGAGATACGATAAGGTTACCTTTAATGAGAATGGTATGACACCACTGTGGTTAATATTTCGGACAACACAAAGTAACATATAAATGTTGCAGTTGCGTTTCTTTCCATGAAATTAATGTTTATCTTACCAACAAGGAGGCCAATCACCAACGTATTCGCCCCAATAATCAGTATTTTCATTGCCAAAGCGTCCTTGTGATGGTCCACCATGTTTAATATGTTCTCAGTCGGAATTCTGCTCACGGCACCAATACCCAGATTTACAAGTGTAACGGCAAGAGAAGTGGACATCAGTCTGTTCTCAAAAGTGTCTTGCATGGGTTTGATCCAGCAGAAAAGCACTGCATACATACCGGCAACAACCCAGGCCAATCCAATGAAGGATCTGCTTTCTTGACCCACGAGAATGAGGCCACACGTAAGAATGAATTTGCGGGACATTTCAATCAGTTCCCAGTACCAAGAACAAGGTTTGTAATTTTCGAAGAGAAATCGCAATCCGTCAACAACTTCTGGATGAGAGCCATTATCACTGTCTTTCTTGGTTATGATTGTTCGCCGATGCCTCCAAAGTGCGACAAGAGAAAGAGCAGGTAAAGCAATGATGTATGCAGCTGAAACATAAGCTACGATCACAAGATGATTGTAATTTGCTCCTTGGCATTTTATGCTGTAATCTACTTTAAGGTACTCGTCACATAGCTCTTCTCTTTTATCTTTGCAGAGTTTCTGGCAGGCGAACGGCATAACACTGGCTGTCCTCGAACAGGTGCTTAGGTATGTCACGTACAGGAAGAAAAAAGCGTTTCTGTAAAGAAGAACTTTCCCTTGTGAAATTTTGCTTGCCCTTTCGTCCTCCTCCAGTCCCTGTTTTCTTGAGATCATCATATACCAAAAACCATAGATCACACACGAACCAACAATAACCATGGCATTCATTGACAAGAGCACAAACAAATCTCCAAAGGCATCCACGTGTAATTTGTGATTAAGGCAGTGAACCGGTGCTACCTGAAGCAAATTCATCTGTAAAATTCCTGAATACTTGGACACAACCTGCAATGAATCTGGCCATTCAATGAACGAGAACACATCTAGCAAGCCATGAGTGACTTGATAAAAACCAATCAAGATCTTAAGCTTTGACAACAAATTGTCAAAACGAGAGAGTCCTCGGTCCTTTGAAAGATTATTTTGCTTTCTCCAAACTAAAAGGGCCAACAATATCGCTATAATAGCAGCAATGAGAGATAGTTGTCCTGCGATCCAAGCCCGTGAAGGACATTTTTCGCAAGAGTGAAATTGCTTGTGGTACCCTGGATTGCATACAGCGCAAAGTGGACCTTGATAGCCTTCTCCACATGGTGAGTCCAAACCACCTTTGCAAGACTCCTCTATTTGACATCTGTATGGTGTTGGTATTGAATAAGGATACTGCACTGAGAAATCATCCAATGCAGGTAGCTCCCGGGCGAGATTTTTCATGAAATATTCATAGCGATGTTTATAGGACTCGTTCCGCCATTGCCACCAAAAGCCAGGTTTTAGTGAGGCATGTTCATCTTGGCATAGCAGCCCGCTTCGGCCACATGTAACACACTTGTCAAAGAGATGAGTTCGGTAATGTCCTTTCAAGCAGGGACAAGCACGATGTCCAGCGAAAAAGTCGGTTTCCGTTCCTGTAAAAATCCAAGATTGCATTATTAATCAATCAAATCTTACTCACTCCTACCCTCAGTTAGATGACGCTTGAGCTCTAAACACCAGCTAGACTAATGATGGCTGCTATTATCATATTTAATTATCATTGAAAAAAAAAAGTAGGCTCAAAGTCTTGAACCTCGTTTTCGTATTATTTATCAGCGCTGGGTGGAAAGGATTCTCTCCCAGACTTTGACACCCGATGTTCTTGCAAATATTGATTGAGGGGAAGATCAACTGATAGGTTCACCTATAAACCTTAGGGCGTCAAATAGCACCCTTAAATTGAAAAAAAAAAAGATCATAAAACCAACCATACATAATGAAGCTAACACAGGGAAGGGTATCGCGACATTCGATTCTTGTCTAAGTGCTAGGTTTGTTTCTAACGATAAATACGGCTGTTCTAATTCAAATCATTTTTCCTCATTCTTTCCAAGCTTGAAGACAGCATTTGATAATGTGTATACACACTTATAGCTTAAAACCCTTTGGTGACGTCAAAAAGCACATGTTTGGTTACTACCGTCAGGACATGTCTTGCAGTCCAGTACAGATTTTCCAGGTTTTTTGTCATATGCCACATAAGAACCATTTGGACATTTCTTACAGCCGTCTGCAACATAACCAAGAGTGTCGGAGTAAAAACCACCTGAAAGATGAACATTTCAAAGTTCCAGTTGAGGTAATGAGTGCATGGTTTCAAGTGCATTTTGAGTATATCTGAAAATAAAAATATAAACCATCAACGTACCCCCACCTCTCTCCATGTTTTTTTATTTTACCAGCTTCAAGGTTGAGCCTTCGAAAACAAATAGTTAACCTTCTAATAAAGCTACCCTACAAAGCTGCTTCTGTGGGACTTTTCTCCCAGCACCAACAATCATGGTTTACTTTACAAATTTTTTATCAATTTCAGTTTAATTGATAGAGGAAATAGTTGACACTTGGGACAGAGGCTTTTCTTCATTTATATACTGAAATCTGAATCCTCTCTCGTACTGGTGTCATAAATTGACACAGCTTTTACTTCTCTTCACTTTTGTAGCCCTTTAGGTTTTATTCAAAATATATAGGTGTGGTTACTGACTCTTAAGATAAAACGACCCCAGTGGACTTTGAGCATTAAAGCTTCCCCCGAAAAACTGCTGTGGCATTATTATACATATACAAGCATGAATAGGTTCATAAGATGGTCATTCCTAGACACATGTATCAAGAAATTAATCGCTTTCACCGTTTCTTACAGTGGCCTAAGCTACATCGGGTCCTTACAAACGTCCAAACTATAACATACCAGGAGAGCAATCAACGCACTTCCAGCTTCTTGTCCCCAGAGACTTCGAAAATGATCCCAAAGGACATGGGAGAAATACAACGTGTGATTGGTTTTTATTTTCGGTGAAACCCATACTGAGTAGTGCTGGCTGAAGGGAGTAGTATTCACTGCTTTCACGTTCAAAGACAATAGCTTCATCGTAAGAATAAAGAGAGTTCCTGAGAGTGAAAATGATAACAGAAGTATTTTTGGAAATATTGTAGTTTATTTACATATATATATATATCATTGCTTAAGCTTGCGTGACTATATCAGTCTTGACTTTATCAGACTTTATCAGACACTATTGCCGATGACGCTGGTAATTGATTAACATATAGTTTCTACTACTTTTATTTTAAACGCTCTGCTTTTTCTCTCAGATCGGTATCGTGAGGGTCCAAAAATCCTACATTTGAATATCAAGTCTTTTTAAATATTCCTACTCTCCCTTGCTCAGCTGCTTGTCCTCAATTAAAGTTACATATCAACACTACTGGGTATGTGATATGATGTTATGCGTGTACGCTATCAAAACATTCATCTTATACTGACAAGTAAATTGTGACTTTCCCTCTTGGAATGGAATTATACATGGTTCTAGCTGTTCTATTCCTTACAACACTGCAACAGAAATTAAACAATGTCTATCGGCTGAAAATCTAAATTCAACTGAAATAAATCAACATTAGCTATCCTAAGTTCGAAAAGTTACTCGTTTTATGTTGTTTTTTGTTTTGATGTGTTTTGTTTTTTCCTGAAAGCATCAACTTATATTGCATAGTGAGAATACTCATGAGCTCGGCATCATATGTCAGGGAGCAGGGGAAAATTAGGGAACGGACTCTTAAACTTTTCATACCCTATCTCGTACTCAATAAATGGAAATCATGTGAGTTTGAAGGCAGTATTTATCAGCGCTTAATGTTGCTCCATATGGTTAGTATTGTTGCAGCCCATAAAATTGTAATTTCGAGTTTGAGAAAATGTAATTATTATTTAAAACTCTTCAACAAAGATAGAACAAATTATCACCGGCCATTATTGCAATGATGTTTGTTGGTTATCTTTTTAGCTACTTAGTGCAAATGCTGAACGTTTGATTATGTCGGATACGTCACAGTTTGAAATTCATAGAGTGGAGGCCTGCGAATGAGGCAGATGTTAATGTCTTTAACGTCGTCCGGAGGAGAAAGCTGTAAAATGGGAGAAGAATAACAAGAGTTGAGATCATCTTACAACAGATTTGGCACATGTTCAATGCACTTCAGTCCTTAACTTGGCGATATATCTGATCAGATTTTTTTTCTCGCTCTCATCGATTTTCAGTCCTCCTTCATGATCTGATCAGCAAATATTAAACTTGAAGAAGTCCTTGAATGAGTAACACCTGGATTGAATAACATTAAAAAAAAATTTAAAACCTACAGTGTAAATTTCACGCTGATGGACTCAAGGCGAAAGGCCTCCCGCTCGATAATCTTAAGAGGATTATCAGATAGTGTTCTACAGGAATAAAATGAGGACGATTAATATGTAGCAGTGAAAATCACAGTGGAATATTTCTACGTAAAAAATTGTGACGAATCCGATATTCATCGGACACCCTCTATTAAATGACGATTGCTAAGGTCTTGATTTTGTCTTGCCATATTTACTATAAAATTAATCGGTATTCTGTGGAGACCAAAATTAGCACTTTTCGACCCAATTTAGGGTATTTTGTAATCTTGTAGAAAATTTCACAATAACAATCAGTTACATGGTTCTCTGATGAGGTTTTAAAGAATATTTTACATAAATTTAAAAAAAAAAAAAATCTGCTTGATTGCCGACCGTGCCCGACTGCTGGCCTTGTAGCGTATGCATAAATCAGTTTGTTGTATGTGACAGTTTTCTAGCGTACTTTGCTGTTGGCCCTGGACAGTACCGGCTATGAGGGATTGGATTTTATTAACAGCTTTATAAATTCAGGAAGAAAATTGGAAGTAGTCACGAGTAAACTTTAGGATTTAAATAGTATGCGTGTGTTTAGAAATTGCCCGAGTCGGTCATTGACAAGGCCAATTTCTGCAACGCAGTTGATATTAATCCTGAATTTGCGTGTAAATATGCGATTCGACGCCATCTTGGAGTGACAGACACACATGGCCTCGATCTCATGCGGTAATCGAGACTCACTTCGGTATTAATGCTGCAAGATATGAAGTTAGATAGCAAGCATTTGATGGAATGAAAACGAGTTAATGCAAATCAAAACTGTGAGCCAAGCCACCATACGTTGTTCGTAGATTGAATTATGGAATGGATTTTATTACGCAAAGAAAAAAATATCTTATCCTATGCTGAATCGAACGCACTTTATTTATCTAAAATTTTATTTTAGTCAATGAACTGTAAAACGCACCAATACTCTGAAACATGTTAAGCTTACTAGCTACTAAGCTGTACGGCAACAAAAATGAACGAGCTCCTTGATTCCATAAAAGTGAAGACATTAAGAAGGCTTCTTTAAATTTGGGAATGATACTCATCAGTTTTGTGATAGAAAACTGGGTTTCAGCCGTAAAATTTAATGTGCAATCTTTTTTTAGTTGCTGCCTTTGTGATGGTCTATCTGATTCTACGTGTATCCGAACCTTTCTTTTCTTCAGTAGTTAAGCTTATGGAATGACTGTTAAAAACACTCACAGTAGGTCTAAATGGGTCACATTGTAAAAGGCTCTATAAGGAATTCTCCTCAAACGGTTCCTGTTGAGAAAGCTAACCGAAACGGCAAGACACTCACTGAAGGAATAAACACTATTTTTGTCAGAGACGAGAAAGTGTCTGATTAAAAATTGTAATGAAAAACGAGGTTGTTTGTTTTTCATTGCCTGAAAGGCAAAGTTTGCATTCCTTTCAAGCGCATTAAAAGGTAGTTAAACGACCGATAGCAAACTTGTCTACCATCAAGGACAACAGTACATAGCGTTATTAAATCTGCGTTTTAAACTGTATTTTCTGAATTACAGTGTATTATTATTTTAGTATTTTTGACGAAGGCTGAAAAAATAATACACTACTGTGTTTTCGTAAGTATGATTAAACTGATGGCCTGAGCGTTTGTCTTTTAATAATGGTTGTTTATTATCATTTAAATGTGGATTTTGAAGCCTTCAATGTGAAACCCTTCAAAGACATGCTCCATCTCAATCTGCAACCTAACTTACTTTGAAGCGGGAATTTTGTTGATATTAAATCGCACAAACCAATGAAAAGAAGTAGAGAAATTAATCAAGAGAAAAAAAAAATAAATTGAGTCACCAACATTTTGCGCAAAGAATTGAAAGGCACACCAAACGCATTGCCGGGGAAGAAGGTAAGTTTATTCCAAGAAAAATCCCTGTAGAAACGAATACATAGGACAATCGAGGTTATTAAAGTCAAAATATATGACCAATATATACACAAAGGCTTACTATGGGATCTCAAGTCGCCGTAACTAAAAAAACAAAAGTTAGAAAATGTTTTTCTTCAAAAATAAGGCGATGCAGGCGACCCAGTGTGACTCAACAAGGAGACTTAATTTACACAAGCAGCGATACAATTTTGCAAATTCATGAGCCACATATGCATGTACCTGAGAGATTTCTAAAACTGTCACACCTTATGACTCGCGTATTTTGAACATAACACAGTGCAGCTGTGATCAAAAATTCGATAAGCTTCCCAACACACAACAAGACTAAGGATCAAGAAAAGATGTTGGTCAAAATTATAGTTTTCACAAATTTCCTGACCAGAGCTGGATCTATTTTTTCTCATACTTTTCTTGAGAAATAGTTTCTTTGACCGAGGTACCGCAAGGTTCAAGTTAGCAAGTGTTCAAGTTATCAGAAGTCGACTGTAGATGTTTAAAAATCATGAACCAATGGGTAGGTTAATAAACAAAATGGTAAATTCGAACAAAGTAAATGAATCCAAGTGTATATTCCACTCGAGACCTGATGGTCGACATTCTACCACGGAAGGAAAATTGCACATGATTGGTATTAGTTACTGTTAGTGCTTACAGGAATTCCAGCTTCCCAGAACTCGGTAAGCCAGGTAGAGAGGTAATAAAGTTGAAAGATAGATCCCTGTTAAAATTTTCAGAATTTAATGCAAATAAAATAACTTATTAACTTTAGGAAAATTTGCACTCTTCAATTGGTTCATGATTAGTTCAAATTCAAGTTTTTATATGGTTTGATGATAGATATCTGTGCAAAAATCAAAATACAGCAGTATTTTGTAGATACCCTATATACTCTCTTTGATTGTTGTTAGGAAAATGATATGAACGATTTCTTGCTGAATCCATTTAGAGTTTTAGGTGCAACCTAGCTAAATTTCAGCCAAGAGCTGAAGGTTTTCCATACGCGTTGCTTAACCAGCAAATTCCCCTGCACTAAATAAAAAACCGCCAACTTGGTTAAAAACTATTCTCCTACCCTCCTCGAAAAAAAAGACCCACCAGTCAGAACTGAGAAAAGCTCGCAAATCAATTAGTTAATTAGATAAGATTGGTAACCATCTTTTTTTTTTAACGTACAGGGTTTCCAGGTTGGTCAAGTTGGCAAACAATCTCTTAGTTAGATTTGTTATGTGGTTTGACGATAATTTTCAGTGGAAACATCAACATATTTATTAGCGTTTTTTGTCACTTGCTTTGAGACGTTATTTCCTCTTAGAGGCTACTCTGGCTCTTGTATAAATGCTAAACTTTCAAATGATTAAAGTTTTAGCGGAAAAAAAAGCTGGCACTGACAAACCAACAGAAATTGAGAGATTTTAAGTAAATACTAGAGGCGACCGATGCAACCTTCGGCTACTTAAGTTTATCAGAACTCGTCTGCATCAATTATATCCATCGTTAGGTTGGAATCAAATTAAGCGAGAATTGACTTAAGTAAACTAACTAATCATCACTATAGTTAAGTTTGCGTCCCTGATTTAACACAATGATTCCAGGTTCATTTGCTGGTTCTTAAGGAGAAAGTCTTGAGCTCGTTTTTGAAATAGCACTAACAAACAGAGACAAACTTGTATTAAATCACAGCCATTCCAGGTTGATCAAGTTGTCAAACAGTCCCTCAGGTAGAAAAGCTATGTCATTATTCGGCAGTATCCCGTGAAAACATCGACTTATCAGAGTAAACTTTTCTGTTAGTTGATTTATTCAATTTTTTCCGGTTGCCGGTTATTCCTCTGAAAAAGTATCTGTCCCGATATTTTTCTTAAACCCTTCCTATTGTTTTTTTCGCTGTTGTTGTCGTTGTTGCTTTTATTTTCTCGTATGACAACATTAAGTTGCAATGTAATTACACCACAAAAACAATAATCATTCATGCTATATCATTTCATCACTTTATTGGGAACATCTAATCGTGAACAAGACTATCCTTGTATGCAAAATGTCAGAGGGCGCCATTCACATAAATCGAACAAACATACGGGGGCTAAATAAGCTGGATAAACTAGAATTGCTTACAGGTATTGCAGGTCAATCAAGTTGTCAAACAATCCCTTAGGTAAAAAGGCTACAGCTTTGGTCTTCAGTGTCCTGTAAAAACATCGACTCTTTAAAGATATTTTATTTAACAATTGATTTGTTTTAATTTCTTATCATTTTTTTTTTTACGGTTTCCTATTGCTCTGAAAAACAACTTGCACCGATCATTTTTTGTTTTTCAAACTCAACCTATTGGTTTTTTCTATCATATGACAAGAAACAGTATCGACACATAAAAAGAGAGCTTGTTAATGAGCAGCAGTTCTTTATAGATAGCCATATAATTCTTATAATTTTAGGACTATAATATTTTGAGTACTTCCTAAAAACGCCTCTTCAAAGTATTGCTCATTTTTCCTACATTGAGAATGAGTCCATACCTTTTAATCGAAAAAGGGGCTAAGGCTGATCAAAGTTTTTCCTTGAAATTCTCGCAGAACTACTGCAATCTAATCCGCGACATTTTCTTTAACATTCTTGTCGAAATTTCATCACTTTATTGAGAACATTTTATCGTGAACAAGACTGTCCTTGTGTGCAAAATGTTAGAGGGTGCCCTTCACATAAAGCAAACAAACAAAGGCGGCTAAATAAGCTAGATAAACTCGAGTTAGCTCACAGGTATTGCAGGTTACTCAAGTTGTCAAATAAACCCTCAGGTAAAAAGGCTACACTATCAGCCACTAGTATCCTGTAAAAACATTGACCCTTTAAAGTCTTTTTATTTAACAATTGATTTATTTTAATTTCTTATCATTTATTTTTTTTTACGGTTGCTTATTCCTCTGAAAAACAACCTGCACTTATCATTTTTTGTTTTTCAAAGTCAACCTATTGGTTTTTTTGATCAAATAACAAGAAAAAGCTTTGACACATAAAAAAGGAGTTTTGGAGCTTATGAAGGAGCAGAAGTTCTTTATAGATAGCCATATAATTCTTATGATTTAAAGTTATTTAATATAACAACTGATTTATTTTAATTTGGTTTGATTTTTTTTTCTATGGTTACTTATTCCTCCTCTGAAAAACAACCTGCACTTATCATTTTTTGGTTTTCAATCGAAAAAAGGGGTATTTCCTTCAATCCAAAAAAAAAAAAAAATTCGGTCACCGCGCCTATTTGCAACTAAAAAGGAGGATTTGCTTTTCTGAAAAAAGTGACTATACAGGAAAAGCCGCCATTTTTTTAATATGCACGCTAGTTGCACAGTAAGTATGTGCAGTGTAAAATTGCCAAATGATCTTACAAAGGGCGCAGATCACCCCACAAAGAGAATTACAATTAAAATAAAAAGCCACCAAGATGACTGCCGGATGCTATTGCTCATCATTATTCTTGGGTTCGATTAAAAATGACTGCTTTAATTAAAACATTAAGCAAACTTTGACGTCAGTAGATAAACTTATCCTCACTATTGTTAATTTTGAGCCATTGCGTTCTCCCGCTAACTTCAGGCTGATCTCTCGGTCCCTCATAGGAAATCTCTTGAGTTTATTAGATAAGCTTGACAAATTCGTATTAACTCACAGCAAGACCAGATTGATCAAGTTGTCAAAAAAAACCTCAGGTAAAAAGGCTACATTATTAGCCTCTAGTACCCTATAAAAACATCGACTCGTTAAAGTAACTTTATTCCACAAGTTTAAGCCCCAGTTTTGTCCCTATAATCTCAGTAAGGCTGATCCTTAGCTCTTACAGAGAGAGCCTCCTAATTTATCAGAAAACCCAGACACACTTGTGTTAACTCACAGCCATTCCAGGTTGATCACGTTGTCAAACAATCCCACGGGTAAAAACCTTAAATTATTAGCCATAAGTCTCCTGTAAGAAAATTGACTCATTAAATTAATTTTGTCCGACAAATTTGAGCTTTAGAGTTGTCACTATAATCTCAGCTACGCTGATTTATGGCTTTCACAGAGAAAGCCACACAATTTATTAGAAAACCTCGACAAACTTGTGTTAACTCACACCCCTTTCAGGTTGATCAAGTTGTCAAACAATCCCTCGGGTAAAAACGTTAAATTATTAGCCTCCAGTAGCCTGTAAAAACATCAACTCATTAAAGTAATTTTATTCCACAAGTTTAAGCTCCAGTGTTGTCACTATAATCTCAGTTAGGCTGATCCTTGGCTCTTACAGAGAGAGCCTCTTAATTTATTAGAAAACCTAGACAAACATGTGTTAACTCACAGCCCTGCCAGGTTGGTCAAGTTGTCAAACAATCCCTCAGGTAAAAGCGGTAAATTATTAGTAGTCAGTTCCCTGTAAAAACATCGACTCATTAAATTAATTTTTGTTCAACAAATTTGAGCCCTAAAGTTGTCACTATAAACTTCACCTAGGCTGATCCTTGGCTCTCAATGAAAGCCTCCTAATTTATCAGAAAACCCAGACAAACTTGTGTTAACTCACAGCCTTTCCAGGTTGATCACGTTGTCAAACAATCCCTCGAGTAAAGACGTTACATTATTAGCCTCCAGTAGCCTGTAAAAACATCAACTCATTAGAGTAATTTTATTCCACACGTTTGAGCCCCAGTGTTGTCACTATAATCTCAGTTAGGCTGATCCTTGGCTCTTACAGAGAGAGCCTCTTAATTTATTAGAAAACCTAGACAAACATGTGCAAAAAAAACTACTCATTAAAGTAATTTTATTCTACAAGTTTGAGCCCCAGTGTTGTCACTATAATCTCAGTTAGGCTGATCCTTGGCTCTTACAGAGAGAGCCTCTCAATTTATTAGAAAACCTAGACAAACTTGTGTTAACTCACAGCCATTCCAGGTTGATCACGTTTTCAAAAAATCCCTCGGGTAAAAACGTTAAATTATTAGCCATAAGTCTCCTGTAAGAAAATTGACTCATTAAATTATTTTTGTTCAACAAATTTGAGCCCTAGAGTTGTCACTATAACTTTCAGCTAGGCTCATCCTTGGCTCTTACAGAGAAAGCCTCTTAATTTATCAGAAAACCTAGACAAACTCTTGTTAACTCACAGCCCTTCCAGGTTGATCACGTTGTCAAACAATCCCTCGGGTAAAAACGTTAAATTATTAGCCATAAGTCTCCTGTAAGAAAATTGACTCATTAAATTAATTTTGTCCAACAAATTTGAGCTTTAGAGTTGTCACTATAATCTCAGCTACGCTGATTTATGGCTTTCACAGAGAAAGCTACACAATTTATTAGAAAACCTCGACAAACTTGTGTTAAATCACAGCCTTTCCAGGTTGATCACGTTGTCAAACAATCCCTCGGGTAAAAACGTTAAATTATTAGCCTCCAGTAGCCTGTAAAAACATCAACTCATTAAAGTAATTTTATTCCACAAGTTTAAGCTCCAGTGTTGTCACTATAATCTCAGTTAGGCTGATCCTTGGCTCTTACAGAGAGAGCCTCTTAATTTATTAGAAAACCTAGACAAACATGTGTTAACTCACAGCCATTTCAGGTTGGTCAAGTTGTCAAACAATCCCTCAGGTAAAAGCGGTAAATTATTAGTAGTCAGTTCCCTGTAAAAACATCGACTCATTAAATTAATTTTTGTTCAACAAATTTGAGCCCTAGAGTTGTCACTATAAACTTCAGTTAGGCTGATCCTTGGCTCTTACAGAGAAAGCCTCTTAATTTATCAGAAAACCTAGACAAACTTGTGTTAACTCACAGCCATTCCAGGTTGATCACGTTGTCAAACAATCCCACGGGTAAAAACCTTAAATTATTAGCTATAAGTCTCCTGTAAGAAAATTGACTCATTAAATTAATTTTGTCCAACAAATTTGAGCTTTAGAGTTGTCACTATAATCTCAGCTACGCTGATTTATGGCTTTCACAGAGAAAGCCACACAATTTATTAGAAAACCTCGACAAACTTGTGTTAACTCACACCCCTTTCAGGTTGATCAAGTTGTCAAACAATACCTCGGGTAAAAACGTTAAATTATTAGCCTCCAGTAGCCTGAAAAAACATCAACTCATTAAAGTAATTTTATTCCACAAGTCCAAGCCCCAGTGTTGTCACTATAATCTCAGTTAGGCTGATCCTTGGCTCTTACAGAGAGAGCCTCTTAATTTATTAGAAAACCTAGACAAACATGTGTTAACTCACAGCCCTGCCAGGTTGGTCAAGTTGTCAAACAATCCCTCAGGTAAAAGCGGTAAATTATTAGTAGTCAGTTCCCTGTAAAAACATCGACTCATTAAATTATTTTTGTTCAACAAATTTGAGCCCTAGAGTTGTCACTATAAACTTCACCTAGGCTGATCCTTGGCTCTTACAGAGAAAGCCTCTTTATTTATCTGAAAACCTAGACAAACATGTGTTAACTCACAGCCTTTCCAGGTTGATCACGTTGTCAAACAATCCCTCGGGTAAAAACGTTAAATTATTAGCCTCCAGTAGCCTGAAAAAACATCAACTCATTAAAGTAATTTTATTCCACAAGTTTAAGCTCCAGTGTTGTCACTATAATCTCAGTTAGGCTGATCCTTGGCTCTTATAGAGAAAGCCTCTTAACTTATTAGAAAACCTAGACAAACATGTGTTAACTCACAGCCATGCCAGGTTGCTCAAGTTGTCAAATAATCCCTCAGGTAAAAGCGGTAAATTATTAGTAGTCAGTTCCCTGTAAAAACATCGACTCATTAAATTACTTTTGTTCAACAAATTTGAGCCCTAGAGTTGTCACTATAAATTTCAGCTAGGCTGATCCTTGGCTCTTACAGAGAGAGCCTCTTAATTTATTAGAAAACCTAGACAAACATGTGTTAACTCACAGCCATTTCAGGTTGGTCAAGTTGTCAAACAATCCCTCAGGTAAAAGCGGTAAATTATTAGTAGTCAGTTCCCTGTAAAAACATCGACTCATTAAATTAATTTTTGTTCAACAAATTTGAGCCCTAGAGTTGTCACTATAAACTTCAGTTAGGCTGATCCTTGGCTCTTACAGAGAAAGCCTCTTAATTTATCAGAAAACCTAGACAAACTTGTGTTAACTCACAGCCATTCCAGGTTGATCATGTTGTCAAACAATCTCTCAGATAAAAACGTTGAATTATTAGCTTCCAGTAGCCTGTAAAAACATCGACTCGTTAAGTTTATTTTATTTAATTTTTGATCTATTCAAATTTCCTATGAGTTAATGTTTTTAAGGTTGGTTATTGCTCTGAAAACAAACCTGGGTTTTTCATATCCTATGTCAAGATACAGTTTTGAGATATAAAAAGGCAGCTTTAGAGCTTGTTAAGGAGCAGCAGTTCTTATAGATAGCCATTTAATTCTTATAATTTTAGGACAATAATATTTGACTACTTGCTAATAAAGGTTTTCCAAAATATTGTTAAGATGACGGCCGAATGCCATTGATCATCATTACTCTTGGGTTCGATTAAAAATGACTGCTTTAATTTTTAGTAAAATTTGACGTCATTAAATGAACTTAACCTTAACTTTTGTTATTTATGAGCTCTTAAAAGATATTTTATTTAACAGTTGATCTATTTGAATTTTCTATGAGTTGATTTTTTTTAAGGTTGTTTCAAGTTCCTCCGAAAACGAACCTGCACTGATCATTTTCTGTTTTTCAAACGTAACCTATTGGTTTTTCTATCATATGACAAGAAATAGTTTTGACGCATAAAAAGGGAGATTTAGAGTTAGTCAAGGAGCAGCAGTTCTTTATAGAAAGCCATATAATTCCTATAATTTTAGGAAAATAATTGTTAATTTTTTTCCACCTTTTCGGCGACCTCGCCTGTTTGCAAGTAAAAAGGATGATTTACTTTTCTGGAAAAGTCCGACAATACAGGAAAAGCCGCCATTTTGTTAATGTGCACGCTAGTTGCATAGTAGGTATGTGCAATGTAAAAATGCGAAATGACCTTATAAGGGCACAAATTACGCCACAAAAAGAATATCCATTAAAATAAAAAGCCACCAAGATGACGGCCGGATGCTACTGATCATCTACATTCTTGGGTTCTATAAAAAATGACTGCTTTAAATAGGACAAAAATCGAAATTTGACATCAGTAAGTACACTTATCCTCACCATTATTAAGTTAAAAAACATGTATGCTTTAAATAAACTAAAAAGCGAGAATTTACGTCAATTTATGATGTACGTTCTCCCAATAATTTCAGGCTGATCTCTTGGTTCTTACAGAAAACCTCAAGTTCATTCGATCTTAGAACCTAGAACCTAGAACTCGTGTAAACTCACAGGTGTTCCAGGTTGATCAAGTCGTCAAACAATCCATCAGATAAAAAGTCTATATAACTATTGCTCAGAATCCTGTGAAAACATCAACTTATCAATTCAAATTTTTTGTTGTTGTTTACTCAACCTTTTTAAGAGTTAGTTTTTTACGTTTATTTCTCTGAAAAAAACCCACACAGATATTTTTTTTCAAACTTTACCTATCGGGTGTTTATCTTAAACAACCTAAAGTTTTGAAATGAAAAAAAGAGAGCTCTCGAACTCAAATATGTCATCAATACAAAGCACTGATAATTATTAGTCTAGTCCATAATGAGTCTAATTTTAAAAAGTTCTGTCTATTGTAGGTTCATGTCAGTGTGCAAGTGCCCTGAACATTAGTGCGTTGTCAATCAGAACTCAACTTAGCACTAAAAAGCTTGTTTGTGCCTTATTTTCACAGCCTCTTACAATATTTCCGTCAACGGCGAAAGACACATCTTAAGTTGTGTTCCTGTCACCTTCTCGCAGAAGAGTTCATTTCTGATGCGTTCTAAACTCGGAGAACAGGCACGTCCACAATCTGAAAGAAAGGAAAGTAAGAGAAAGGAAAACCTGCAAAATTGATTTAATGAAGTCCCCAGATCAATAAACTCCAGTTAATAACATCATTGACATCAAGTAAAGAGAAAAGCGTTATGAAGTTGGATCTAGTTGTAGAGGAAAATAAGTAGCAGTTGTAGTAATGGCGGTAGCAATAATAGATAGGACTGTGAAAATATGACAATCATGTGAACTGCGGATGAGGAAATGAATATGAAAGCGCCATCTTTCTGGCCTTATTTTCATTCATTTGATGGAGCACTGCACTGGTATCGCAAAGGTCATGGGATCAAAATCCCGTACGGGCCTGAATTTTTTTTCAGGCCTTATTTTTACTACTGTTTAAGTAGTATTCATTAATACGAAGATCGTTTTATCTACAAAAATAGAAGTAATTTTTATCTATTTTTAAAACCCCTTATCTGTGGCTGTATTATGCGCCAACCTGAATTTAGCGGTCACCACGCCATTCCCCGTGGGTTCAGTTGTTTGCGGTTTGATTGTTTGTACAACTTGTGGAAGTATTCACACAAGCACTATGATTAAGGGTGTACTGAATACGTCCTTACAGCATACGAGTAATATAATACATGACGTACTCAGTACGTCCTTGTTGCAGGGGCAAATACAGGTTCGATTGTAGGGGTAGAATTTCAGAACCTTATTTAACTCAGATGGGTCATATTCTCAGATTTATGAAATTTCCCTACCTTTAAGAATCACAGAGAACTCTCTCGTATCATATCCATAGTTGTTAAAGGCAACAGAGGTGCAATTTGACTCATTATAGAACTGAAAGCCTGCGATATAGGTAGTGTTTACCAACACGGTAGAGTTTCTTATCATTGCTGTGTATATCGGGGGAGTTCCAGTCACTGGAATTTTCACTCTGTAACCTGGGAGAGATTCCACAACCGCTGGCAAGGATATTTTGGGTGAGGCTAAAGAAAAGTTACATAAAAAAAATAAATGCAAAATAGTTAGTAGTTGGACTAAGTTCGTAATACACGACATTTCTCCGGATTTGTTTTATGATAACATTCATGGAAAGAAATTCAGGTTGTTTATTGATTAAAGACACGTCAATTTATCCAATAAAGTTGAAATTAAATTGATTGGTAGGAAAGTTGCGGAAGCACATAAAAACAAAATAGCGTACATGTTAGAGGGGAAGTAACGACGTCTTGAACTCGTAAAGTTTTCATAGACCACGGACTGAACTCTCCCCAAGGGCTCGTGCAATTTGGTTAGCTTTTAAAAAACTTACTCATGCTGATTTCTTTCTAAATTGCTCTCAAAATCATGTGAATACCCACAGGAAATAGTTGCCATCACCCGTGAGAGGTTCATTAATGCCGCTGATAAAAAAAACCATTTCAGTTACATAGTTATTTTGTTTCTCTCTTTTTAGATAACATCACACTGTCACCACTTCATTAAACATTTTGAGAGATTTCCATCTTAATAACTATACAAACCAGGGGAAACCGTTTTGAAGTGAAAGAAGAATCCTCTTTTTTCGATATAGGGGTCTGAATGGAATGTTATAAAGGCGAAGTTTCCATAAACTGCAACTGTCTGTCCAGTCCTCCGACCACAGTATTCACCAAAGGTATGGTTCTGATCATTAACAATCTTCACAAAGTCAAAACTATAATGAAGAAAATATTAATCGAAGATTTTCTTCACAGAAACACATATTATCCTTGATTGAGTTTACTCGACTATAATTACTCTTCAGCAAAGATAAACTGAAAGAATAAGGGGCAATTTTAAAGCTCCACTGATAGTTGAAACGACGTTAAAAGTCCTTAAGCTAATTTGAAACCACGAGGCACAGCTAAGGATGAAGCTTCTTGTCTCTAATATAGAGAAAAGCAACAAAGATTACTGACGATTTTCTTGTCTAATGATAAGAAGGTTTGAACTAAGTTTCCCTTGTATTTTTTGTATGAGTGCTGTAAAGTTTGCTTCAGCTACATCATCTACCTTTGCTTGAATTTTTTATCAAGCTCATTTTGCAAAACTAGCATGAAAACATAATAGCGGACACAGAACTCTTAGACCGGCTGCCTACAATGAAAAATGTTTAATTCGTGGCAGAGAGGACTATCTTGCCTGCATGATGGGTGAAACTCCACATCAAAGTCAACGAAATATATTCCCATTGGCCCTCCGGGTGGAATAAGAACAGAGTATTCACAATCCATATCTGCTGGATAGGTAAATGGATATCCCGGACTTTTCAATGTGCTGTTTACCAAAACGCCACATTCTGAAGAAATAGTAGTATCAGTACATTATTATAATTGTCTGTATTTTTTTTTAATAATGCAAAGAAATATTCTTATTTCAAGTGCTTAAATCTATTTACAATGGAATCTGTAATTCTATATTTTTTACATGTGTCGATAACAATAGAATTTTAAATATATATACGTTACTAGTATGTTTTCTTAGGAAAAAAAACGTTAAATATATTTAAAAGTCTGTGGACTTTGATTGAAAAAGGTAAGATTTATCTAGGCTGAAATATAGCAATAAAGAATTAAAGGCTAATATTTAGAAATGTAAAAATTGTAATAATACTACTATTATTAGTAATAATATTATAATTGTTATTATTATTTGATGTTAGGGTTTGTCACCCTAATGCCGACTCGTACCGGAACATGGAACCCCAACAGGTCTATCGGATACATGAGAACGAGAAAAAACGCCAGTATTCTATACGAATACTTGATGGGGAACGGGAAACATTTACCCCGCTGGTTTTTACGACAACGGGTGGGGTAGGGAAATAATGCCCTAGGTTTCATTGTAGATTGGCAGGGCGCATTGCCTCAAAGAAAGAAGAGCAATATTCCACAGCCACCTCCTGGGTAAGAGTCTAAGTTTCGTTGGCGCTTTTGCGATCTGCTTTTGTCTGTTGAAGAGGCTCCAGGAACATTATCAAAGTTCAGCGTGACACGAAGAACAATCACATTGGTATTAACGTTATTGAAGGAGCCATCTCTTCGGTCTTTTTATCGCCAATTTTTACATTTCTCAATATCTGCCTTTTATTCGTTATTGATATATTTTAGCCTAGATAAATCTTACTTATTTCAATCAAAGTCAACGGCTTTTTTAACAAATGTTATGTTTTTTTTCCTTAGCAAACATATTAGCAATGTATTTATATATTAAAATTTTATTGTTATCGACAATAAAAAAAACATATAGAATTATAGACTCCATTATAAATAGATTTTAGCCCTTGAAATTAAAATTTTTCTTTCTGTTATAGTTATTATTATAATTATTATTTATCATTGTTCCCATTAATATTATAATCATTATTACAGCATGTACTTTTTTGGCAAAAATGATAAAAGGAAAATGATAATGATGATGATCATGATGGTAATGATGATGACGATGGTAAAATCATAGCGTGCTAATTACATAAACAATGTTGAAATGTTTAAGAAGAGTCACATTGAATAAAAAGCTATGATAGATTTGATTGATTACTATGTTAATTAATACTTTTTATATACCAGTTTGGTGTTACGAGTTGCAAAGCAACATGTTACATCAAGGAAAATTTAAGTTAGTTTTCCGTTCCCCACAAACGAAATAACTGATCACATTAAAGCAATGAACCCGTCTGATTTGGCCCAAAGAAACCCTTCGTTAAAGTAGCAACAACAAAGTCATTTCCCACCTTGTGTAGCTAAGCCACCGGAATTTCCATTCAATGCTTTTAAATAAATTGCCAAAAACAGTGCCATGAGGAGCGCAGGTTCCGCCGCAACCATAGTTTCTGAGAACGGGTAAAACAAAATAAAAGAGAAATTCATTTAACGATAAATCGATTTTATCACCTATCGTATAGAATATCAATATTTGTATTAATTTTAAAATAATCATCTTTAACTCGTGCGCCGATTTTTTTACCTCTTTTGTTTGTATGGTTTTTTCTAATACGAGTATAAGCTCTCAAACCATAATATAGTGAAAACCTTTTCAATGTTTCAAAAGTTGACTGAAGCACTCCAATGCTATTTAGAAGGGCCTCATAATGCTCTCTTATTAATACTCGTGAAGGCCAGTTTTAATTTAGCAACGAAAAATGATAATTTACATCCAATTATTACCTAGGTACCTAACTATTCATATTTTTTTTCTTAGCGAAAGAAAAAAAAAGCACGGGACTCCAGAGTTTTACATCCACTATGGTGTCCGAACATTCCTCGGTTTACAAGCATAGCTGGTGTGTTTCCATAGAGCTGCACACTAACGCAGCCCAGCTAAAATTTGGAGATAAAAAATACAATTCCATTTGTAATTTCTTTCTTTGCTCTGTATTACATCTGTCTTATCAAAAAGTCATATTTCATAAATGCATCTGATTTGCGACTTCACGACGTTTTATTTTGCGATCATTTAGTGGGTGAGGCAGAGGTGACCACTGAAATATCGTGAAAATGTATTGAATTGAATTTTTTATTTGTTCTCGATTTGGATGGAGTTCCTTTCCGCCACATTTTAAGGCAAAATACGTCACACTCTGTTTAAAAGGATTCTGTTCGTCACAAGTCTTCCGCTTGCGTGTCTGACGATTCTTCCAAATTCAGCACACGATGCACGTTCAGGCAAGGACCGTGAGTATTACTACTGGCTGCCCTACTTGTTCTCCCCTTATACCATGCTGTAATACTGGTATTACGTTTTTGCCAACATGGTTATCACTTCTCAGGTGCGGAATTCCCTTTATCAAAGCACACGTGACCCTTTGCGAGGGCAGGTTTAATTGTGGACCGTCCAAGCCTCTCCTACGAATGTCTGAGTTGACGAATGATTGTAATGTCATATAAAGCCGTAGCGCAGACGTCACATGGCAAACAATGTACATTCTAAGGTAGCTTCCTGTCGTAAACGCTGCTTCCTCCAAGAATTTGTACCTATCTGAGGATATGTTCCACTTCAAAAATAATTCCCCTTCGAAAACATCTAATCCTCTCGTCGAGTATTTCTAGCAACTTTCGATCAATTATTCATGGTGCATGGAGAAACTCGAGGTGTTTTACAGCAAGTTTTACAATGCGAATACATTTTACCGTTTGGGCCGACTGTGTTAGAGAAAGCGAAATCGCAGGTTTCACTATTTTGATTACGCTTATATCATTATTTGTTTCGTTGGATCAACGAAACCAATCTTCGTCTCGAACTATTTTATGAACAGAAAGTTTTATAACGGCCATTTTTTGGTTGTTAAACATCTATCTGACAGGAAGGACACAAGGAAAACATATTCTTACCAATAGAATGACGTCTTGTACCAGTTTACTGTTAATCTCTGTCCTTTTACGCCCAAACCACCTGTTTGGAAAATAGGGACCGGGAAAAATGTTTAGGCCAAATTTTCTGAAACGAAAAAAAGGGAGCATATGAGAAGTATCCATATCCGATTATAAAGAGAAAAATTCCGGAGGAATGCTTTCGACGAGCGTGCAAAGCTAAATCTATTTCACGCCTCCACTTCTGGAAACTTTGAGGAAAATTTTATATCTTCCGTGATTTGTTTCGTTTAGTTTATTTGTCACTAAACTGACAGTTGTTCCTTTGTTACTAAATAAGAATGATATTCGGTTTTTACAAGAGCTTTAACGATTGAGTTCTTTTAGATTTTCTTACCTCCGTTGCCTGTTGGGCGCCTCTTCGCTCTGCAGTTTAAATTAACTTGCCAAGACTTTCAATCACTCTTCTTAATGGAAAAAATAATTAGATTTTTCCAGAGTTGTTCTCTTACTGCATAGAGAGCCCCCAACCGTGCGTAAAAATTGATGTATTATCAGGGAGTAATGATTCCAAATGCTCGACCTTTTTTTAAATGACCCCAAAAAAAACTTCTAAATGTGACACTTCGTTAACTTATTGCGAAAATGAACTCTGAAAGGATCTCAACAAACTGAAAGGCCGAGAAAAGTAAATTTTTGATATTGAGGTTCGAATGAAGAAAATCATCAAACAGCTGAGTAAACCTTTTTCTATTAACTAAACTTTAAGGTGACAGTTTCAAATTTTATTTGTTTTGTTTGTTGAAAATTATCTTGAAACACTAAGACCTTGGCCTTTGTATCAACGCCTTCAAATTACCCAAGATTGTGTTTTTTTTTTTGTTTTTGTTTTTTTCCATAATTTACGCAGATGTAAACGACAGTATAGAGCAGTATACTATGAAAGGGGTAGGGGGCGTCAACTAACTCTTGCGAAGGAAAAGTCGCTGGATTTATTTGCGTATGCTTGGGTAAATATTTCTGGAAGCAATCAATCCGGGTTAAAAATATCCTTTCAGCGGAATTTGAAGTTTTTAATGGCTTTAATAATCTGGAGCAAAACAGGTGTCTCACAATAAGTTCCTGTATGGAGGAAACGGGTTTAATCTACGTTGAAAATTAAGGTTTAGGATTCAAGCGAAATTGTTTGATGAGAAAGTCACCGGTTTTATTTAGAAATTCCTAAAGAAATATGTCATTTGAAGAGCTCCGTCACTGAGACATAAAAGTTCTAGAAGACGTAAATGATACCGACCATAATTATGCTCCCAATTGACAGAACATTTTCGGCTTAAGATGAGGCTCTTAATAGCTATTATTATACTTTAGACTTATAATGAAAAATTGATTGGTCGGGAGCATTCGTTCCACTATTTACAATAGCGCGTGAAGTTAACATGATAACCCATACTGCATTAATCATGTTCGATCGAGTTCTCGAATATCTGCGAACTCAAACAGAAGTGTCTTCTTTTTCAGATTGTTTAAAAAGTTTATAATAAAATAATTAGTGAATTCGGTTTTCGCATTTTGTTGTGAATTATCAAACTTCGTGTCGGTGTTATTTGCCTCAGCCTTCTGCTTCGGTTTAGATAATTCATGCTCAAACTCATCCAATATTAATAGTGGCCGAAGCAAAAAGAAGCTGGGGAGATAATGAAAGATCTCAAAGTGAAAGGAGACTGCTTTTGGCCGCCTAGTAATCTTGAGGTTGGAGTTTCGCTTCTCTAATCGGGCGTTCGGTAATGGAGTGTGCAGCCTTGTGCTTCTTTTATGAGTAAACCTAGAAATAGATAACTCGCTAAAATGGGTTCTTTCAACATAGTAAGCGGTCAGATAGCAAGCAATGCACTTTGGAAGTAAGGTGAGATATTTGTAGTGAGAATTTGACTCAATTTTTTATTCCTAAGAGCGGCCGTAAATATTCCCATACAAACTCTTATAATTTCGCTGACTCTTATTTCGCAAGGTGATCATCTCACAGCTGGAGCTTGGGCCGCCTGTGATGTAACCTCAGAGAAGTATGTTCGACGAAAGGTCTTTCATGAGTCCTTCAGAAGGACTACGATTTTTTTTATGGTTCCGCGCACTTCACTAAAAAAGTGGAGAATAAAATCTTATCTGCACTGGTTACCACTTCTCGCAAATAGTAGGGACTATAACTCCCGGGTCTGGCCTTGTTTCCAAAATTTCTAAAAATTGTGGGCACTTGCAGTTTCCCCTAAAGATTGTATACTGCTCAGTGACAGTGACATAACCATGACAGTGACAGCAGTAAGAACAGTGAGAAAAAAAATAAGTATCAACCAGCGTTTTAACAGTGCTAACTCACTAAGGGCAGTATTCGTGACTTCGCGACGAAAAAAATGGTTTTTTTTCATTGCCCGTGAAAAGATTTATGGACTAATGTTTCAAAGTCATGAAATTGCATCTTGTCCTATTTTCTCTTCCTTTTCGTGAGTTTTATTTCTTTTTTGGCTCGTCACAAGCCAAAGATAATTTTTAAGTCAAATCACCTGCAATAAACTGACAGCGATTCTGAGTAAACATTAATAGATTTAGTGGATGCCGCTGTGACTGAAATACGTACAGTTCAAGCATCCAATGGCGCAAACGAAATTGGAAAGTTCCATTCCTTAATCGTGATATTATCAATAACGTGGATGTTTCATGATCTGACGAAATTTACTACATAGACGCCTTTTAATGGCATTTAGATTGTAGAGTCATGCAAGCATAGAGATCTTCCTCGGCGATCACGATTATTTATGCGACGTTTCAAGTCACAATATAGGTTATAGTTATTGAAGGAAGTTAACAACCTTTAATTTTGTTGTCTGAACTGTTCGAAATATATTTTCTCAATTTTTAGAAAGAGTCACATATGAGTTTAACTCGAGCTGTTCAGTTGCATTCACAAATTGTATGCGTTCATTTTAAACTGTAGGTGAGTAAAAGGTATAACTGTGGGTTCGAATTTATTTCAGTACAAGCTTAAGGAAATTTAAATTCTACACATCCATAGAGTTTTATACATATTAAGTTTCTCTGTTTAAAGACAGCTTTTAGAATGAATATTCGTATTTCTCATAACTGCATTATGTCTGTTTCTTGTCTGAATATGCAAACCTTTGTGACTATTCAACTGATGTGCAGAGCAAGTGAAACATTCCATAAGCTAGAAATTGACAAAACGAATCCTGTGCTTCTCACAGGCTGATAATTCAACGTGAATTAGTTATAAGAAAAAAAATAAAGTGCAATCTCTTCATTTGACTGTATCTAGTAACGTTTCAATGTCGAAAGAACATTTCGTTTAATTTTAAGACCAACCTATGGCGCTACTCTCTCTTTAAGAAGCATTTTTGTCCACTTTCCACATCATTGAAAAAAAATGAAAACGGTAATATACACCTATTTAGTTTAAGAAGAAAGGACTCTCTTATTGAGGGAAAAAATGTTTTAATTTAGTTCTTCCTAAAACCAAATTTCTCTGTTCAAAGACAGCTTTCAAAACGACTATTTGTATTTCTCATGACTGCATCATGTCTGTTTCTTGTCTAAAAATGTAAACCTTTGTGAGTATTCAACTGATGTGCAGACCAAGTGAAACAAATTAAAAGCTAGAAATTGACAAAACGAATCCTATGCTTCTCAAAGGCTAACATTTTAGGGCCAATTTATGTGGTGTTGAGTGTTGAAAAATCACCTTTCTTTACTTCCTAATTATCTTAAATGTAACTTCGATTTAAAAATTATTTAGTAGATCGATTTATTTTAAAAAATAGTAGTTGAAATCTATAATTGTATATGTCTGTGTGTTTAGATAGAAAAGTTTTTTTTTTTGGAAGAGCTCGTTGCATCGCATATCATAATTAGGGTTTTTATCATCATCATTAGAGAAGTTTTCAGTTGAGAGTAGAAAGTATTCGGGGATTGCATTAGCTTAACTCTACTTCGTTCTGTGATTGGTTCAGAAAGCTCGAGTCACTTTCTCAACCAATCAGATGCAAAACTGAAACCAATCACTACTTAGTGGTAACGTTTTCCCGCGCTTTAGGCAGTTTGGTTGTTTTTACCTCGAGTTCGCATCGGCTCTTAAAGATCTTTCTTAAAGATATTTCCACAATGTTCCTTGACTTTAAACATTACAAACCGAAAAAGGATATTGTGAGCACAAGGTGCTTTGCTTTCATGGAACAGGACGAGTTTAAACCTGGTCCTGCCTGTATCGAACTGTAAGTAAATACGACTATTCGTTAACTGCATCAGAGACTCTTTCATGATATAAGCAATCTTAGCAATCAAAACTGATTAAAGTGTTTGTACAGGTATAGGCGGTGGCCTCGAGGTCGTATTAAAAGGGTTTAGGTCAGGGCGTTATTCCGGAATACTGTCTTGCGTTCTTAGGCTGGACACTCACATGGGTTTCAATAACCTTTGCCATAAGCGGATGCCAGCTGCCTGAATAGGCGGCTGAGTCCGGAAAAGGGGGCGTAGAGCGGTGAGAGGTCTGATTAAGGCGGCGGTAGGCCGTGGACAACCGGCTTTCATTGAAAACCCTGCGTTTACCTTTTATTTACTGTGTAACTGTTTTTCTGTCTGCCTTAACGGCAGACTGCTTAGCTCTCTATCTGACTGACTTTCTGACCACCTGACAGTCATTTATTTTCTCTTTATCTGAATGTCTGTCTTTCTGACCAACTGATTTTCTGAATGTTTATTTGACTGACTTTCTGACTATCTCAATGTCGGTCTATCTGTCTGAATGTTTGTGTGTCCGTCTGCTGTTATTGTTATCCTATACCGCTATATTTTCACCTAACACTCAATGTCCTTGATGACTGATATCAGACAAAAGATAGCATACGAGTAAGCCTTAATTATTATCCAACAGCACAAAGTAGAGTACAAATAACGCGCGAATAGAGTACAAATATACTGCCACATTGTACGGTTATTTGGACAGTTGGTTATTGCGTACTGTGTAAAAACCTGTTTAACGGGTTGGCTGCGCGCGTAACACTTCTCTATCCGCTTTGCTTTCCCCCCCTTAGGAGAAATGAGCAGAAAGACCTGGCAGAAAAAAAGCAGTTAGATAATAAATAACTTATTAGGCGTTTTGGTGTGTAGTATCACTGAGTATTGTTACCCATTGTTTGTGATTTGACTCGCCTTACGGGCTTATCAAAAATACTCAGTGATACTACACGCAAAATTACTCTGTGATACTACACACCAAAACGTCTGATGAAATATATTTATTGGCGCTTAAGTACAAGCGTTTCTTTGCTTGCGTGAAGAATTGGAAATTGCTTACCATTTGTATTACAGTGCATTAGTATTATAATTAATTACAACACTAAAGTATAACTAGTTACCACGATACAAAAACTCATTACTTGGCCAACGAATTTTAAAGAAATATGTTAGTTTTACAGTGTTCGCGAGAAGAATTAAATTTGCCCTTTTATCAAACTCTTTGCGAGATAAAAGGCAAACTTAGTTTGAAAACAGTGAATTCCACAAGGATTATAAATTATTAGAGAACAGGGTTTAATACTCATTTCTCCATAGACCTAGAATGTCAAAATTATAATTATACGTTTCATAAGTGACTGATGTGCAGAGCGAGTGGAACATTAGGCTACAAATTAACAAAACGAATCCTATGCTTCTCACAGGCTGGTACTTCAACGTGATTTAGTCATAAAAAACGACTAAAGGAAAAGAAAATGTTTTAATGTAGTTCTTCTCCATTTTAGGGGCAATTTATTTGGTAGTGAATGTCAGAGATAAACGGAAAAAATCATCTAAATTTCCTTATTGTCTTAAATGCAACTAAGATTTAGAAACTATTAATTAAATCAATAGTGATTTGGTAAAACTTTTTACAGTAAAAATCAACGGTAAAACAGGACGTTTCGACCAAACTTCGGTCATTTTCAAGTGAATGGTAAGAATGTAACGATGAATATATCTATGCGTGTAAGAAATATAAAATTTGTGGAAGTGTAAACGGACATTAAGAATCCTACAAAAAGGAGAAATAATTAGAAGCTAATTGAAAAAGAAAAAAAAAAGTTAAAAACCTAATTAAAAATCTAATTAAAAACTAGAATCTAATTAAAAACTTAATTAAGTCTTTTTAATTATAGTTTTAATTTTTATTAGTTTTTATTTAGCCTCTGATTATTTCTTCTTTTTGTAGAGTTCCTATTGTCCGTTTACAGGTCCAAATATTTTACATTTCTTACACGCATATATATATATTCATTGTTACATTCTTACCATTCGCTTGAAAATGACCGAAGTTTGGTCGAAACGTCGTGTTTTACCATTGATTTTTATTATAAGATTTAGTAGATCGATTTATTTTAGAAATTGTAGTTGAAATCTTTAATTGAAGGTGTCGATGTATTTAGTTAGGAGAGTTTATCTATAATAAAGATTTAGAAAGTGAGAATCACTCTGTGATCATTCTGTTTGTCAAACTTTTCATATAGCTTACGCCTGCAACTGACTTAGTTTTCGTCCTCTGATAACATTGTATGCTTGTCGATCACTGAAGGACAAGACCGAAATGACATAGTCTAGGTTCTTGAGGCGTTAGACAGGACTTAAGGCAAAATTATTTATTCATTCACGAGTCTCATCGATTGGCCTCTATCTGAAAGAGATTCCACTGTGAAAACTTTCTTCAATTGTGTCAAATTGATCAGAAAGGTCTTCCGGGGAAAAATTGAAGCTCCCTTTTCAACCATTAAAAGCCACAAGACGTCCAAATGAGGTTTTAAAATTTTATAACCACCATTGGCGCAATCTTGTTAGCCCTAGATTTCCATCATGACAAAATCGAGTACCGTTTTTTCGTTAGTTGTTAACAAATTGAATATCTCAGCGACAGGTTTTAAGGCATTACTTTTTGAGGGTTTGAGGAGATACATTGATTCCTGTTTCAATTTAAGATAAAACAAATAAGGCATCTTTGTGTAAAAATTTCCACGAAAGATATTTATGAACCTACAGGTTAACAAAGGCAAAAAATTGCAAAGGTCACTAGCATCAGAATCGAAGTCAATTGGTTATTCCATTAGACTGGGTGTTATAAGATGCCTTCCAATCTCTTCCCTGTTACCTGTAGGCATATCTTTTGTTCCAAGCAGTCCATTTTCGCTTTACCATGACAGCATGGGATATCAAGATAAATTGAGAGAAGTGAATCGTGAGATCCATTAAGATGCCATAAATTCCTAAGTGGTTTTTGTGAGGATGGCAGCTGACTTAGTCAAGATTAGGACGAAAATATTTTGGGGTCAAAGGATTTTGGGGTCAAAAGATTTTAGGGTCAGAGGATTTTGGGGGATCATCTGGTTTTCAGGTGGAACGGTAGGGGGGGTTAGTCCTCGCCAACAGAGTGTTGGACTGTTTAGGTTAACTAGCTTCAGCAACTCGCGTAAACGGAGGCACCAGAAGTCTGTTCAGGAGCTTCACTTATCTCTCTGAGACTCTGTCTCTCCTCTAATAGTTCAGGCCTGGGTACATGCTCTCTATCGGTTGGCATCTTATGGGAAAGATGACCGTCGCAGAGTAAATATATTTTTAGAAAGCTCACCAAAACAATCTCACAAGACATTCGAAATAAACAACAAAGTACCTAATAACAACCTCCTTGATTTGGATACGTTGATTCCTTAATCTTGAGGTATTTAAGATTGAGAAGATATGTAAGACATGGTTTGATGCTACTCTGGTTTGCAGATTTAATGAATGTAACCGAAGAAGTTACAATTCATAGATCCAACGTTTCGACACTCCTGTCTAGTGCCTTCATCAGGGGTGATCTAAACGCTGCAACAAGAGGTCCTTTTATATGATCACTAATTAGCAGTCTTTTTTTGACGAGGTGTAAATAGGCGTCAGGAAGCAAACCGCCATCCTCACGATTTAGAGGAGCGTGGGCGGAGTTAATATGCCAAGCCTCCAAACAAAGGTGCTGGTGGTAACGCCGGTTAGTGGTGATAATTTTAGAATTATCCCACCCAATTGTATGGGTGGTTAGACATGTGTGCTCCGATAAAGCAGAATTTTCCTTTTTGCAAAAGAAAACCGCTTTTTGATGCTCTTTTAAACGTGTACCAAACTGACGTTTGGTCTGCCCGATGTATTCGTGGTCACAGTCATTGCATGGAATAGAATAAATGGCGTCGTTTCGTTGTTTTTTCGTGACAGGATCCCTAGGTTTGGCGAAAATATGCCCCAAAGTCTGAAAAGGTTTTTGAGCGACTTTAACGTTGTGGCTATTCAAAATTCTCTTGATGGGTTCGGTAACAGCTTGAATGTAAGGGATAACAGCAAAACCAGTCGCTGGTTCCCTTTCATCAAGAGCGTTACTAATTGTAACTGGTTTTTGGTAGTTACGGAGAAAGGTTTTTGTATAACCATTTGCTTCCTTGGTCGAGGAGTTCTGCAGTTCGAAAGAACTACAGACGTTTACCAAACAGAGAGAGAAACGCGACAGAAAATTCCGTCATTTTCTCAGTAAGAGGTCTCCTGTTAATTCAGGCTCATCTCTGAAAGATAAATGGGTCATGAACCTTTCCTCCAAGGAGTTATCCGCGCTGGAGCGGAGTGGTTTAGAGAAGTGTCTGAAGTTTGCTATTGCTCCTCGCAAATACCGACTGCCGAAATTGTCGCCGTTGTTCAGGAGAGTATCTCTCAACTCAACGACGACCATAGGCATTTGGTAAGAGCAGAAGTAAGCAGCATACTCAGGCGTGTTAAACCTCCTCCCAAAAACATTCAAAAGTATGTTTTCAATGCGCCTATAGCTCTTGAAAAAGGATCCGGACAGGCTCGTATTATCTGCTGACAAGGGTAATTGTGTTGTGGTTATGGACAAACAGCTATATCACGAGAAAGCTTTCTCTGCTTAATGACAAGAGTACGTATGCTGTCTTAAACTCTGATCCTACCAGTAAAGCTCAAAGAAAGTTAAAAAAAATGTTGCTTGATTTGAAAAAAGCTGGTAAAATTAGTGACTCTACGTACAAAATGTTATGACGGTCAGTTGTGACGGCTTCTGTCCACGTTTTTATGGCTTACCTAAAATTCATAAACCGGGAATTCCTTTGACATCCATTGTCTCTTTTATGGTTATCTTGCGATAATTTTGTCGCCTGTTGTTGGGAATACTGATTACACTGTCAAAAATTCCTGCGAATTTGCGGATTTTATAAGAGATAAAACTCTTAACGCTTGTGAAGAACTAGTATCTTTCGACGTTGTTTCGCTCTTCACTAAAATCCCAGTTGATCTTGCCGTTAAGGTTGCGGAGGAGAGACTCAGAGAAGATGGCTCCCTAGGACTAAGAACTTCTTTGCCTGTGGAAGATATTATTCATCTGCTGTCTTTTTGCTTCAAAACCACGCAATTTACATATAACGGCACCTACTATCAACAAGTTTTTGGTACAACGATGGGTTCACCTGTCTCTGCTGTCATTGCTAATATGGTAATGGAAGACGTGCAACAAAGGGCTTTAGTCACTTCACCGGTTAAACCCTTTATCTGGAAACGATATGTCGATGATGTTATTTCTACGGTATCCGGAAATGAAGCGGAGCACCTCTGGTCGCATTTGAATTCAGTAGAGCCTTCTATCCAATTCACCCTTGAGCGTGAAAAAGATAGACATTTGCCCTTTCTTGATTTCAATGTGTCCAGAGGGGTTCAGGGTAATTTAGAGACAAGTGTCTACCGTAAACCTACCCACACCGATAAATATCTCGCTTTCGATTCTCACCACCCTATTGCCATTAAAAGTCTGTAGCCAAAACTTTACTTAGGAGGGCTGACTGTCTACCATCTTCACTCGATTAGAAGGCTGAGGAGAGGAAATATGTTTCTAATGTCCTAAATGCAAGTGGCTATGCAAAAACCTTTCTCCGTAACTGCCAAAAACCAGTTACAAATAGTAACGCTCTTGATGAAAGGGAACCAGCGACTGGTTTTGCTGTTATTCCTTACATTCAAGCTGTTACCGAACCCATCAAGAGAATTTTGAATAGCCACAACGTTAAAGCTGCTCAAAAACCTTTTCAGACTTTGGGGCATATTTTCGCCAAACTTAAGGATCCTGTCACGAAAGAACAACGAAACGACGCCATTTATTCTATTCCATGCAATGACTGTGACCACGAATACATCGGGCAGACCAAACGTCAGTTTGGTACACGTTTAAAAGAGCATCAAAAAGCGGTTTTCTTTTGCAAAAAGGAAAATTCTGCTTTATCGGAGCACACATGTCTAACCACCCATACAATTGGGTGGGATAATTCTAAAATTATCACCACTAACCTGCGTTACCACCAGCACCTTTGTTTGGAGGCTTGGCATATTAACTCCGCCCACGCTCCTCCAAATCGTGAGGATGGCGGTTTGCTTCCTGACGCCTATTTACACCTCGTCAGAAAAAAGACCGCTTATTAGTGATCATGTAAAAGGACCTCTTGTTGCAGCGTTTAGATCACCCCTGATGAAGGCACTAGACAGGAGTGTCGAAACGTTGGGTCTATGAATTGTAACTTCTTCGGTTACATTCATTAAATCTGCAAACCAGAGTAGCATCAAACCATGTCTGATTGTCCACCTGGTTGCCGTGTGAACTTTAACATATTTTAAATATGTAAGAGTTTTTGTAACTAGTTGAAGTGAGGATATGGGGTTCAAGAGTTTCATATTTCGGATAAAAACATTAATTAGTGGCCTATTTGTCAGCTGAAAATGTTTGGTTGCTAATTTTTTCCAAGAAAAAGCTAAAATATTTATAAAAATATTTCCCTAAAGGTATTTATTGACTAACAGGTTGACTTGGGCAAAAAATTTCCAAGGTCACCAGCAGTAGATTCAAAATCAACTGGTTATTCAACCAGACTGAGTGTCATAAGATACTTTAAAAGTTCTTCTCTATTTCCTATAGGTATTCACATCTTTTGTTTCAAGCAGTCCTTTTAGCTATTTTTTCTATACGATGACAATATTGGATGTCAAAAAAAAAATTGAGACAAAGTGAACCATGAGATACCATGAATTACTCTGTGGGAATTGTGACGAGATAAATTATGTAATGTATTCTGTCACAAAAATCTTAAAGCTTATAAGAACATAACATAGTGAAGAGATCACAAAGCGAAGCAGTCGAAATAAGCCTGGACAGTTGTACCCCTTTGTGACGATACGGTGAAGATGAACTTTCTTGGTTTCGCTTTCCCCTTGGCGTTGCTTGTAGCAGTTCAGCTAACCACTTTAACATGGGCTGCAACGAATGTGACAAAAACTTCAGGAAAAGGTAAAAAAGTGACCCCTTTACGTCGAATCTCCGTAGCATACGCATACTGTATTCATTGGATTAAGCGTCGCTCCTGCATAAGCCATCTGAAACTGTAACTCAAACGCGAGTGGGCGTGCAAAGTTTGTCTAAGGCACCCTTGAAACTTATTTTACGGCGGAAATTTTTTTCTCAGTTTCAAACGCTGCAGTTCTTCAGTAGACACACCTTTGAGAGCGGTAGTTACTTTTAAATTTTTGCAAACATAGAGCAAGCCTGTTCAAGCCTGTTCAACCCTGCGTAGGTTGTTAATTCGATTCCGATAGTAGATCTAAACGTAAACCTTCACATATTGATGTTTGATCGACAAATTTTGAACTATGTACTTCTAGAAAAAAATAAACTTTGAGATACACTATCTATTACCTGCTGAAAACAATTTACAGTGGAACAAAAGAAATTGTGATGGACTTTAATTTTTATGTCACGGAAGTTTTTTCCTAGAGAAGTTTAGCAAGCGAATCGTTGCATCTTTAGTACAAGAAGAAAACTGAGATATTTGGTAAACACTCGATAGGTTTTGTTTCGTTTTTGAAGGATACTTTTGTTTCGAGTTTTCGTCTTTTTTCTTTTTTTAACTTTGTGAGGATGGCAGATGACCTAGCGAAAGTTAGATAAACGTTTGCTAAACTGCGGTAGGTTACGCTAGTCTTCAAAGAAGTTTACGCGGCAAGCCAGTCCTCCAAAATTCAAAGAAAAAGAGAGCCTCCTTCCTCAAACTCTACGGTCAGTTTTCAATTTTGGTCATCATGGCTGATGAAATGTGTTTCAAAGATTTTTTCAAATTTCTCCTAACCGTAACAATACATCATTAATTCTAATTAATTAATTAGGGAGCAATCAACATTTATTACATGGGGGGAGGGGGCAAGGAAGGGTGGAAGAAGGATTTTTGGGGGCCAAAAGCTTCACATTTCAGATGGAAACATAGTACTTAGTGGCCTATTTGTCAGCTGAAAATATTCGGTTGCTAATGTTTTCCCGGGAGGAAGCTAAAAACATTTGTAAAAATATTTCCCTTAAGGTATTTATTAACTAACAAGTTGAGTCGGGCAAAAAAATTCCAAAGGTCACCAGAAATAAAGTCCAAATCAACTGGTTATTCAAGCAGACTGAGTGTATTAAGATACTTTAAATGCTCTACTCTATTTCCTGTAAGTATTCACATCTTTTGTTTCAAGCAGTCCTTTTGGCTTTGAAGATAGATTTTTGCTATTCGATGACAACATTAGATGTCAAAAAAAATTGAGGCGGAGTCAACCATGAGATTCATTAAGATTTCATGAATTCCTCTGTTGTAACTGAGGCGAAATAGGTTATGTAATGTATTCTATCACAAAAATCTTAAAAGCCGAGAAGAACATAACATAGTGAAGAGATCACAACAGCAGTCGAGATAAGCCTGGACAGTTGTACGCCTTTGTGACAATACGGTGAAGATGAACTTTCCTTGTTTCGCTTTCCCCTTGGCGTTGCTTGTAGCAGTTCAGCTCAACACTTTTACATGGGCTACAACGACTATGACAAAAACCTCAGGAAAAGGTAAAAAGGTGTTCCCCTTATTTCCAATCCCTTTCGCACACGCAAACCGTATTCATTGGATTAAGCGTTGCTCCCGAATAGGCGCTCTGGGACTGTAACTCAAACACTGGCTGGCGCTAGTTTGCCTGAGGCACCCTTGGAACTTATTTTACGCGGAAATTTTTTTCTGGGTTTCAAACGCTACAGTTCTTCAGTAGAAACATATTAAAGAGCGATAGTTACTTTTAAATTTTTACCAACATAGAGCAAGCCTATTCAAGCGGTGGGTTCTGTGTGGGTTGTTAATTCGATTCCGATAATAGATCTAGACGTAAACCTCCACATATTGATGTTTGATCGACATATTTTGAACTATGTATAGACAAAATTAAACTCTGAGTAACAGTTTCCTTAATTACAAATTACCGGTTCATTGATTCGTATAAGAAAACTCAATTGTTGTAGAGCTCATAGAGCTAACATGAAAATTACAAATGATCCTCTACTGCATTTCTTTCAAGAATGTTTCACGGAAAGACAGATATTCTTACTCGAGGTCTAATTTGGTGGACAATTTTTTTCCGAAAAAAATTAAAATGAAAATTGCAAATGATCCTAAACTGCATTTCTATGAAGAACCTTCTACAGAAAGACATGCAGATATTATTACTCGAGGTCTAATTTTGTTCAGCAAAACGATTGAAAAAAACGGATTTACCAAAGATTTAAATATTAACTTTTATCATTGCCCTTGAATGAGAATTGAATGGAGGAGTAACATACGGACACCTGAGGAGGTAGTCGTCGTTTTCGTCCGAATGAAGAAGCTCTATGAAGGATAGACATATAGCATAACTTTGAGAAACGTGTGGTAATGTGAATAAAAAGACAACCTTTTCTTGTGTCAAAGATTATGATGAGCAAGGAAAACACCTGGGTGAGCAACCACTACGTAGCATGGAAATAGAGTGCGATCTTGACTCGTTCTCGTTGCGTAATAGTAAACCAACCTATCCAGAGCTCGAGAAGCTCCGTCCCCTCTGCCAAGGCGAGTATTACGCCACTCTCTACAATAATGATTTGGGAATTGCAAGTTACTCACTCTACAAGATTACCGCCGCACAAGCCACGACACCCAAGAAACCAAGACCTAAAGGCTACCCATGGCGACGGAATCTGACGCCAGGTAAGGTAATTAGTGTTGTCGTTATAATTTACTTGTGTGATGAAGAAATTGAGGGAAAAAATTGATTCGTTTCCCATTCCACTACTACAACGTCCGTTCATTCGTGTTGTTTTGGTCTTTCACGCACTGTTTATGCGATCGATAAGATGCTGATAGATAGACAGATAGATAGGTGGGTAGATAGATAGATAGGTGGGTAGATAGATAGATAGGTGGGTAGATAGATAGATAGGTGGGTAGATAGATAGATAGATAGATATTACGTAGATATGATATACATTTACATTATGCATCATTATTCTATCAGGCCATTTTACCACATTAAGGCAACGGCAAACGCAAAACATGCGACGGTATTACACTGCAGGTACAATGGAGCAAAAGTACGGATGGAAAGAGAAGAAACTTGTGGGAAAAGTCATGCATGATGGTTTAACCATGTTATGCAAATCATTCCCTTGACTTAACTGAGATCTCTCACTTAAAAGATTTCGTAACTGTGATCGGGAGGGTAACAACTATATTTACCGAGCGGATAAATCGAGAACAAAATTTCTTGGCTTGTGAGTAACATTAGTGTACTTTAAAATTCTTTCACGTTCAGGGATTCATCAAGGAAGCAATGCATTGTATCAGAGACAACCTACTCCGCGTAAATACGATAGAAGCCACCTCGTTCCTGTTAATATCTTACGTTACAGCGATGAAAGTGCTCGTGCCACTTTCACCTACACCAACTGCGTGCCGCTAATTAAAGGTTTCAACAGAGGTGTGTGGAAAAAGTACGAACAGAAAATAGACAAATACGCCCGGACAGTTTGTTCTCCGAACGGCGGAACCCTTTACCTAATCACTGGCACATCATCGGTTCAATTTGATGAGGAACTTGATAATCAAGGTGAAAAAAAAATTACCGTGTTGGTGAAACCTCAGCAGTTGTTCCATGACAACGTGGATGCAAAGAAGAAGATCGCAATTCCAAACTCAATTTGGACGGTGGGCTGTTGTTTGAACTTGAATACCAATCAAGTCGTGGGAGCGTTTGGTGTAATAGGTGGTAATTCTTTAGGCGAAAAGTCCTTAAATAAATTTATAATGCCCAGAGCAAAGGTCGCAGATGTTGAAGGGATCCTTAAATTAGAGTATCCAGATATTAAGTTGTTTCCAAACGGCAAGGATTGCTATGACAGAAAAAAAAACGTTCAATTGAAGTATGTGTAAGACCCTTGAAAGGAATCTGAGGGGCATCTTGCATGAAATAACCAGATTCAGATCAATACACAATTTTTATCATATCTCAATTAATACGTGCGCTATGATTGGTGAATAAAGCGGGCCGTATTTCACTGTACGCCTCGTTAAATTGAAAAGTTTATTTAGACTGAAATCTACCTCTACTGTTTGAACCAGTCTTTGTTACTCGTTTTCCTCGGGCTGTGCTGTAAGTTACGAACTCGGTTGGGAAGAGGTGTTTAGAGCTTGTATTTTCATCCTTTGTGTTCAAAATATGCATGCTACTTTATCTGCTAAACAATATATATTGTAACGAAGAAGTGGAATCAACGAATTAATTAACTGTGATCTAAGAAATTAAACGAAATTTGAAGTTGTCCCAAACATTTTGTCAAAGATATTATATCTAACTGTATATCCTGGTATTTTCTTCCTAACTGGTTTCTTTTAGTAATTTCCCACCCCAGTTTAGAGGCTTCGTTCAAATTCGCAGGGAACCAAGCCACATAACTTTCTAGATTACACCTCTCAATCATTTCGCCATTCGAATGAGACCAAATCCCTAAGAATATTTTAATCGAGAGGGAGACGAGACAAAATCACATAATCTAACTCACAGCAATCTTCAAATGAGTGCCTGAGCTTTATTACCCGTGATGAAATTATTTTGCCTCATTGCACGCCGTGATTGGCTTATAAACTTGTGCGATTGTATCCTTCGAGCAGGCGAGCGGGCCCTCGATCATTATTGGCCCTGCGGCACGCGCGTTTTTCCGCCCACAAGAAGATTTGCGACGAGCCAGGAGAAATGTTTGCGGGAAGGCTATGGCACTTCTAATGAGCCTACACCCACTTGCCTCGCTAGTTCTATTTGTTTGTTTGTTTGTTTTTTTTCATCACAGCCTCATGCTTACTTTATCATGAGCGAAGAAACGCCCGTGGAGAAGTGCTGATATTGACGGCCCACTCGCAAGCTTTTGCCAATCAATCAACCAATCAGAGGAAGGACTAAACTCAAATCGCGACTTGATTATCCGTGTTTTCAAGTCTCTAATCGTGGCGATTACTTTCAGTTCACATAAAACTTGTAATGTTTACACCCTCTAATGTTGACTTCGTTCCGTTTGGGAAATTACTTTAGTCCTGGTCTTATGTCACTTGATCAAAAAGCGCTCAAATTCGATTGTGTGATTCCAATTGCGAATAAAACATCGTAATGAAATGCAGTACGAAAAATAAACTAATCAGGGTTAAAATCGAATCTTTAGTAGGGAGACATCTGGGAACCACTTCGGAGAGTATTCTCACTGAAGGAAAGCTAAGTCTAATGCGAATTGATTTATTTAAAGGTTGAGAAAAAGATCAAACATGGATGGTGGCGTGGACCAAGTGTGTGCTTACAGGAACTTGGAACAGTAATGATAACAATAATAATAATAATATAGATTTAATCCTATTCTTCCAAAGGGACCTAGTTCGCTTGATTGCAAGGCCGTAGCTCCTGACGAATATGGAAGGGTCTTTCCGAGTTGGCAGTAACTCGTGATTATAACTCTTTAGTAAAGTTTTGGAGAATGTCCGTCAAAGAGCCTCGACTTCCACACCTTTTTGCTCATAGTTATCCAAATTAAGGAATATTTTCAGGCTTTTGATCTTTTTTTCTCCAGCTAATTTTCTCAACGAAACTCAAGTCACCACCGACACTTGGGATGAAAGAAAAATTGAGAGAAGGTGAACCACTGAGATGCCATGAATTCCTCGGTGGTTTTTGTGAGGATGGCAGATGACTTAGTCAAGATAAGGACGAAAAGATTTTGGGGGATCATCTGATTTTGAGATGGAACGGGAGGGGGTTAAGTTATCGCCAACAGAGTGTTGGATTGTTTAGGTTAAATAGCTTGAGCAACTCGCGCAAACGGAGGCACCAGAGGTCTGTTCAGGAGCTTCATTTGACTCTCTGAGACTCTGTCTCTCTTCTGCTAATTCAGCCCTAAGCACATGCTCTTCAACACCCTATCGGTAGGCATGTTTGGGCTTATGGGGCAGATAACCGTGGCAGATTAAACATATTTTTAGAACGCTCACCAAAACAATCTCACAAGACATTCGAAATGAACAACAAAGTACCTAACAACAAACTCCTTGATTCGGATGCGTTGATTCCTTAATCTTGAGGTATTTAAGATTCAGGAAGTATGTAAGAGTTTTTGTAAGTAGTTGGAGTGAAGATATAGTGTTTCAAGAGCTCCATATTTCGGATGAAAGTGGTAAATGTTCGGTTGCTAGCGTTTTCCTGAGGAGAAGCTTCAACAGTTGTAAAAAAAACTTTCCCTTAAAGTTATTTATTAACTAACAGGTTGACTAAGGCAAAAAATTGCTAAGATCACCAGCATTAGAGTCTTGAGTCTAGAGTTTGGTTATTCAATCAGACTGAGTGTCATAAGATACTTTAAAAGCTCTTCTCTAATACCTGTTTTCACATCTTTTGTTTCAAGCAGTCCTTTTAGCTTTGAAGAAAGACTTTTTCTACACGATGACAACATTGGATGTCAAAAAAAATTGAAAGAAAGTGAACCATGAGATCCTTTAAGATGTCTTGAATTCCTCTGAGTTAACTGTGACGAGATCACAACAGCTACGCAGTCAAGATAAGCCTGGACGGTCAAACCCCTTTGTGTCGATACAGTGAAGATGAACTTTCTTGGTTTCGCTTTCCCTCTGGCGTTGCTTGTAGCAGTTCAGCTGACCACTTTTACATGGGCTACAACGAATGTGACAAAAACTTCAGGTAAAGGTAAAAAGGGTTCCCTTAATGTCCAATCCCTTTGGCACACGCAAACTGTATCCATTGGATTAAGCGTTGCTCCCGATTTAGCCATATGAGCCTGTAACTCAAACGCGAGCGGGCGTGCAATGTTTGTCAAAGGCACTCTAGAAACTTACCTAAGATTTTTTTCCTCAGTTTAAAACGCTACAGTTCTTCAGTAGACACACCTTTAAGGGCGGTAGTGAGCGGTGGATTCTGTGTGGGTTGTTAATTCGATTCCGATTATAGATCTAAACTTAAACCTCCACATATTTATTTTTGATCGACAAATTTTGAACCATTTACTTCTAGACAAAATTAAATTTTGAGTGACACTATCTGTTACCTGCTGAAAACAATTTTTAGTGGAATAAAGAACTTATGATTTACTATAATTTTAATTTCACGGAAGTTTTTTCTCAGAGAATTTTAGTAATTACAAGCAAATCACTGCGTCTTTAGGATAAGAAGAAAACTTAGATATTTGGTGTACGCTCGATACAGTGCGTGTTGCTTAATTAAATCCCGAGTAAAATCTCTCGTAAACAATTAGTGTTTCTAATTGATTAAGAGTTTTAAAACCTTTATAACGTATGTTTTAAACAATTTATGTACCCAAAACTTTATAAAGGCTTTCGCGTAAAAGCTTTATCCAGTTCTTTTGTTTAGTCCATACGGCTGAATGGAGTTTAATGTTCTTTGCCAGAAAATCTCTCTTTCTCTAAGGACTTCTTTCTTTTTGTCAGTCTCTAAATGATCTTTTCTGATTTGCTCTACAATGGTTATGGTAAAATTATTGTCAAAGTCGTGAGTATATTGCGCAAAATTCTAATTTCTTTGCGCATTATAATTTGATGACATAACAGATATAATTGTTAAGATTTTCTATCGCTAGACAGTGTTATGGACACCTAGAACCAATGGGTAAATATTTACCTTGATTTCTTTCGATATTATCGATATGAACTGAAACTAATTTGTTAACGCATTACTTTACAGATTTCGAATCTTCGATCCATATCCATGAATTTTGTCATAACATTCATCCGTTATTTATTGTAATAAAATATCGAGGTTTGGAACCTTTGGTATATTAATGTCCTAACACACCGTCACAGTGAGTTCCACAGGACGAAATTGCAAGAATCCGTAAACGGAAACGTGGCAGAAACATGTTAAACCGTTCCGGAAACACGACGGATAACCTGTGTTTCCGTTACCGGTTTCGTGACGTTTTCTCGCGTTTCCGTTGCTGCGTATACAACGGAACCGGACCACTTTTTGTGCATGTTTCCGTCAAGTTTCAGCTAAAGGAAACAAATGTTTCCGCAATCGTAATTTCGGGTTTACATTTGCGGAAACACAAGAAAACGTTGCGGAAACATGTCTTTTCCATGTTTCCGTTGACGTGTTCCGGGCTACTGAATGGGTGATGGAACCTGCGGAAACACAAGAAACCGTTCCGGAAACTGAGGTCTGTTTCATGTTTCCGCTACAGCTTACGTCTCGGAAACGTGTTAATTCAAATTTATCTTACCCTTGCGGAAACTTTCTAGCTTTGGTAAACCTTTTTTTCCCTCTTTCTTTCCGAAACGCACCCTTATAATGTTCATGGTAGGTGGAAAGTCTAATTAATTAATGTACAGAACACCTCTTATGGCGTTTTCCCCTTCAGTCAAAGAAATACTACAGCTATATTTTGCCAAAGCGTCATTTATTTTTCTTCCATAAGATAAGGTTGTAGTTAAATAGAGCTTCAATTCATTACAGAGCCTACTATTCGCAAAATACTTGTAGTATATACATCTACTTTGGTCTCTATGTCAGACTGGGAAAGAAAACTTTTCACCATTTAACAAATCGCATTCCAAATTACTTTTGAACAAATGTTACAATGGCTGTTCTGAGCACTATAAATGAAAACAGGCATAAAGTTTGCCAAGAACAATGAACGTCTTTATAATATTTTCTAAAATAATGTCTATTCTTAGGAACCTCTCAGTCCAATTATTCGGTACGAATTGCCCAACGAGGGCCATTGGTGGGGCAAGGCCGTACAGATGGCTCTTCGGTTCTGGTCAAACGTGCACTTGCACGACGCTGCTTTTCGCTAGGTCCTTCCAAATAGGCCTCGTCCAGTTTTGCTTTCAAATTCTTCAGTTTACTTTTCTCCCACACCAGTTTACGTACTTTCCTTGGTCTCGGACCCCTAGATGAAGCAGGATCATCGTTGTCGCTTTCTTCCGATGACATGAAGTCGATGGCATTTGGCGAACAGAAAATTTCTCTTGCCTTTTCTTTGTCGTTGTCCGACAAGATAGCCTTCTCTAAGCTTGAAAGGCGTCTTGATAGTTTCTAAACGATATAAACAGAGAACAAAAGTGTCAAAAAAAACGCAAGGAGCATTTTGGCTATCACCAATGATACCTTGCTGTTACAAGATATACATGTACTTCCCTCTGGTAAAGATTACACTTTTCTTTTTCAACTTAAATTGTGAGTATTATACAAAACAAAGTGTATATATAAAAATTGATAAGTTTCTTTGACAAAGCAACACAATTAATTAAATGACATGTTATCAAGGACAAAATATGTATTTATCGTGTTAAACCATAGAAAAGAGCTCGAATACAGGGATTCATTTATTAGAAATAGCTGTAACGCGATGTTGCCTAGCTAGGATCAAGCTCAACATTCCTGAACATTTGCTTATATGGTTCTCAATCTGATACTTACTCTCTTTAATCGATTTTGTTGCTTCATTTGACTTCGATGTTCTTCAAACTTTTTATTTGTTTTTCTTGTTCTGTCATCCCGAAGAGATTTCCAGTGTTGATGAACCGCGCCTAAAAATGAAACAGTGCTGTTCATTACTGTCACGTTTCATCAAAAATAACTAAGAGCATGACCGTTTCATTTAACTAGCGCAGAACGACAAAAAGTTTAAACAGCAGCAAGCACGCTCTTGCAGTTCTGAAGGCGTTCTCTATCTTTACTGGTAAAATACGTATTTCATTTAAGTAGCTATACAGTTAGTTCAATCGTTTCTATGGGATGATCCGGATCAAGATTGGTGATCCGAGATCATTAGGATCACTGTGCATCAAAGGAACTGGTGAATCCTTGTTCAGAGTGGATTTGACCATGATCCGAGTAATCTCGGATCATCCCAAATAAACGCACTCAAGTCAGTTCACTGTGCTAATATACGCTAACCCTAAACGTAGAGTAGTATTGCAAAAAGCGAAAAAAAGGAAACCAACGGGTATTACTTGCTTGTGCTAAAAAAACCAACTTACTCTTAATGACAGCCTTTGTCCACTTGTCCTTGCCGTACACTGAGCGGACTTCTTTTAGCACTCTTCTAGCCATAGTCTTATTTTCTGGGCTATTAAAACTGAAAAAGGTATAAGATATCAATTTAAGAATTTGTACAACTGTCTCATTTGGCCCAACTGGCTCAAATCAGACAACTGTCTCATTTGGCCCAACTTAATCAAATGACACAACTGGCTCAAAACACATTTGTCTCACTTGACCTAACAGGCTCAAATCACACCACAGTGTCATTTGGCTCAAATCACAGAACTGTCTCAGAAATGTCTCATTTTGCCCAATCCATCCCACTCACATGAATGTCTCATTTGGCTTAACCAGCTCAAATGACACAATTGTCTCTTTTTGGCCTAACCAGCTCACATCCCAGAAATGTCTCACTTGGCCCAACTGGTTCATATCACACAACAATCTCATCTGATCCAACCGGCTCAAATCACACAACTGTCTCATTTGGACAAGCCAGATTAAATGACACAACTGTCTCATTTGGCACAACCGGTTCAACTTGTCTTATTTGGGCCAACCAGATCAAATGACACAGTGGTCTCATTTGGCCCAACCGACTTAAATCACACAACTGTGTCATTTGGCCTAACTGGCTCAAATCACACCACTGCCTCGTTTGGCCCAATCAGATCAAATGACACAACTGTCTCATTTGGCCCAACTGGCTCAAATCCCACAACCGCCTCATCTGACCCAACCGGCACAAATCACACAACTGTCTCATTTTGCCCAATCAGATCAAGTGACACAACTGTCTCATTTGGCCCAACCGGCTCAAATCCCACAACCGTCTCATCTGACTCAAATCACACAACTGTCTTGTTTTGCCCAATCGACTTAAATCACACAACTGTCTCATTTGGCACAACTTGTCTCATTTGAGCCAACCAAATCAAACAACACAACAGTCTCATTTGGCCCAATCGACTTAAATCACACAACTGTCTCACCTGACCCAACTGGCTCATATCACACAACTGTCTCATTTGGCCCATCTCATTTGGCCCAACTTGCTCAAGTCACACAACTGTCTCATCTGATACAACCGGCTCAAATCACATAACTGTCTCATTTGGACAAACCAGATTAAATGACACAACTGTCTCATTTGGCACAAACGGTTCAACTTGTCTTACTTGGGCCAACCAGATCAAATGACACAGTGGTCTCATTTGGCCCAACTGACTTAAATTACATAACTGTCTCATTTGGCCCAACCGGCTCAAATCCCACAACCGTCTCATCTGACTCAAATCACACAACTGTCTTGTTTTGCCCAAGCGACTTAAATCACACAACTGTCTCACCTGACCCAACTGGCTCATATCACACAACTGTCTCATTTGGCCCAACTGGCTCAAGTGGCTCAAGTCACACAACTGTCTCATCTGATACAACCGGCTCAAATCACATAACTGTCTCATTTGGACAAACCAGATTAAATGACACAACTGTCTCATTTGGCACAAACGGCTCAACTTGTCTTACTTGGGCCAACCAGATCAAATGACACAGTGGTCTCATTTGGCCCAACCGACTTAAATTACATAACTGTCTCATTTGGCCCAACCGGCTCAAATCCCACAACCGTCTCATCTGACTCAAATCACACAACTGTCTTGTTTTGCCCAATCGACTTAAATCACACAACTGTCTCACCTGACCCAACTGGCTCATATCACACAACTGTCTGTTTTGGCCCATCTCATTTGGCCCAACTGGCTCAAGTCACACAACTGTCTCATCTGATACAACCGGCTCAAATCACACAACTGTCTCATTTAGACAAACCAGATTAAATGACACAACTGTCTCATTTGGCACAACCGGTTCAACTTGTCTTACTTGGGCCAACCAGATCAAATGACACAGTGGTCTCATTTGGCCCAACCGACTTAAATTACATAACTGTCTCATTTGGCCCAGCTGGCGCAAATCACACAACTGTCTCATTTGGCCTTAAACTGGCTCAAATAATACAATGTCTAATTTTGGCTGTCTCGTTTGGCCCAACCAGCTCAGTGCACACAACTGCCTTGTTTGGGTAACCGGATCAAATGACACAACTCGTCTCATTTGGGTCAACCAGATCAAATGACACAATTGTCTCATTGGCACCAACCGACCTAAGTCACACAGCTGTCGCATTAAGATTCCTTGTTGTTCAAAGAACCATCTCGCGTTTGTGTTTTGGTAAGATGTAGCAAAAAACTGCAAATCCGTTTGCAGAAACATGACGTAAACGAACAACAGCGGAAATGTGCTGGCTTAAATATGACGGAAACGTGACTTGGCATTTCCGTTCCGTTAACGTGACGGAAACACGTAGACTTTAATTTTCACGTTTCCGTAAGACGTAAACATAACGGAAACATGGAGTTGCATGTTTCCGCCACGTTTCAGAAATACGGAAACATGTGATTTCGTCCTGTGACATGCTCAGATTGAAGCTTGCTTCTCTCGTAAAAGGGTATTTTCGTTCACACGGGTGCATGAGCTTATTCGGTAGAGAACCACCTTCTACAAACGTGTATTCCGCTCTTTGAACTGTTAACGTGTTTGAGAACGTTACATAATGAATATGAAAAACCTTTGCCTTGTAATCTCTTTTGAGGTAACGCTTTCCAAGTCGAAGGCGGCTCTGTATATCTTTCGTCCAGCCCATCATGTCTTTTCTCGCGTCTCCAAGTCTTTCTGCGACGTCGGATAAGTCTTCAAATGCCTGCCATCCTGCAGAACTTACGTAATCTAAGCCTTGAAGTGACTTTCAAACAGAGGCGGGCTAAAACAGCAAGGATACGTAGAAGCGTACTTCGGCTCAAGGGCTTGAAACTCATCCTGTCACAGTCGGCCAAATATTGTTTGACCACTCTTTCAGGAATCATCACGTTTGGTATCTTTATAGTTTCTTTGTTGCTAAGCGTTACGGATCTTTCTCCGAATGGCAAATCTTGTACAATGTGCGAGCTTGTTATGAAGGCGATGAAACGCTTTATTTGCGAAGAAGCGATGTCTCTCCTGAATGCTCGTAAGGACTTTACTGGTCCACCTCTTCCATAGGTAAGGCAATGGCGTTTGGCGTCCGTAAATCGATAGTTGGTCAGACAAGGAATATAACGAAGGAGTTTGGTAAAGCGCACCTTATCCGCCATGATGGAAAGTATTTGGCGACGCTTCTGCTAAGTGTCGGAAGCCTGGTAACATTGGGTACGTGCCTCCATCAGCGTCACGTCCACAGTGTCTTCATTAGAGTCTTCACCACTGGAGATCTGGCGGCGCGCCGCATCTGAGGAACACAGTTCGCGGAACGAGGGGCTTGCCTCTTGTGGTGTTGTCTTTTAATACACCAATCACACCTTTTCCAGCTTTCCGTGTGTAATAACGCTTGGTTCTATCATATTCTTTTGTTACTCATACCATTTGGTTCAAATAACGGCGTAACATCAGTTTAAAATGATAGCATTCTCTTTTTCAGCTACATGCATGTGAAGTACACTGCATTCACCTTCAAAACAACCGGGGCGGTCCTCACATCACCCACAGGTCATTTTAATAGCCGAAATTAATGAACACCTTTCCCTCGAATTAATATCTAATAAATGCCCATAGAAATTTTAAATGTTTTCGAAATACCTCTCACTATTGATATGCAGCAGAGTAGCAAGGGTGACGTTCTAGAGAGATTCGGACATTGATGAGGCTAATGAGTGCAACGAACCTCAGGGGCATTGAAATTGAAAACTAACGGTTTCATATTCCTCTTTTTTCTTGTAATTTTATAGTTGCACGTAATATACTGTTATTACAGTTGAATTTCAATGTTAAACGTCAATAAATGCCTTCCTATAAAAACACCTGTCAGGTAATAATTCCACACCCCTCCTCCTCTTATCGTACTATATTTAATAGACGCCCGGGGCGTTAATTAGGTCGTTTACGCCCCGTCTCTCTGACAATCAATATGTTATCTAAGTGCTGTTTAATATCGACCTGTGCAATGGCTTCCTTTTTAAAGGGTTCAGTTTATTACAGTTTTTGAAATTGCGGTATGAGTAAAATCCCAACATTTCAATTGCTCCTTGATAGTTTTATTGACGAACGCTCTAGAAAATATCTATAAACATCAGTTTAACCGGCGAAGCTAACACCAAAGAGTGGAAAATATATCTTTGTACGAAAACGAAAAAATGAATACATAATTAGGCCTCTTGCCAAAAAAGAAAGCGCCATCGATAAAATTTCATGAGATCAAACACTTTAATTATCTTTTTTATTAGCTAAGAATTTTTTTCTGTTAAACAACGTTTTGAAGGATTTTAAATAGTGGATTTATCTATCTGTTTAGTCGATCTTCACCACAGATGCACGTACTTACAGGATTTCGAAAAGAACATTTAAGCGCAAACGAACGCTCTAGCAAATAACTGTGAACGGTCACATCAGTTTAGCAGGGGAAGCTAACGCCCAAGAGTCCAAAATATATCTTTGTACGTGTGAAGTGTATATAAAACTCAGTTTACGAGGAAATGATTGTTACTCAAATATTAAACTGGTTTCTCTTCATTTCATTTCTCAGCTTGCAGTACGGGTGGGAAATTCAAGACTAGTTTTGCCCTTATTTTGAAACCAATAAATGGAAAAACACTACACTCAAGAAATAAGCAATCATCTTAACCAGAGTGTGTTTCATCGTGGCATGTTTCATGTAACACATAAAATCAATTTTAAGGAGTGTTTCCACAGAAGTAAATCTATCACGCCTTTCGGATATGTCCTTGATATTCTCACTCAGTGAAACGGTGTGGCTTGATGATTTAAAGAGAAATCTCAAAACCTTTTTAGCAGAACTACAGTAAGGGAAACCCTACCCACCATATATTGTTCAATTTCAGCCGTGTCTCTGATGTGTTTCTATCCTCGACGAAATCTTCTTTAAAACTGATTTGTAATATATTTTCTTAGACTTGAATATTTATTCTTCATTTGAGGGGGTCGGATATTTTGTTTACCATGATGACAGCTATCAAAGTTACTGTCCACGTTTGACTGAAAATGTGTCAAGTTCACATTTTAGCTAGAGAATTTTAGTTGTGTCATGACGAGATATGCCTCATCCTCCGTAAGGTTCTATAATACTATTATGACCACCCTTCCCCTCCTCATTGGAAGTTAATTGGCAGTCAACTTACCCCTGGAAAACCGTTATTTTTTTAAATATCATGTGTTTTTTCGAAAGCGTAGCACCAAAGCAAATGACATAACATTTGTGCTAAAACTTTATTAAAATCACGAACGAAGCGAGGTACTTTATTTTTAATGTCTTGCTGCTGTCCTCCTGAACAAGCATGTCTACAAACTAAAGAATACCCGTTTAATAATGAATTAAACCAAAACTGTATCAGTATCACTGTTATTAGCTTATAGCAATATTTATGAATATTGCCACTTTATGTACTACCTCTGCTAATGTGATACTGCTAATAATGACAACGTACGTTTGTTCAAAACCGGTGCAGCCCGTTTTCAAACGGGATTATCACGTGCATATCTGATTATTCTATAGAGTGTGGATTTGCGTAAATCGGAACGATGCCTTCATTAAGGAAACATCTAATGCGATAATTAATGCGAGTATTATATGTCAATAGGAGCAAATAATATCCCAAAAACGTTAATATAGTTCATCATTAAAAACCATGTTTCGCCTGAACATATCTGCTGTCGCTATTCTATTAAATATTTTAAAGGAAAGAGGATGCGTTGCCTTGTATGCTAAATGTAATGATATTTCTTGATGTGTTCTTTATTCTCCATTATTCCTGTCGGTCTTTTCGTCTTTTGAAGTGGCTTCCTCTGCTTCAGCAAGTGGTATGTGATGGTCAGAGTGCCGAGTCCTGAAAAAAGAAGCAATTTTTCAAAGGGTGAGTAAGTGTTATCAACTGAGTTGAAAACGTAAATTGGCCACTGTAAAGAGTTTAAAGGCTGACGTTTCGAGCGTTAGCCATTTGTCAGAGCGATTGGATCCTTGTGTCTCTTTTACATAAACATATAAAGTAATTTAAGTGCATTTAGGTTGTAGCATATGTGACAAAAACAACGAAGAAAAATGCACGGTAACTGGCCAGCGTACGTAGGGGCTCATTCTTAATGCCTCCCAAAAGAAAGACAAGCCTTGAAAATGTCTAGCAGTAGAATCTATGTCACAAATTAGAGAGTCCATTATACTTTCTCTTATAAATCAAATGAAGGATCACCAACATATTGTATGTCTACGACCAACCAAGAATACAGGTTGGCAGATCCTAGAGATGTACAGGTGTAAAACAATTTTACTTTTGTACATCTCTTTCACGAACGAAATAAAGAGGTCAGTCGGCCTATAGTCTGGAAGAAGTTGCATACGTTACATATTTACTTCAACCCGTCATTATTATAACATGTAGGTCAATGCTAAGAGTAGGAGAGACGACTTTGCATCACCCATACCAGCTCAGGTAGGATGAACTTTTTTTGTAGAGCCATGTCGCGTGGAATCTTATTCAAATGTCTATCTTTAGCAGGGACGCTTCTCAAGAGATTTACTAGAACAGTTTAGTGGACGTTTTCTCTGGAACAACATCGCCATCACCCAAAACACAAAAAAAAAAACAAACAAACGAAAACAGGAATTATTAGCCATGTACTCACATGGTTATCTGCTGGCGCGCTTTCCACGATACTTGTGCATGTTCAAGGGTAGCGGCAGATGCCAGTGCGATTATTTCTGTTTGAGTCCCACGGTCACATTTAGTGTTGCTGCATCTAGTCACTCTGGATTTTACTGAACTTCTTTCTTGTCTTTCATTGTCTTCATGGCTTGGAGAAAAACTCAGTGCTCCAGTATCTTTTGCACTGGCCGTAATGGAGGGCTTCCCAATGATCCCTGACTGAAGTTGTGTTTTAAGCATGTTTTTGCCGACCATCCCACGTATCTCGCCTTGTAGGTCATTAAGTGGAAGAAGCAAGGCTAGGCAACAAGAGAAGGACCATTTTGGATTTTTGCGCCACTCCTTGAAGACCTGATGTAAGTATGCCAAGTACTGAACTAGGAAGAAAATGATTGATCAGAGAATTAAACTTTCTCTGTTTAACTGTAAAAATCTCATAAGGTGTGGAATTACAAACCATAGAAGCCTGTAACGTAGTTTCAATTTTTAATCAAATAAATTGAGCTCTACAGAAAGACTAAACTCTTATTGTGCGGTTTATTTCAATGGTTAGTTGCTGTTCAAATAAACTCGAGATACGATAAGGCTACCTTTAATGTGGATGATATGACACTACTGTGGTTAATATTTCGGACAACACAAAGGAACATATAAAACCTGCAGTTGAGTTTCTTTCCATGAAATTGATGTTTATCTTACCAACAAGGAGGCCAATCACCAACGTATTTGCCCCGATAATCAGTATTTTCATTGCCAAAGCGTCCTTGTGATGGTCCGCCATGTTTAATATGTTCTCAGTCGGAATTCTGCTCACAGCACCAATACCCAGATTTACAAGTGTAACGGCAAGAGAAGTGGACATCAGTCTGTTCTCAAAAGTGTCTTGCATGGGTTTGATCCAGCAGAAAAGCATGGCATACATACCGGCAACAACCCAGGCCAATCCAATGAAGGATCTGCTTTCTTGACCCACGAGAATGAGGCCGCACGTAAGAATGAATTTGCGGGACATTTCAATCAGTTCCCAGTACCAAGAACAAGGTTTGTAATTTTCGAAGAGAAATCGCAATCCGTCAACAACTTCTGGATGAGAGCCATTATCACTGTCCTTCTTGGTTATGATTGTTCGCCGATGCCTCCAAAGTGCGACGAGAGAAAGAGCAGGTAAAGCAATGATGTATGCAGCTGAAACATAAGCTACGATCACAAGATGATTGTAATTTGCTCCTTGGCATTTTATGCTGTAATCTACTTTAAGGTACTCGTCACATAACTCTTCTCTTTTATCTTTGCAGAGTTTCTGGCAGGCGAACGGCATAACACTGGCTGTCCTCGAACAGGTGCTTAGGTATGTCACGTACAGGAAGAAAAAAGCGTTTCTGTAAAGAAGAACTTTCCCTTGTGAAATTTTGCTTGCCCTTTCGTCCTCCTCCAGTCCCTGTTTTCTTGAGATCATCATATACCAAAAACCATAGATCACACACGAACCAACAATAACCATGGCATTCATTGACAAGAGCACAAACAAATCTCCAAAGGCATCCACGTGTAATTTGTGATTAAGGCAGTGAACCGGTGCTACCTGAAGCAAATTCATCTGTAAAATTCCTGAATACTTGGACACAACCTGCAATGAATCTGGCCATTCAATGAACGAGAACACATCTAGCAAGCCATGAGTGACTTGATAAAAACCAATCAAGATCTTAAGCTTTGACAACAAATTGTCAAAACAAGAGAGTCCCCGGTCCTTTGAAAGATTATCTTTCTTTCTCCAAACTACAAGGGTCAAAAATATCGCTATAATAGCAGCAATGAGAGAGAGCTGTCCTGCAATCCAAGCCCGTGAAGGACATTTTTCGCAAGAGTGAAATTGTTTGTGGTACCCTGGATTGCATACAGCGCAAAGCGGACCTTGATAGCCTTCTCCGCATGGTGAGTCCAAACCACCTTTGCAAGACTCCTCTATTTGACATCTGTATGGTGTTGGTATTGCATAAGGATACTGCACTGAGAAATCATCCAATGCAGGTAGCTCCCGGGCGAGATTATTCATGAAATATTCATAGCGATGTTTATAGGACTCGTTCCGCCATTGCCACCAAAAGCCAGGTTTTAGTGAGGCATGCTCATCTTGGCATAGCAGCCCGCTTCGGCCACATGTAACACACTTGTCGAAGAGATGAGTTCTGTAATGTCCTTCCAAGCAGGGACAAGCACGATGTCCAGCGAAAAAGTCGGTTTCCGTTCCTGTAAAAATCCAAGATTGCATTATTAATCAATCAAATCTTACTCACTCCTACCTTCAGTTAGATGAAGCTGGAACTCTAAACAACAGCTAGACTAATGATGTCATATTTAATTATCATTGAAAAAAAAAGTAGGATCAAAGTCTTGAACCTCGTTTTCGTATTATTTATCAGCGCAGGGTGGAAAGGATTCTCTCCCGGGCTTTGAGACCCGATGTTCTTGCAAATATTGATTGAGGGGAAGATCAACTGATAGGGTCACCTATAAACCTTGGGGCGTCAAATAGTACCCTTAAGTGAAAAAAAAAAGATCTTCAAACCAACCATACACAATGAAGCAAACACAGGGAAGGGTTTCGCGACATTCGATTCTTGCCTACGTGCTGGGTTTGTTTCCAAAGATAAATACGGCTGTTCTAATTCGAATCATTTTTCCTCATTCTTTCCAGGCTTCTAGACAGCATTTGATTACTGTGTACACACTGATAGCCTAAAGCCCTTTGGTGACGTCAAAAAGCACATGTTCGGTTATTACCATCAGGGCATGTCTTGCAGTCCAGTACAGATTTTCCAGGTTTTTTGTCATATGCCACGTAAGAACCATTTGGACATTTCTTACAACCGTCTGCAACATAACCAAGAGTGTCGGAGTAAAAACCACCTGAAAGAGGAACATGTCAAAGTTCCAGTTGAGGTAATGAGTGGTTTCAAGTACATTTTGATTTTATGTGAAAATAAAAATATAAACCGTCAACGTACCTGTAACTTGGTGGAAAAAGAAGTTTCCACCAGCTTCAAGGTTGAGCCTTCGAAAACAAATAATTAACCTTCTAATATAGCTACCCTGCAAAGCTAACTTTGCGGGACTTTTCTCCCAGCACCAACAATCATCGTTTACTTTGATTCAAAGTCAAATTTTTGATCAATTTTAGTTTCATTGATAGAGGAAAAAAAGTTCGTTTGCAAGTCATTTTTCCTAAATTGAAATAGTTGATGCTTTGGAAGGAGACTGTTGATCTTTTATATACTGAAACCTGAAATCCTCTCTCGCACCCGCGTCATAAATTGAGACAGCTTTTACTTCCCTACACTTTTGTAGCCCTTTAGGTTTTATTCAAAATATATCGGTGTGGTTACTGACTCTTAAGATAAAACGACCCCAGCGGACTTTGAGCATTAAAGCTTCCCCCGAAAGACTGCTTTGGCAATATTCTACATATACAAGCAAGAAGAGGTTCATAAGATGGTCGCCTAGACACATGTACCGAGAAATTAATCGCTTTCACCGTTTTTTACTGTGGCCTAGGCTACATCGGGTACTTACAAACGTCCAAACTATAACATACCAGGAGAGCAATCAACGCACTTCCAGCTTCTTGTCTCCAAAGACTTTGAAAATGATCCCAAAGGACATGGGAGAAATACAACGTGTGATTGGTTTTCAGTTTCGGTGAAACCCATACTGAGTAGTGCTGGCTGAAGGGAGAAGTATTCACTGCTGTAACGTTCAACGACAATAGCTTCATCGTAAGAATAAAGAGAGTTCCTGAGAGTGAAAATGATAACAGAAGTATTTTTGGAAATATTATAGTATATTTACATATAGATATATGTCATTGCTTAAGCTTGCGTGTCTATATCAGTCTTGACTTTATCAGACTATACCAGACACTAATGCCGATGACGCTGGTAATTGATTCATATATAATTTCTACTACTTCTAATTTAAACGCTCTGCTTTTTCTCTCAGATCGGTATAGTAAGGATCCAAAAATCCTACATTGAATATTAAGTCTTTTTAAATATTCCTACTCTCCCTTGCTCAGCTGCTTGTACTAAATTAAAGTTACATATCAAAACTACTTTGTATGTGATATGATGTTATGCGTGTACGCTATCAAAACATTCATCTTATACTGACAAGTAAATTGTGACTTTCCCTCTTGGAATGGAATAATACACGGTTCTAGCTGTTCTATTCCTTGCAACACTGCAACGGAAATTAAACAATGTCTATCGGCTGAAAATCTAAATTTAACTGAAATAAATCAACATTAGCTATCTTAAGTTCTAAAAGTTACTTGTTTCATATTGTTTTTTGTTTTGATGTGTCTTTTTTTTTTTCCTGAAAGCATCAACTTATATTGAGAATACTCATGGGCTCGGCATCATATGTCAGGGAGCAGGGGAGATTTTATTAAGGAACTAACTCTTAAACTTTTCATACCCTATCTCGTACTCAATAAATGGAAATCATTTGAGTTTGAAGACAGTATTTATCAGCGCTTAATGTTGCTCCATAAGGTGAGTATTGTTGCAGCCCATAAAATGATAATTTCAATTTTGAGAAAATGTAATCGTTATTAAAAACTCCTCAAAGAAGATAGAACAAATTATCACCGGCCACTATTGCAATGATGTTTGTTGGTTATCGTTTTAGCTACTTAGTGCAAATGCTGAACGTTTGATTATATCGGATACGTCACAGTTTGAAATTCATAGGGTGGAGGCCTGCGAATGAGGAAGATGTTAATGTCTTTAACGTCGTCCGGAGGAGAAAGCTGTAAAATGGGAGAAGAATAACAAGAGCTAAGATCATCTTATTACAATTTTGGCACAGGTTCAATGCACTTCAGTCCTTAACTTGGTGATATATGTGATCAGATTTTGTTTTTCTCGTTTTCATCGGTTTTCAGTCCTCCTTCATGATCTGATCAACAAATATTAAACTTGTAGAAGTCCTTGAATGAGTAACACCTGGATGGAATATCATTCTAAAAAATTAAAACCTACAGAGAAAATTTCACGCTGAGGGACTCAAGGCGAAAGGCCTCCGGCTCGATTATCTCAAGAGGATTATCAGATAATGTTCTACGGGAAAAAATGGAGAACGATAAATCTGTGGCAGCTAAAATCACAGTGGAATATTTCTACGTAAAAAATTGTAACGAATCCGATATTCATCGGACACCCTCTATAAAATGACGGTTGCTAAGGTCTTGATTTTGTCCTACCATATTTATTATAAAATTAATCGGTATTCTGTGGAGACCAAAATTAGCACTTTTCGACCCAATTTAGGGTATTTTGTAATCTTGTAGAAAAATCTCACAATTCCAATCAATTACTTGGTTCTCTGATGAGGTTTTAAAGAACATTTCACATAAATTAAAAAAAAAATTCTGCTTGACTACCGACCATGCCCGACTGCTGGCCTTGTAGCGTATGCTTAAATCAGTTTGTTGTATGTGACAGTTTTCTAGCGTACTTTGCTGTTGGCCCTGGACAGTACCTGCTAAGAAGGATTGGATTTTATTATGCCGGTAAAGAGGATTTTATTAACAGCTTTATAAATTCAGGAAGAAAATTGGAAGTAGTCACGAGTAAAATTAAGGATTAAAATAGTATGCGTGTTTTTAGAAATTGCCTGAGTCGGTCATTGACAAGGCCAATTTCTGCAACACAGTTGATATTAATCCTGAATTTGCGTGTAAATATGCGATTCGACGCCATCTTGGAGTGACAGACACACATGGCCTCGATCTCATGCGATAATCGAGACTCACTTCGGTATTGAAGCTGCAAGATATGAAGTTAAATAGCAACCATTTGATAGAATGGAAACGAGTAAATGCAAATCAGAACTGTGAGCCAAGCCACCATACTTTGTTCGCGGATTGAATTATAGAATGGATTTTATTACGCAAAGAAAAAAACATCCAATCCTAAGCTGAATCGACCGCACTTCATTTATCTAAAATTTTATTTTATCAAGAAGGTCTTAAACGTACGTTGTTGCGTCAATGAACTATAAAACGCACCAATACTCAGAAGCATGTTAAGCTTACTGGCCACTAAGCTTTACGGCAGCAAAAACAGGCAATGAACGAGCTCCTTGATTCCATAAAAGTGAGGACAAATTTGGGAATGAAACTCGTCAACTCTGTGATAGAAAACTGGGTTGCATCAGAGTTCATCTAAACCTTTTCCGTTGCCGTAAAATTTTACGTGCAACCTTTTTTTAGCCGCTGCCTTTGTGATGGTCTATCCGATTCTACGTACATCCAAACCCTTTTTTTCTTCAGTAGTTGAGCTTATGGAATGACTGTTAAAAATACTCACAGTAGGTCTAAATGGGTCACATTATAAAAGGCTCCGGAGGGAATTCTCCTCAAATGGTTCCTGTTGAGGAAGCTAACCGAAACGGCAAGACACTCACTGAAGGAAATGAACTACAAGACTATTTTTGTCAGAGACGAGAAAGTGTCTGACAGAAAATTGTATTAAAAAACGAAGTTGTTTGTTTTTCATTGCCTGAAAGGCAAAACTGATTTGCATTCCTTTCAAGCGCATTAAAAGGTAGTTAAACGACCGATAGGAAACTTGACTATGAAGGACAACAGTACATACCTTTATCAAATCTGAGTTTTAAACTGTATTTGCTGAATAGCAGTGTATTATTATTAGAGTGTTTTTGACGAAGGCTAAAAAAATAATACACTACTTTGCGCTTTCGTTGGTATGATTAAACTGATGGGCTGAGCGTTTGTCTTTTAATAACAGGCGTTTATTATCATTTAAATGTGTATTTTGAAGCCTTCAAGGTAAAAGCCTTCAAAGACATGTTCCATCTCCATCTGTAACTTAACTTACTTTGAAGCGGGAATTTTGTTGATATTAAATCGCACAAACCAATGAAAAGAAGTAAAGAAATTAATCAAGAGAAAAAAAATAAATTGAGCCACCAACATTTTGCGCAGTGAATTGAAAAGCACACCAAACACATTGCCGGGGAAGAAGGTAAGTTGATTCCAAGAAAAATCCCTGTAGAAATGATTACATAGGACAATCAAGGTTATTATAGTCAAAATATATGACCAATATACACACAAAAGCCTACTATGGGCCTATATAAAAAAAGGTTAGGAAATTTTTTTCTTAAAAAATCAGGTGATGCAGGCGAGCTCAACAAGGAGACTTAATTTATACAAGCAGTGATACAATTTTTGCAAATTCACCAGGCACATGTACTAAATAGATTTCTAAAACCGTTACACTTTATTACTTGCGTATTTTGAACATAACGCAGTGCAGCTGTGATAAAAATTCGATAAGCTTCCTTAAACATAACAAGACGAAGGTTCAAGAAAAGATGTTGGTCAAAATAACAGTTTTCACAAATCTTCTGATTAGAGCTGGATCCATTGTTTCTCATACTTTCCTTGAGAAATAGTTTCTTTGACCGCAAGGTTCAAGTTAGCAAGTGTTCAACTTATCAGAAGTCGACTGTAGATGTTTAAAAATCATGAACCAATGGGTCGGTTAATAAATAAAATAGTAAATTCGAACAAAGTAAATGAATCCAAGTGAGTATTCCACTCGAGACCTGATGGTCGACATTCTACCACGGAAGGAAAATTGCACATGATTGGTATTTGCTAGTGCTTACAGGAATTCCAGTTTCCCAGAACTCGGTAAGCCAGGTAGAGAGGTAATAGAGTTGAAAGATAGATCCCTGTTAAAATTTTAAGAATTTGATGCAAATAAAATACTAACCTTAGGACAATTTGCACTCTTCAAAGATTCGTGATTAGTTCAAATTCAAGTTTCTTAAAGAAGCTGGCCACAGTATTCTTAAGCTCTCGCCGGCTACATGTATATTCAAAGCGCTCAAAACTAACTTTCTTCCTTCGCATTCAAACGAGTCTCACTCAGGCTTTGATCAAAAGATTGACATTTGAAATAGTGAGTGTGGCATAACAATCGCTATGAACATTCCAATGAAATTGAGAAGTCCAGTTTGAAATTTTTCGCGGAGGAGGGGGGAGGGGGTAGGGGGGCGGGGAAGGGAGGAGAATATCTGAAAATAGCCGGTTGGAGTTTGGGAAAACTATTACCAACCACCTTAAGTGTGAACTGCTTTCTACAAACAAACAAAAATGATGAGTCGATGAAATAAAACATTTTCATTCACAAAACGAAAAAAAAAGACGAAAAAACGGAAAAAAATAAGAAAGACGCAGAGCTACTGTCATAAAATTTGAATCCCCGTTCCTGTCCTCAACGAAAAAGGAAAGGCCTGCCAGCCATTACTGAGAAAACCTCCCAAGTTAACTTCCTAAGCTAGATAACCTTTCAACGCACAGGTTTCTCAAGTTGGTCAAGTCGACAAACAATCCCTCAGGTAGATTTTCTATATGGTTTGATGGTAGATACCTGTGGAAACATCAAAATGCAGCAGTATTTTGTAGATACCCTATATACTCCCTTTGATAGCTGTTAGGACAATGATATTAACGATTTCTTGCTGAATCCATTTAGAGTTTTAGCTGCACCCAAGCTAAATTTCATCCAAGAGCTGAAGGTTTTCCATACGCGTTGCATAATCCGCAAATTCCCCTGCACTAAATAAAAAACCGCCAACTTTTAACGCACAGGGTTTCCAGGTTGGTCAAGTTGGCAAACAATCTCTTAGGTAGATTTGTTACTGGTTTGACGATAATTTTCAGTGGAAACATCAACATATCTATTTGCGTTTTTTGTCATTCCTAAAAAAAAGGCCTACCAGTCAGTACTGAGAAAATCTTGCAAGTTAATTAGTTAATTAGATAAGCTAGATAACCATCGTTTTTTCCTACGCACAGGATTCTCAAGTTGGTCGGGTTGACAAACAATCTCTCAAGTAGATTTATTATGTTGTCTGACGATAGATATCTGTGGAAAAATCAACATATCAATTAGCCTTTTCGTTGTTTGCTTTGGTAAATTATCGTATAGGTTATTTGTGAAGAAGCACAAAAATTGCACCAGAAAAGAAAACAGAGAGAGTGACCCCATTGTATTGAATATCGTCTTAATCAAGTTTGAGGAAAATTGATTCATTTCAGTAAAAAAGCAAAACCTGGCGTCAGTTAATGTATTGATTATCACTAATGTAAAGTTTGAATTATTCAATTTTTTCCGGTTGCCGGTTATTCCTCTGAAAAAGAATCTGTCCCGATATTTTTCTTAAACCCTTCCTATAGTTTTTTTCGCTGTTGTTGTTGTTGTTGTTGCTTTTATTTTCTCGTACGACGTTAAGTTGCAATGTAATTACACCACAAAAACAATAATCATTCAAATAAAAAGTCACCAAGACAACAGCTGGATGCTATTGATCCTCATTATTCTTAGGTTCGATCAAAATGGCTGCTTTAAATAAAACATAGAGCAAAATTTGACGTCAGTACATGAACTTATTCTCAATATCGTTAAGTTTGAGCCATAGAGTTGTCACAATTATCTCAACTACGCTGATCCTTGGCTCTTACAGACAAAGCCTCACAATTTATTGGAATAGCTAGACAAACTCGTGTTAACTCACAGCCCTTCCAGGTTGATCAAGTTGTCAAAGAATCCCTCAGGTAAAACGGATACATTATTAGCCTCCAGTTTCCTGTAAAAACATCAAGTAGTTTTATTTAACAATTAATCTATTCAAATTTCCTACGATTTGATTTTTTAAGGTTGTTTATTGCTTTGAAAAACATCCTACACTGATCATTTTTTTGTTTTTCAAACTCAACCTATTGGTTTTAATCACATGACAAGATACAGTTTTGATACATAAAACTGAAGTTTTAAAGCTTCTTAGGGGGTAGCCGTCATTTATAGATAACCATATAATCATTATAGTCTTAGGATTATAAAATTTGGACCACATGCTTAAAACGTTTCTCCGAAATATTGCTCATTTTCCTACATTGAGAATGGGTTTCTACTTTTTAGTCGAAAAAGGGATATTTCTTCTATTCCGAGGAAAAATAAACGTATTCGGTCACCGTGCTTGTTTGCAAGTGAAAAGGACGAATTTACTTTTCTGGAAAAATCTTACTATACAGGAAAAGCCGCAATTTTGTTAATGTGCACGCTAATTGTACAATAAGTGTGTGCACCGTAAAATTGCGAAATGACCTTATAAGGGCACAAATCACACCACAAAAACAAAAAGCCACCAACACGACGGCCGGATGCGATTGATCATCATTATCCTTAGGTTCGATTAAAAATTTATTTAGTGCTTTAAATAAAACAGAAAGCGAAATTTGACGTTAGTAAATGAACTAATCCTCACTATTGCTAAGTTTGAGCCCAAGAGTTTTCACTATAATCTCAGCCAGGCTGATCCTTGGTTTTAGAGAAAAGGCCTCTTAATTTTAAGATTAGCTAAACAAACTCGTGATGACTCACAAGTATTGCAGACTGAGAAGTTGTCAAACAATCGCTTAGGTGAAAATGTTATATTGTTGTGTTTTTTTTTTTTTTTGTTTGAGAAAAGTCCATCGACTTTATGATAAAGGACTGTCGAGTAAGACGTTCTGACCAAAGCTTATTCAAAAATGAGCTTTCGGTTCATTTTAAATAATATCGACCCAAGCTCATCCAAAATGACTCTACTAGACATGCAAAGAGATACTTCATCGTGTCTGAGAAAACTCAGATCCAAAAAAATATTTCGACATCAAACGATCTTTTTTGTGGACATCTCACCATAAAGTATGACTACCCTTGTATGAAAAAAGCTAGCGGACACTCTTCAAATCAAGCAACAAACAACCGACGGCTAAAGCTGGTCATAGTTTTTCCCTGAAATTCTCGCAGAACTACTTCAGTCTAATACGCGACATTTTCTTTAACATTCATGTGGAAATTGCCGATGAGATTGAACTAAACATGCTATATCAACGGTCGCTTCCTTTCACGAGGTGTCTTTTAGACACCTCACCAGAAATGCACAGAATTTCATCACTTTATTGGGAACATTTTAATGTGAACAAGACTGTCCTTCTATGCAAAATGTTAGAGGGCGCCCTTCACATAAAGTAAACAAACATGCGGCGGCTAAATAAGCTAGATAAACTCGATATAGCTCACAGGTATTGCAGGTCAATCAAGTTGTCAAACAATCCCTCAGGTAAAAAGGCTTCACTATTAGCCTCCAGTTCCCTGTAAAAACATCGACTCTTTAAAGATATTTTATTTAACAACTGATTTATTTTAATTTCAGTAATGATTAATTTTTTAACGGTTGCTTATTGCTCGGAAAAACAACCTGCACTGATCATTTTTTGTTTTACAAACTCAACCTCTTGGTTTTTTCTATCATATGACAAGAAACAGTTTCGAAAAAAAAAAAGAGAGCTTGTTCAGGAGCAGCAGTTCTTTATAGATAGCCATATAATTCTTATAATTTTAGTACTATAACATTTTGAGTACTTCCTAAAAACGCCTCTTCAAAGTATTGCTCATTTTTCCTACATTGGGAATGGGTTTGTTCTTTTTAATCGAAAAAGGGGCTGAGGCTGATCAAATTTTTTCCCTGAAATTCTTGCAGAACTACTTCAGTCTAATACGCGACATTTTCTTTAACATTCGTGTGAAAAATTGCCGATGAGATTGAACTAAATATGCTATATCAACGGTCGTTTCCTTTCACGAGGTGTCTTTTAGACACCTCACCAGAAACTCATAGAATTTCATCACTTTATTGGGAACATCTTATTGTGAACAAACAAACAAACGGCGACTAAATAAGCTAGATAAACTCGAGTAAGCTCACAGGTATTGCAGGTCAATCAAGTTGTCAAACAATCCCTCAGGTAAAAAAGTTACACTATTGGTCTTCAGTTCCCTTTAAAAACATCGTCTCTTTAAATATATTTTATTTAACAATTGATTTATTTTAATTTCTTATAATTTATTTTTTTTACGGTTGCTTATTGCTCTGAAAATCAACCTGCACTTATCATTTTTTGGTTTTCAATCGAAAAAGGGGTATATACTTCAATCCAAAAAAAAAAAAAAAAAACACAAATTCGATAACCGCTCCTGTTTGCAAGTGAAAAGGGGGATTTATTTTTCTAAAAAAAGTGACTATACAGGAAAAGCCGCCATTTTTTTTAATGTGCATGCTAATTGCACAGTAAGATCTTACAAAGGAGCACAGATTACTCCACAAAGAAAATGACAGTTAAAATAAAAAGCCACCAAGATGACGGCCGGATGCTATTGATCATCATTATTCTTGGGTTCGATTAAAAATGACTGCTTTAATTAAAACATTAAGCAAACAATGACGTCAGTAAATGAACTTATCCTCGCTATTGTTAATTTTGAGCCATAGCGTTCTCCCACTAGCTTCAGGCTGATCTCTCGGTTCCCTCATAGGAAACCTCTTGAGTTTATTAGATAAGCTTGACAAACTCGTGTTAACTCACAACAAGACCAGATTGATCAAGTTGTCAAAAAAACCCTCAGGTAAAAAGGCTATATTATTAGCCTCCAGTACCCTGTAAAAACATCGACTCGTTAAAGTAATTTTGTCCAACGAGTTTTAGCCCTAGAGTTGTCACTATAATCTAAGCAAGGCTTATCCTTGGCTCTTACAGAGAAAGCCTCTTAATTTATCAGAAAACCTAGACAAACTTGTGTTAACTCACAGCGATTTCAGGTTGATCAAATTGTCAAACAATCCCTCGGGTAAAAACGATAAATTATTAGCCTCCAGTAGCCTGTAAAAACATCAACTCATTAAAGTAATTTTAATCCACAAGTTTGAGCCCCAGTGTTGTCGCTATTATCTCAGTTAGGCTGATCCTTGGCTCTTACAGAGAAAGCCTCTTAATCTATTAGAAGACCTAGACAAACTTGTGTTAACTCACAGCCGTTCCAGGTTAGTCAAGTTGTCAAACAATCCCTCAGGTAAAAGCGGTAAATTATTAGTAATCAGTTCCCTGTAAAAACATCGACTCATTAAATTTTTTGTCCAAGACATTTGAGCCCTATAGTTGTCACTATAATCTCAGCTAGGCTAATTTTTGGCTTTCACAGAGAAAGCCTCACAATTTATTAGAAAACCTCGACAAACTTGTGTTAACTCACAACCCTTTAAGGTTGATCAAGTTGTCAAACGATCCCTCGGGTAAAACGTTAAGTTATTAGCCTCCAGTAGCCTGTAAAAACATCAACTTATTGAAGTAATTTTATTCCACAAGTTTGAGCCCCAGTGTTGTCACTATAATCTCGGCTAGGCTGATCCTTGGCTCTTACAGAGAAAGCCTCTTGATTTATTAGAAAACCTAGACAAACTTGTGTTAACTCACAGCCGTTCCAGGTTGGTCAAGTTGTCAAACAATCCCTCAGGTAAAAGCGGTAAATTATTAGTAATCAGTTCCCTGTAAAAACATCGACTCATTAAATTATTTTTGTTCAACAAAATTGAGCCCTAGAGTTGTCACTATAAATTTCAGCTAGGCTGATCCTTGGCTCTTACAGAGGAAGCCTCTTAAATTATCAGAGAACCCAGACAAACTTGTGTCAACTCGCAGCCTTTCCAGGTTGATCAAGTTGTCAAACAATCCCTCGGGTAAAAACGTTAAATTATTAGCCTCCAGTAGCCTGTAAAAACATCAACTCATTAAAGTAATTTTAATCCACAAGTTTGAGCCCCAGTGTTGTCGCTATTATCTCAGTTAGGCTGATCCTTGGCTCTTACAGAGAAAGCCTCTTAATCTATTAGAAGACCTAGACAAACTTGTGTTAACTCACAGCCGTTCCAGGTTAGTCAAGTTGTCAAACAATCCCTCGGGTAAAAACGTTAAATTATTAGCCTCCAGTAGCCTGTAAAAACATCAACTCATTAAAGTAATTTTAATCCACAAGTTTGAGCCCCAGTGTTGTCGCTATTATCTCAGTTAGGCTGATCCTTGGCTCTTACAGAGAAAGCCTCTTAATCTATTAGAAGACCTAGACAAACTTGTGTTAACTCACAGCCGTTCCAGGTTAGTCAAGTTGTCAAACAATCCCTCAGGTAAAAGCGGTAAATTATTAGTAATCAGTTCCCTGTAAAAACATCGACTCATTAAATTTTTTTGTCCAAGACATTTGAGCCCTATAGTTGTCACTATAATCTCAGCTAGGCTAATTTTTGGCTTTCACAGAGAAAGCCTCACAATTTATTAGAAAACCTCGACAAACTTGTGTTAACTCACAACCCTTTAAGGTTGATCAAGTTGTCAAACGATCCCTCGGGTAAAACGTTAAGTTATTAGCCTCCAGTAGCCTGTAAAAACATCAACTTATTGAAGTAATTTTATTCCACAAGTTTGAGCCCCAGTGTTGTCACTATAATCTCGGCTAGGCTGATCCTTGGCTCTTACAGAGAAAGCCTCTTGATTTATTAGAAAACCTAAACAAACTTGTGTTAACTCACAGCCGTTCCAGGTTGGTCAAGTTGTCAAACAATCCCTCAGGTAAAAGCGGTAAATTATTAGTAATCAGTTCCCTGTAAAAACATCGACTCATTAAATTATTTTTGTTCAACAAAATTGAGCCCTAGAGTTGTCACTATAAATTCCAGCTAGGCTGATCCTTGGCTCTTACAGAGAAAGCCTCTTAATTTATCAGAAAACCTAGACAAACTTGTGTTAACTCACAGCCATTCCAGGCGGATCAAGTTGTCAAACAATCCCTCGGGTAAAAACGTTAAATTATTAGCCTCCAGAAGCCTGTAAAAACATCAACGCATTAAAGTAATTTTATTCCACAAGTTTAAGCCCCAGTGTTGTCACTATAATCTCAGTTAGGCTGATCCTTGGCTCTTACAGAGAAAGCCTCTTAATTTATTAGAAGACCTAGACAAACTTGTGTTAACTCACAGCCATGCCAGGTTGGTCAAGTTGTCAAACAATCTCTCAGGTAAAAACGTTGAATTATTAACTTCCAGTAGCCTGTAAAAACATCGACTCGTTAAGTTTATTTATTTAACTATTGATCTATTCAAATTTCCTATGAGTTAGTGTTTTTAAGGTTGGTTATTGCTCTGAAAACAAACCTGAGTTTTTCATATCCTATGACAAATTTAAATTATAAAGAGGCAGCTTTAGAGCTTGTTAAGGAGCAGCAGTTCTTATAGATAGCCATTTAATTCTTATAATTTTAGGACAATAATATCTGACCACTTGCTGACAAAAGTTTTCCAAAATATTGTTAAGATGACGGCCGGATGCTATTGATCATCATTACTCTTGGGTTCGATTAAAAATGACTGCTTTAATTTTTAGTAAAATTTGACGTCATTAAATGAACTTAACCTTAAATATTGTTAATTATGAGCCCTTAGAAGACATTTTATTTAACAGTTGATCTATTTGAATTTTCTATGAGTTGATTTTTTTTTAAGGTTGTTTATTCCTCCGAAAACGAACCTGTACTGATCATTTTCTGTTTTTCAAACTCAACCTATCGGTTTTTTTTAATCATATGACAAGAAATAGTTTTGACGCATAAAAAGGGAGATTTAGAGTTAGTTAAGGAGCAGCAGTTCTTTATAGAAAGCCATATAATTCTTATAATTTTAGGAAAATAATTGTTAATTTTTTCCCACATTTTCGGTAACCTGTTTGCAAGTAAAAAGGATGATTTACTTTTCTGGAAAAGTCCGCATATACAGGAAAAGCCGCCATTTTGTTAATGTGCACGCTAGTTGCATAGTAGGTATGTGCAATGTAAAAATGCGAAATAACCTTATAAGGGCACAAATTACACCACAAAAAGAATAACCATTAAAATAAAAAGCCACCAAGATGACGGCCGGATGCTACTGACCATCGTCATTCTTGGGTTCTATAAAAAATGACTGCTTTAAATAAGACAAAAATCGAAATTTGACAGCAGTAAGTAAACTTATCCTCGCCATTATTAAGTTTGAGCCCTATAGTTGTCACTATAATCTGAGCTAGGGAGGTAACCATGTGCAACGCAAAATTACGGAATGACCTTAGAAATACCTAAATTAGTATTAATAATGATAAAAGAAAAACCACCGAGACGACGGTCGGATGGTATTGATTATCGCTATATTCATTTTTGAGCAAACATGTGTGCTTTAAATAAACTAAAAATCGAGAATTTACGTCAATTTATGACATGCGTTCTCCCAATAATTTTAGGCTGATCTCTTGGCTCTTACAGAAAACCTCAAGTTCATTGGATCTTAGAACCTAGAACCTAGAACTCGTGTTAACTCACAGGTATTCCAGGTTGATCAAGTCGTCAAACAGTCCGTCGGATAAAAGGTCCATGTAACTATTCCTCAGAATCCTGTGAAAACATCAACTTATCAATTCAAAGTTTTTGTTGTTGTTTACTCAACCCTCCCAAGAGTTCATTTTTTACGGTTATTCCTCTGAAAAAAAACCCACACAGATATTTTTTTTCAAACTTTACCTACCGGGTGTTTATCTTAAACAAACTAAAGTTTTGAAATGAAAAAAAGACAGCTCTCGAACTGAAACACGTCATCAATACAAAGCACTGATAATTATTAGTCTAGTCCATAATGAGTCTAATTTTAAAAAATTCTGTCTATTTTAGGTTCATATGTCAGTGTGCAAGTGCCCTGAACATTAGCGTGTTGTCAATCAGAGCTCAACTTAGCACTAAAAAGCTTGTTTGTGTCTTATTTTCACAACCTCTTACAATGTTTCCGTCAACGGCGAAAGACACATCTTAAGTTGTGTTCCTGTCACCTTTTCGCAGAAGAGTTCATTTTTAATGCCTTCTAATCTCGGAGAACAGGCATGTCCACAATCTGAAAGAAAGGAAAGTAAGAGAAAGGAAAACCTGCAAAATTGATTTAATGAAGTCCCCAGATCAATAAACTCCAGGTAATAACACCATTGACATCAAGTAAAGAGAAAAGCGTTATGAAGTTGAAACTAAGTGTAGAGGAAAATAAGTAGCAGTTGTAGTAATGGCGGTAGCAATAATAGATAGGACTGTGAAAATATAAAAATCATGTTAACTGCGGATGAAGAAATGCATTTGAAAGCGCCATCTTTCTGGCCTTATTTTCACTCAGTTGGTGGAGCACTGCACCGGTATCGCAAATGTCATGGGATCAAATCCCGTACGGGCCTGAATTTTTTTTCAGGCCTTATTTTTACTACTGCTTAAGTAGTATTCATAAATACGAAGACCGTTCTATCTACAAAAATAATAATAGTGTTTATCTATTTTTAAAACCCCTTATCTGTGGCTGTATTATGCAGCCAACCTGAATTTAGCGGTCACCACGCCATTCCCCGTGGGTTCAATTGTTAGCGGTTTTATTGTTTGTACAACTTGCGGAAGTATTCATACAAGTACTATGAGTAAGGGCGTACTGAGTACGTCCTTATAGCATACGAGTAATATAATACAGACCGTACTCAGAACTTCCTTGTTGCAGTGAAGGGTTAATACAGGTTCGATTATAATTGTAGAATTTTCAGAACCTCATTTAACTCAGATGCGTCATATTTTTAGATTTATGAAATTTCCCTACCTTTAAGAATCACAGAGAACTCTCTCGTATCATATCCATAGTTGTTAAAGGCAACAGAGGTGCAATTTGACTCATTATAGAACTGAAAGGCTGCGATATAGGTAGTGTTTACCAACACAGTAGAGTTTCTTATTATTGCTGTGTATATCGGTGGAGTTCCAGTCACTGGAATTTTCACTCTGTAACTTGGGAGAGCTTCCACAACTGCAGGGAAGGTTATTTTGGGCGGGACTAAAGGAAAGTTACATAAAAAAATTAAATGCAAAATAGTTAGCAGTTAGACTAAGTTGGTAATACACGACATTTCTCCGGATTTGTTTTGTAATAATATTCATGGAAAAAAACTCAGGTTGCTTATTGATTAAAGACACGTCAATTTATCCCATAAAGTTGAAATAAAATTGATGGGTAGGAAATTTGCGGAAGCACATAAAAACAAAATGGCGTACAGGTTAGGGGGGAATTAACGACGTCTTGATTAAAATAAAAAACTTCCAGCAAAGTGCAAACAACTGGCTAAATGTCGGTAAGTCTTCGGCTCCCAAAAAAGGCAAAAATTTTTATAAGGTAAGAACTGGAGGCCATGAACAAAGTTATGTCGGGGTTTACGCAACGATGGTTCGTGCAATTTGGTTGGCTTTTAAAAAAAATTACTCATGCTGATTTTTTTCTAAATTGCTCTCGAGATCATGTGAATACCCATAGGATATAGTTGCCATCATCCATGAGAGGTTCATTAATGCCACTGATAAAAAAAATCATTTCATTTACATAGTTATTTTGTTTCTCTCTTTTTAGATAACATCACACTGTCACCACTTCATTAAACATTTTGAGAGATTTCCATTCTAATAACTATACAAACCAGGGGAAACCGTTTTGAAATGGAAGAAGAATCCTCTTTTTTCGACAGAGGGGTCTGAATGGAATGTTATCAAGGCGAAGTTTCCATAAACTGCAACTCCCTGTCCAGTCCTCCGACCACAGTATTTACCAAAGGTATGGTTCTGATCATTAACAATCTTCACAAAGTCATAACTACAATGAAGAAAATATTAATCGAAGATTTTCTTCACAGAAACACATATTATCTTTATTGAGTTTACTCGACTATAATTACTCTCCAACAAAGATAGACTGAAAGAATAAGGTGCAATTTTAAAGATCCACTGATAGCTGAAACGACGTTAAAAGTCCTTAAGCTAATTTGAAACCACGAGGCACAGCTAAGGATGAAGCTTCTTGTTTCTAATAGAGAGAAAAGCAACAGAGATTACGGACGATTTTCTTGTCTAGTGATACGAAGGTTTGAAGTAAGTTTTCCTTGTATATTTTGGACGAGTGCTATAAAGTCTGCTTCAGCTACATGATCTACCTTTGTTTGAATTTTTTATGAAGCTCATTTTGCAAGACTAGCATGCAAAACATAATAGCAGACACAGAACTCTTGGACGGGCTGCCTACAATGAAAAATGTTTAATTTGTGGCAGAGAGGAGTATCTTGCCTGCATGATGAGTGAAACTCCACATCAAAGTCAACAAAATATATTCCCATTGGCCCTCCGGGTGGAATAGGAACAGAGTATTCACAATCCATATGTGCTGGATAGGTAGATGGATATCCCGGACTTTTCAATGTGCTGTTTACCAAAACGCCACATTCTGAAGAAATAGTAGTATCAGTACATCATTATAATTTTCTGTATTTTTTTTAATAATGCAAAGAAATATTCTTATTTCAAGTGCTAAAATCTCTTTATAATGGAATCTATAATTCTACATTTTTTACATGAGTCGATAACAATAAAATTTTAAATATAAATGCGTTACTAATATGTTTGCTCAGGAAAAAAACGTTAAATATATTTAAAAGTCTGTGGACTTTGGTTGAAAAAGGTAAGATTTATCTAGGCTGAAATATAGCAATAAAGAATTAAAGGCTGATGTTTGTAATAATACTACTGTTATTAGTAATAGTATTATAATTGTTATTATTATTTGATATGAAGGTTTGTCACCCTTTTGCCGACTCGTATCGGAACATGGAAACCCAACTGGTCTATCGGATACATGAGAACGAGAAAAAGCGCCAGTATTCTAGAAGAATAATTGATCTGGAACGGGGAACATTCACCCCGCTGGTTTTTACGACAACAGGTGGGGTGGGGAAATAATGCCTTAGGTTTCATTGTAGATTGGCAGAGCTCATTGCCTCAAAGAAAGAAGAGCAATATTCCTCAGCCATCTCCTGGATAAGAGCTCAAGTTTCGTTTGCGCTTTTGCGATCTGCTCTTGTCTGTTGAAGAGGCCCCAGGAACATTATCAAAGCTCAGCGTGACACGAAGAACAATCACCTTGGTATTGACGGTATTGAAGGAGCCATCTCTTAGGTCTTTTTATCGCCAATTTTTACATTTCTCAATATCTGACGTCTTGATTAAAATCGAAAACTTCCAGCAAAGCGCAAACAACTGGCTAAACGTCGGTAAGTCTTCGGCTCTGAACAAAGTTATATCGGAGTTTACGCTACAGCTAGTACGAAAGCCAGAGGGATTGAATTACGAGAGTGGTAGCCTTCTTGTAAAGCGAATTCTAACTGAGAAAGATCGCAAATACTCAATTATTCCTGACAGAAAGTTTAAAAGCTTGAAGTTGACTCTTGCGGAAGGACCCACACGACTCTGGAAACAGTACAAAGGTAAATGGCCGCACCAATGAAAACTGAGTCAACTTTTTGCATATATATTATTATTAACAAGCAATCACACGATTTTATCTCGTGAGAATTGGGACAAATTAGCACTCGTAAAGTTTTCATAGACCACGAATTGAACTCTCCCGAAGGGCTTGTGCAATTTGGTTTGCTTTTAAAAAACTTGCTCATGCTGATTTTTTTCTAAATTGCTCTCGAAATCATGTGAATACCCACAGGAAATAGTTGCCATGATCCGTGAGAGGTTCATTAATGCCGCTGACAAAAAATCCATGTCAGTTACATGGTTATTTTGTTTCTCTCTTTTTAGATAACATCACACTGTCACCACTTCATTAAACATTTTGAGAGATTTCCATCCTAATAACTATACAAACCATCGGAAACTGTTCTGAAGTGGAAGAAGAATCCTCTTTTTTCGACAGAGGGGTCTGAATGGAATGTTATCAAGGCGAAGTTTCCATAAACTGCAACTCCCTGTCCAGTCCTCCGACCACAGTATTTACCAAAGGTATGGTTCTGATCATTAACAATCTTCACAAAGTCATAGCTACAATGAAGAAAATATTAATCGAAGATTTTCTTCACAGAAACACATATTATCCTTGATTGAGTTTACTCAACTATAATTACTCTTCAACAAAGATAGACTGAAAGAATAAGGTGCAATTTTAAAGATCCACTGATAGCTGAAACGATGTTAAAAGTCCTTAAGCTAATTTGAAACCACGAGGCACAGCTAAGGATGAAGCTTCTTGTTTCTAATAGAGAGAAAAGCAACAGAGATTACGGACGATTTTCTTGTCTAGTGATACGAAGGTTTGAAGTAAGTTTTCCTTGTATTTTTTGGACGAGTGCTGTAAAGTTTGCTTCAGCTACATCATCTACCTTTGTTTGAATTTTTATAAAGCTCATTTTGCAAGACTAGCATGCAAAACATAATAGCAGACACAGAACTCTTGGACGGGCTGCCTACAATGAAAAATGTTTAATTTGTGGCAGAGAGGAGTATCTTGCCTGCATGATGAGTGAAACTCCACATCAAAGTCAACGAAGTGTATCCTCATCGGCCCTCCGGGTGGAATAGGAACAGAGTGTTCACAATCCATATGTGCTGGATAGGTAAATGGATATCCCGGACTTTTCAATGTGCTGTTTACCAAAACGCCACATTCTGAAGAAATAATAGTAATATGTAGATTAAGCCAAGCCTAAAAGCGCAGCTCGCAATTTTTTTTCCCCGCAAGTCTCAAGGGCACAACGCCTTGCCCCGGCCAGGTCTAGAACCCGGGTCGTCCGACTCGAAGCCCAGTGCACTGACCACTGGACTACTGAACAAAGCCGTGGCGTTGGCGTGCCCGATGTACAGTTGACCACACATGTTAAAATTAGCACCCTGTACGGTCGTGCGGTCGTACATCCAAATTTTTTCGGTTTGATGGGTTACTTCTATTTTGTATAATCATGGAGCTACGCTCTGCGAGCTCCGCTATCAGTACATCATTATGATTATCCATTTTTTTTAATAATGCAAAGAAATATTTTTATTTCAAGTGCTAAAATCTATTTACAATGGAATCTATAATTCTATATTTTTTACATGTGTTGATAACAATAAAATTTTAAATATAAATACGTTACTAATATGTTTGCTTAGGAAAAAAAAACGTTAAATATATTTAAATTCTGTTGAATTTGATCGAAAAAAGCAAGAGTTATTTAGGTTAAAATATAGCAATAAAGAATTAAAGGTTGATATTGAGAAATGTAAAATTTGTAATAATACTACTATTATTAGTAGTAGTATTATAATTGTTATTATTATTTGATGTGAGGGTTTGCCGACTCGTATCGGAACATGGAAACCCAACAGGTCTATCGGATACATGAGAACGAGAAAAAGCGCCAGTATTCTAGAAGAATACTTGACGTGGAACGGGGAACATTCACCCCGCTGGTTTTTACGACAACGCGTGGGGTGGAGAAATAATGCTTTAGGTTTAATTGAAGATTGGCAGAGCTCATTGCCTCAAAGAAAGAAGAGCAATATACAGCCACCTCCTGAGAGAGTTTAAGTTTCGTTTGCACTTTTGCGATCTGCTCTTGTTTGTTGAAGAGGCCCCAGGAACATTATCAAAGTTCAGCGTGACAGGAAGAACAATCACATTGGTATTGACGCTATTGAAGGAGCTATCTCTTAGCTCTTTTTATCGCCAATTTTACATTTCTCAATATCTGCCTTTTATTCGTTATTGATATCAAAGTCAACAGCTTTTTTATTAAATCTTATGTTTTTTTCCTTAGCAAATATATTGGCAATGTATTTATATATCAAAATTTTATTGTTATCGACATATATAAAAAATATAGAATTATAGATTCCATTATAAATAGATTTTAGCCCTTGAAATAAAGTTTTTCTTTCCGTTATAATTATTGTTATTATTATTATTATTATTTATTATTGTTGCCATTGATATTATAATCATTATTACATCATGTACTTTTTTGGTAAAAGTGATAAAAGAAAAATGATAATGATGATGATCATGATGGTAATGATGAAGACGATGGTAAAATCATATCGTGCTAATTACATAAACAATATTGAAATGATCATGAAAAATCAAATTGAATAAAAAGCTATGATAGATTTGGTCGATTACTATGTTAATTAATACTTTTTATATACCAGTTTGGTGTTACGAGTTGCAAAGCAACATGTTACATCAAGGAAAATTTAAGTTAGTTTTCCGTTCCCCACAAATAACTGATCACATTAAAGCAATGAACCCTACTGATTTGGCCCAAAGAAACCCTTCGTTAAAGTAGCAACAACAAAGTCATTTCCCACCTTGTGTAGCTAAGGCACCGGAATTTCCATTCAATGCTTTTAAATAAATTGCCAAAAACAGTGCCATGAGGAGCGCAGGTTCCGCCGCAACCATAGTTTCTGAGAACGGATAAAACAAAGTAAAAGAGAAATTCATTTAATGATAATTCGATTTTATCACCTATCGTATAGAATATCAATATTTATATTAATTTTAAAATAATCATCTTTAATTCGTGCGCCGATTTTTTACCTCTATTGTTTGTATGGTTTTTTCTAATACGAGTGTGAGCTCTCAAACCATAATATGGTGAAAATCTTTCCAATGTTTCAAAAGTTGACTAAAGCACTCCAATGCTATTTAGAAGGACGTCATATTGCTCTCTAATTAATAATTCGTGAAGGCCAGTTTTAATTTAGCAACGAAAAATGATGATTTACATCCAATTATTACCTAGGTACCTAACTATTCATCTTTTTTTTTCTTAGCGAAAGAAAAAAAAAAAGCACGGGACTCCAGAGTTTTAGATCCACTATGGTGTCCGAATATTCCTCGGTTTACAAGCATAGCTGGTGTGTTTCCATAGAGCTGCACACTAACGCAGCCCCGCTAAAATTTGGAGATAAGAAATATGATTACATTTGTAATTTCTATCTTTGCTCCGTATTACATCTGTCTTATCAAAAAGTCATATTTCATAAATGCATTTGATTTGCAACTTCACGACGTTTTATTTTGCGATCATTCAGATCGTGAAAATGTATTGAAGTGAATTTTTTATTTGTTCTCAATTTGGATGGAGTTCCTTTCCGCCACATTTTAAGGCAAAATACGTCACACCCTGTTTAAAAGGATTCTGCTCGTCACAAGTCTTCCGCTTGCGTGTTTGGCGATTCGTCCAAATTCAGCACGCGATGCACGTTCAGGCAAGGGCCGTGAGTATTACAACTGGCTGCCCCACTTGTTCTCCCCTTATACCATGCTGTAATACTGGTATTACGTTGTTACCAACATGGTTATCACTTCTTAGGTGCGGAATTCCTCTTACCAAAGCACACGTGACCCTTTGCGAGGGCAGGTTTAATTATGGACCGTCCAAGCCTCTCCAACGGATGTCTGAGTTGACGAATGATTGCAATGTCATATAAAGCCGTTGCGCAGACGCCACATGGTAAATAATATACACTCTAAGGTAGATTCCTGTAGAAAACGCTGCTTCCTCCAAGAATTCGTACCTATCTGAGGATATGTTCCCCTTAAAAAATGATTCCCTTTCGAAAACATCTAATCCTCTCGTCGAGTATTTCTAGCAACTTTCGATCAATTATTAATGGTGCATGGAGAAACTCGAGGTGTTTTACAGCAAGTTTTACAATGCGAATACATTTTACCGTTTGGGCCGACTGTGTTAGAGAAAGCGAAATCGCAGGTTTCACTATTTTGATTTGACTTATATCATTATTTGTTTCGTTGGATCAACGAAACCAATCTTCGTCTCGAACTATTTTATGAATAGAAAGTTTTATAACTGCCATTTTTTGGTTGTTAAATATCTATCTGACAGGAAGGACACAAGGAAAACATATTCTTACCGATAGAATGACGTCTTGTACCAATTTACTGTTACTCTCTGTCCTTTTACGCCCAAACCACCTGTTCGGAAAATAGGGACCGGAAAAAATGATTAGGCCAAATTTTCTGAAACGAAAAAAAGGGAGCTTATGAGAAGTATCCATATCCGATTAGAAAGAGAAAAATTCTAGGAGGAATGCTTTCGACGAGCGCGCAAAACTAAATCTATTTCACGCCTCTACTTCTGAAAACTTTTAGGAAAGTTTTATATCTTCGTGATTTGTTTCGTTTAGTTTATTTGTCAGTAAACTGACAGTTGTTCCTTTGTTACTAAACAAGTTTTTACAAGAGCTTTAACGATTGAGTTCTTTTAGATTTTCTTACCTCCGTTGCCTGTTGGGCGCCTCTTCGCTCTGCAGTTTAAATTAACTTGCCAAGACTTTCAATCACTCTTCTTAATGGAAAAACTAATTAGATTTTTCCAGAGTTGTTCTCTTACTGCATAGAGAGCCCCCAACCGTGCGTTAAAATTGATGTATTATCTGGGACTAATGATTCCAAATGCTCGACCTTTTTTGAAATGAACCCAAAAAAACTGCTAAATATGACACTTCGTTAACTTATTGCGAAAATTAATTCTGAAAGGATCTCAACAAACTCAACGGCCGAGAAAAGTAAATTTTTGATATTGAGGTTCGAATGAAGAAAATTGTCAAACAGCTGAGTAAACCTTTTTCTATTATCTAAACTTTAAGGTGACAGTTTCAAATTTTATTTGTTTTGTTTGTTGAAAATTATCTTGAAACACTAAGACCTTGGCGTTTGTATCAACACCTTCAAATTACCCAAGATTGTGTTTTTTTTTTCCATAATTTGCGCAGATGTATATGACAGTATAGAACAGTGTACCATGAAAGGGGTAGGGAGCGTCAACTAGCTCTTGCAAAGGAAAAGTCGCTGGATTTATTTGCGAATGCTTGGGTAAATATTTCTAGAAGCAATCAATCCGGGTTAAAAATAACCTTTTCAGCGGAATTTGAATTTTTTAATGGCTTTGATAATCTGGAGCAAAACAGGTGTCTCACAATAAGTTCCTGTATGGAGGAAACGGGTTTAATCTACGATGAAAATTAAAGTTTTGGATTCAAGCGAAATTGTTTGATGAGAAAGTCACCGGTTTTATTTAGAAATTCCTGAAGAAATATGTCATTTGAAGAGCTCCGTCACGGAGATATAAAAGTTCTAGAAGACGTAAATGATACCGACCATAATTATGCTCCCAATTGACAGAACATTTTCGGCTTAAGATGAGGCTTTTAATAGCTATTATTATACTTATAATGAAAAATTGATTGGTCGTGAGCATTCGTTCAACTATTTACAATAGCGCGTGAAGTTAACATGATAACCCATACTGCATTAATCATGTTCGATCGAGTTCTCGAATATTTGCGAACTCAAACAGAAGTGTCTTCTTTTTCAGATTGTTTAAAAAGTTTATAATAAAACAATTAGTGAATTCGGTTTTCGCATTTTGTTATGAATTATCAAACCTCATGTCTGTGTTATTTGCCTCAGCCTTCTGCTTCGGTTTAGATAATTCATGCTCAAACTCATCCAATATTAATAGTGGCCGAAGTAAAAAGAAGCTGGGGAGATAATGAAAGATCTCAAAGTGAAAGGAGACTGCTTTTGGCCACCTAGTAATCTTGAGGTTGGAGTTTCGCTTCTCGAATCGGGCGTTCGGTAATGGAGTGTGCAGCCTTGTGCTTCTTTTATGAGTAAACCTAGAAATAGATAACTCGCTAAAATGGGTTCTTTTCAACATAGTAAGCGGTCAGATAGCAAGCAATGCACTTTGGAAGTAAGGTGAGATATTTGTATTGAGAATTTGACTCAATTTTTTATTCCTAAGAGCGGCCGTAAATATTCCCATACAAACTCTTATAATTTCGCTGACTCTTATTTCGCAAGGTGATCATCTCACAGCTGGAGCTTGGGTCGCCTGTGACGGAACCTAAGAGAAGTAAGTTCGACGAAAGGTCTTTCATGAGTCCTTCAGAAGGACTACGATTTTTTTTATGGTTCCGCGCACTTCACTAAAAAGTAGAGACTAAAATCTTATCTGCACTGGTTACCACTTCTCGTAAATAGTAGGGACTGTAACTCCCGGATCTGGCCTTGTTTCCAAAATTTCTAAAAATTGTGGGCACTTGCAATTTCCCCTAAAGATTGTATACTGCTCAATGACAGTGACATAACCATGACAGTGACAGCAATAAGAACATGGAGAAAAAAATAAGTATCAACGAGCGTTTTAACAGCGCTAACTCACTAAGGGCAGTATTCGTGACTTCGCGACGAAAAAAAATGGTTTTTTTTATTGCCCGTGAAAAGATTTATGGACTAGTGTTTCAAAGTCATGAAATTGCATCTTGTCCTATTTTCTCTTCCTTTTCGTGAGTTTTATTTCTTTTTTGGCTCGTCACAAGCCAAAGATAATTTTTAAGTCAAATCACCTGCAATAAACTGACAGCGATTCTAAGTAAACATTAATAGATTTAGTGGAAGCCGCTGTGACTGAAATACGTACAGTTCAAGCATCCAATAGCGCAAACGAAATTGGAAAGTTCCATTCCTTAATCGTGATATTATCAATAACGTGGATGTTTCATGATCTGACGAAATTTACTACATAGACGCCTTTTAATGGCGTTTAGATTGTAGAGTCATGCAAGCATGGAGATCTTCCTCGGCGATCACGATTATTTATGCGACGTTTCAAGTCACAATATAGGTTATAGTTATTGAAGGAAGTTAACAACCTTTAATTTTGTTGTCTGAACCGTTCGAAATATATTTTCCCAATTTTCAGAAAGAGTCACATATGAGTTTAACTCGAGCTGTTCAGCTGCATTCACAAATTGTATACGTTCATTTTAAACTGAAGGTGAGTAAAAGGTATAACTGTGGGTTCGAATTTATTTCAGTACAAGCTTTGCTCTGATATTCGTCCTCACCCTGGCCTTAACCTGACTTTGAGATTGAATTCCTTTAACTCGGTGGAATTTCGATGAGCAAATCCAGGCTTATCGAGCCGGGGGATGCTGGTGTGCATAAAATTTCACTTAAATTGTCCATATTTTTACTGTTAACTTTATAATAAATGAATCTCGTTACTTTAAACAAAGTAGAATTCGATTGGCTCAGGTATCTCAGTCGCAAGGCTGCAAAATCTGTAAGATTTTCATTTTGGATCGCTCTCCGTTTAAATAAAGAGAGAGAGATAGATTGATAGATATTAGGTAGATATACATTTACATTATGCATCATTATTCTATCATGCCATTTTACCACATTAGGGCAACGATAAACGTAAAACATGCGACGGTATTACACTAAAGGTAAATGAAGCAAAATTACGGATGGAAAGAGGAGAAACTTGTGGGAAAATTCACGCATGAGCGATGGTTTAATCATGTTGAGCAAATCTTTTCTTTGACTTAACTGAGATCTTTCACTTAAACATTTCTTAACCGTTATCGAGAGGGTAAGAACCATAATTACCGAGCGGATCAATCGAGAACAAAATTTCTCAGCTTTTGAGGGACATCAGTGTACTTTTAAACTCTCTTATGATCAGATTTACATCAAGTAAGCAAAGTGCTGTATCAATTACAACCCATCCGGGGTATAGATACGAGAGAGGCCACATCGTTCCTGTTAAGTGCTCGTGCCAGAAGAAGGGAAAAGACACACTGTGAGCTTAACAAAATGAGGATTCACAGAAATTCTTCCCTTCCCTTTTCGACCCTTTTATTTTTCCTTCATATTTCTCTCACTCGTCCTCTCTTTATTCTATTTTTCGATGCTTTCGATGATATTTTATCTTTCCCCTCGTATTAGCGGTTCTTGATCAATTTGGCGTCAACGTCAACAGAATTTCCCCAGTGATCCACCAAGAAAAAACCCAAATTCCCTGAATCAGTCGCGATGACAGTCTCCCAGAGGCGAATCGCGTTTTTATAGCATCCATTGAACCAAATGCAACTGCAGGGGGGGGAGGGGGGTGAGGAAATTTAAATTCTACACATCCATAGAGTTTTATACATATTAAGTTTCTCTGTTTAAAGACAGCTTTTAGAATGACTATTCGTATTTCTCATAACTGCATTATGTCTGTTTCTTGTGTGAAAATGCAAACCTTTGTGACTATTCAACTGATGTGCAGAGCAAGCAAAACATTTCATAAGCTAGAAATTGACAAAACAAATCCTGTGCTTCTCACAGGCTGGTAATTCAACGTGAATTAGTTATATGAAAAAAATAAAGCGCAAGCTCTTCATTTGACTGTATCTAGTAACATTTAAATGTCGAAAGAACATTTTGTTTAATTTTAAGACCAACCTATGGCGCTACTCTGTCTTTAAGAAGCATTTTTGTCCACTTTCCACATCATTGGAAACAATGAAAACGGTAATATACGCCTATTTAGTTTAAGAAGAAAGGAATTTCTGATAGAGGAAAAGAAAATGTTTTAATTTAGTTCTTTCTAAAATCAAATTTCTCTGTTCAAAGACAGCTTTCAAAATGACTATTTGTATTTCTCATGACTGCATTATGTCTGTTTCTTGTCTAAAAATGTAAACCTTTGTGAGTATTCAACTGATGTGCAGAGCAAGTGAAATACATTAAAAGCTAGAATGCTATGCTTCTCAAAGGCTAACATTTTAGGGGCAATTTATGTGGTGTTGAGTGTTGAAAAATCACCTTTCTTTACTTCCTAATTATCTTAAATGTAACTTCGATTTAAAAATTATTTAGTAGATCGATTTATTTTAAAAAATTGTAGTTGAAATCTATGATTGTATATGTCCGTGTGTTTAGATAGGAAAGTTTATTTTTGGAAGAGCTCGTTACATCGCATATCATAATTAGAGTTTTTATCATCATCATTAGAGAAGTTTTCAGTTGAGAGTAGAAAGTATTCGGGGATTGCATTGGCTTAACTCTACTTCGTTCTGTGATTGGTTCAGAAAGCTCGAGTCACTTTCTCAACCAATCAGATGCAAAACTGAAACCAATCACGACTTAGTGGCAACGTTTTCCCGCGCTTTCGGCAGTTTGGTTGTTTTTACCTCGAGTTCGCATCGGCTCTTAAAGATCTTTCTTAAAGATATTTCCACAATATTCCTTGACTTTAAACATTACAAACCGAAAAAGGATATTGTGAGCACAAGGTGCTTTGCTTTCATGGAACAGGACGAGTTTAAACCTGGTCCTGCTTGTATCGAACTGTAAGTAAATACGACTATTTGTTAACTGCATCAGAGACTCTTTCATGATATAAGCTAAATCTAAGCAATCAAAACTGATTAAAGTGTTTGTACAGATATAGACGGTGGCCTCGAGGTCGTATTAAAAGGGTCTGGGTCAGAGCGTTATTCCGGAATACTGTCTTGCGTTCTTAGGCTGGACACTCACATGGGTTTCAATAACCTTTGCCATAAGCGGCTGCCGACGGTGCCTGAATGGGCGGCTGAGCTCGGAAAAGGGGCGTAGAGCCGCGAAACTCAAACACAAGAGCAGTGAGAGGTCTGATTAAGGGGGCGGTAGGCCGAGGACAACCCGCTTTCATTGAAAACCCTGCGCTTACCTTTTATTTACTGTTTAACTGTTTGTCTGTCTGCCTTAACGGCAGACTACTTAGCTCTCTATCTGACCGACTTTCTGACCACCTGACAGTCATTTATTTTCTCTTTATCTGAATGTCTATCTTTCTGACCAACTGATTTTCTGAATGTTTATTTGACTGACTTTCTGACTATCTCAATGTCTGTCTATCTGTCTGAATGTTTGTGTGTCCGTCTGCTGTTATTGTTATCCTGATACTGCTTTCTCAAGACCTTAGACTACAAGGGTTTTTTTTCAGCTATCAGAAACAAACGGATTTTAATCGCAAGAGGTTAAATCTATATACCGAAAAACCGGTATATCTTCACCTAACACTCAATGTCCTTGATGACTGATATCAGACAAAAGATAGCATGCGAGTAAGCCTTAATTATTATCCAACAGCACAAAGTAGAGTACAAATAACGCGCGAATAGAGTACAGATATCCTGCGACATTGTACGGTTATTTGGACAGTTGGTTGTTGTGTACTGTGTAAAAACCTGTTTAACGGGTTGGCTGCGCGCGTAACACTTCTCTATCCGCTTTGCTCCCCCCCCCCCCCCCCCCCCCAGGGAGAAATAAGCAGAAAGACTTGGCAGAAAAAAAGCAGTTAGATAATAAATAACTTATAAGGCGTTTTGGTGTGTAGTATCACTGAGTATTGTTACCCATTGTTTGTGATTTGACTCGCCTTACGGGCTTATCAAAAATACTCAGCGATACTACGCGCAAAATTACTCTGTGATACTACACACCAAAACGTCTGTGAAATATATTTATTAGCGCTTAAGTACAAGCGTTTCTTTGCTTGCGTGAAGAATTGAAGCGTTGAGAAAAGCGAGCCAGGGAGGGATCTGCAAGAAGTCTGGCACTCATAATACCCAGTACCAGACCTCTTGCCGACTTCTCGCCAATGACGACCTGCTCGTGGGCTACACAAAGATGATTTATTTCATTGCTAAAACACGAGCAAGGAGTCAAAGGATTCAATACCTTTCTAATGAATCATACACATATACTATTGATATTTTTAAGCGCAATCTGATGCTAACCAAAACTATCCAAGATTTTTTACAAGGGGAAGGAATCGAGCTATTTTTTATTACAAAGTGTGAGTGGGTTTGTTTTTTCTTTCATTGATAACGCATTTTCACAGAGAATTATATCCAAAGTCGCTGTGAGCTACTGAAGCAAAAAATGAATATTTGTTTTAAGTATCTATCGATGTGAGATTTAAAATACTCCTTGTATTGGAAATTGCTTACCATTTATATTACGGTGTATCAATATTATAATTAATTACAACACTAAAATATAACTAGTTACATTAGTTAGTTAGTTATATTGCTAGTTACCACGATACAAAAACTCATTACTTGGCCAGCGCAGTTTAAAGAAATATGTTTTACAGTGTTCGCCAGAAGGATTAAATTTGCCCTTTTATCAAACTCTTTGCAAGATAAAAGGCAAACTTAGTTTGAAAACAGCGAATTCCACAAGGATTATGAATTAGTAGAGAAAAGGGTTAAATACTCATTTCTCCATGGACCTAGAATGTCAAAATTATTATTGTAAGTTTCATAAGAGACTGATGTGCTGAGTAAGTGGAACATATTATAAGCTAGAAATTGACAAAACGAATCCTATGCTTCTCACAGGCTGGTACTTCAACGTGAATTAGTCATCTGAAAAAAACACCAAAGTGCAAGCTCTTCATTTAACCGTAACTAGTATCTAATAACATTCAAAAGTCGAAAGAACATTTTGTTTAATTTTAAGACCAGTCTATGGCGCTGCTCTGTCTTTTAGCGAGAGAAGAATTTTTTTCCACTTTCCAAATAACTGGAAAAAAAATTAAACAGGCAATATACGCCTCTCTAGTTTAGAAAGAAACGACTAAAGGAAAAGAAAACGTTTTCATGTAGTTCTTCTCCATTTTAGGGGTAATTTATTTGGTAGTGAATGTCAAGGATAAACGGAAAAAATTTTCCTTATTATCTTAAATGTAACTAAGATTTAGAAACTATTAATTAGATCAATAGTGATTTGGTAAAACTTTTTACAGTAGAAATCAACGGTAAAACAGGACGTTTCGACCAAACTTCGGTCATTTTCAAGCGAATGGTAAGAATGTAACGATGAATATATACATGCGTATAAGAAATGTAAAATTTTTGGACGTGTAAACGGACACTAAGAACCCCACAAAAAGAAGAAATAATCAGAAGCTAATTAAAAACAAATAAAAGTTAAAAACCTAATTAAAAAAGCCTAATTAAAAATCTAATTAAAAACTAGAATCTAACTAAAAACTTAATTAGGTCTTTTTAATTAGGGTTTTGATTTTTATTAGTTTTTAATTAGCTTCTGATTATTTCTTCTTTTTGTAGAGTTCTTATTGTCCGTTTACACGTCCAAATATTTTACATTTCTTACACGCATTTATATATTCATTGTTACATTCTTACCATTCGCTTGAAAATGACCGAAGTTTGGTCGAAACGTCGTGTTTTACCGTTAATTTTTATTATAAGATTTAGTAGATCGATTTATTTTAAAAATTGTAGTTGAAAGCTATAATTGAAGGTGTCGATCTATTTAGTTAGGAGAGTTTATTTATAAAAAAGATTTAGAAAGTGAGAATCACTCCACGAGTCTTATCGATTGGCCTCTATCTGAAAGAGATTCCATTGTGAAAACTTTCTTCAATTGTATCAAACTGATCAGAAAGGGGAAAAATTCAAGCTTCCTTTTCAACCATTAAAAGCCACAAAACGTCCAAATGAGGTGTTAAAATTTTATAACCACCATTGGCGCAATCTTGTTAGCCCTAGATTTCCATCATGACAAAATCGAGTACCGTTTTTTCGTTAGTTGTTAACAAATTGAATATCTCAGTGACAGGTTTTAAGGCATTACTTTTTGAGGGTTTGAGGAGATACGTTGATTGCTGGTTCAATTTAAGATAAAACAAATGAGGCATCTTTGTGTAAAAATTTCCACGAAAGATATTTATCAACCTACAGGTTAACAAAGGCAAAAAATTGCAAAGGTCACTAGCATCAGAATCGAAGTCAATTGGTTATTCCATTAGACTGGGTGTTATAAGATGCCTTACAATCTATTCCCTGTTACCTGTAGGCATATCTTTTGTTTCAAGCAGTCCATTTTCGCCTTACCATGACAGCATGGGATATCAAGAAAAATTGAGAGAAAGTGAATCATGAGATCCATTAAGATGCCATAAATTCCTAAGTGGTTTATGTGAGGATGGCAGCTGACTTAGTCAAGATTAGGACGAAAAGATTTGGGGGTCAAAGGATTCTGGGGTCAGAGGATTTTGGGGGATCATCTGATTTTAAGGTGGAACGGAAGGGGGGGTCAGTCATTGCCAACAGAGTGTTGGACTGTTTAGGTTAACTAGCTTCAGCAACTCGCGTAAAGGGAGGCACCAGAAGTCTGTTCAGGAGCTTCATTTATCTCTCTGAGACTCTGTCTCTCCTCTAATAGTTCAGCCCTGGGTACATACTCTTAAATACCCTATCGGTTGGCATCTTATGGGACAGATAATCGTGGCAGAGTAAACATATTTTTAGAACGCTCACCAAAACAATCTCACAAGACATTCGAAATAAACCACAAAGTACCTAAAAACAAACTCCTTGATTTGGATACGTTGATTCCTTAATCTTGAGATATTTAAGATTCAGAAAATATGTAAGACATGATTTGATGCTACTCTGGTTTGCAGATTTAATGAATGTAACCGAAGAAGTTTCAATTCATAGACCCAACCCTTCGACACTCCTGTCTAGTGCCTTCATCAGGGGTGATCTAAACGCTGCAACAAGAGGTCCTTTTATATGATCACTAATAAACGGTCTTTTTTCTGACGAGGTGTTAATAGGCGTCAGGAAGCAAACCGCCATCGTCACGATTTAAAAGAGCATGGGCGAAGTTAATATGCCAAGCCTCCAAACAAAGGCGCTGGTGGTAACACCAGTTAGTGGTGATAATTTTAGAATTATCCCACCCACTAAAGGCAAATGGCTATACAAAAACCTTTTTCCGTGACTGCCAAAAACCAGTTACAACTAGTAACGCTCTAACATACAATTGGGTGGGATAATAACATTTCAAATGTGGATAAAACATTTGTAAAAATATTTCTCTTAAAGGTATTTATTGACTTACAGGTTGACTTGGGCAAAAAAAATTTCCAAGGTCACCAGCAGTAGATTCGAAATCAACTGCTTATTCAATCAGACTGGGTGTCATAAGATACTAAGATAAGATAAAGTTCTTCTCTATTTCCCGTAGGTATTCACATCTTTTGTTTCAAGCAGCCCTTTTAGCTTTGAAGAAAGGTTTTTTCTATACGATGACAACATTGGATGTCAAAAAAAAAAATTGAGACAAAGTGAACCATGAGATCCATTAAGATGCCATGAATTTCTATGTGGTAATTGTGACGAGATAAATTATGTAATGTATTCTGTCACAAAAATCTTAAAAGCTCATAAGAACATAACATAGTGAAGAGATCACACAGCTAAGCAGTCGAGATAAGCCTGGACAGTTGTACCCCTTTGTGACGATACGGTGAAGATGAACATTCTTCGTTTTGCTTTCCCCTTGGCGTTGCTTGTAGCAGTTCAGCTAACCACTTTAACATGGGCTGCGACGAATGTGACAAAAACCTCAGGAAAAGGTAAAAAAGTGTTTCCTTCATGTCGAATCTCTTTAGCACACGCATACTGTATTCATTGGATTAAGCGTTGCTCCTGCATAAGCCATCTGAAAATGTAACTCAAAGGTGAGCGGGCGTGCAAAGTTTGTCTAAGGCACCCTTGAAACTTATTTTACGGCGGAAATTTTTTTCTCAGGCTCAAACGCTACAGTTCTTCGGTGACACACCTTTAAGAGCGGTAGTTACTTTTAAATTTTTGCAAACATACAGCAAGCCTGTTCAAGCCTGTTCAACCCTGTGTGGGTTGTTAATTCGATTCCGATAGTAGATCTAAACGTAAACCTTCACATATGGATGTTTCATCGACAAATTTTGAACTATGTACTTCTAGAAAAAATTAAACTTTGAGATACACTATCTGTTACCTGCTGAAAACAATTTACAGTAGAACAAAAGAAATTGTGATGGACTTTAATTTTTATCTCACGGAAGTTTTTTCCTAGAGAAGTTTAGCAAGCAAATCGTTGCATCTTTAGAACAAGAAGAAAACTGAGATATTTGGCGTACGCTCGATGGGCCGATCAAGCGACTAATTGAAAATTGACTTTTGTTTCGAGTTTTCGTCTCTTTTCTTTTTTTAACTTTGTGAGGATGGCAGATGACCCAACGAAAGTTAGATAAACGTTGGCTAAACTGTGGTAGGTTACGCTAGTCTTCAAAGAAGTTCACACGGCAAGCCAGTCCTCCAAAATTCAAAGAAAAAGAGAGCCTCCTTCCTCAAACTCTACGGTCAGTTTTCAATTTTGGTCATCATGGCTGATGAAATGTGTTTCAAAGATTTTTTCAAATTTCTCCTAACCGGAACAATACACCATTAATCTGCATTAGGAAGCAACCAACATTTATCACATGGGGGGAGAGGGGGGAATGGAAGGAGGATTTTAGGGGGCCAAAGTATTTTTTAAGGGGGTTCATATGGTTTTCAAGAGAACGAATTGGGGATCGGTCGTTGTTTTACAGAGTATAAAAGGAAAACTATAGGAAATTGATTGTAGATGAGTGGGAATCATTAGAAACGAATGGAAAGAGCAGAGACTTGTGAGAAGAGTCGTGCATGATGGGTAAATCATTTTAAGCAAACAATTTCCTTGACTTATCTGAGATAATTCGCTTTAACATTTTGCAACCGTGATTGGGAGGGTGAAAACTTTATCTACCTAGCAGATCGATAGAGAACAAAATTTCTTGGCTTGTGACTGACATCAGCGTACTTTAAAACTCTCTCATGATCAGGGATTCGTCAAGGAAGCAGTGCATTGTATCAAAACCAACCTTTCCCGGGTAGATACCACAAAGGTCACCTCGTTCCTGTTAACATCTTACGTTACAGCGATAAAAGTGTTCTTGCCACTTTCACCTACACCAACTGCGTGCCACAAATTGGGAATTTCAACTCAGGTCAGTGGTTAAAGTACGAACTAAAAATAGGGATATATGCCCAGGACTATTGTGCTCCAATAGGCGGAACTCTTTACCTGATCACTGGAACATCACAGGTTAAGTTTAATAAGAAACTTAATCTTAAAGGCGAAATAATCGGGGTGGATAAGTCGGTGAAACCAATGGAGGAGTTCCATGGCAACTCAATGTGGACGGTGGGCTGTTGCTTGAACTTGAATACCAATCAAGTCGTGGGAGCGTTTGGTGTAATGGGTGATAATTCTTTAGAAAAAAAGCCCTTAAATAAATTTATGATGTCCCAACAAAGCGTCGCATATGTTGAAAGCGCCCTTATATTAGAGGATCCAACAATTAAGTTGTTTCCTAAGGGCAAAGACTGCTATATGCCAGAAAAAAACGTTAAATTGAATGAGATACATAGATGATTTTATTGTGATTCTTGAAAGGAGTCTGAGGGGCACCTTGGGTGAAATAACCAGATTCTGATCAATGCACAGTTTTAACATATCTTAGCCGAATTTTACTGTACGCCTCGCTAAATTCATAAGGTCTGTTTAAACTGAAATCTCCCTCCTCTGTTTGAACCCGGAAAAATAATAAATATCCTAGTTACTTGTTTTTTCGGGCTGTACTGTTAGTTACGAACTCGGTTAGAAAGAGGTGTTTAGAGCTTGTATTTTCATCCTTTATGTTCAAAATATGCATGCTACTTTATCTGCTAAACAATATATACGGTAACGAATAAGTGGAATCAACGAATCAATAAACTGTGATCTAAGAAATTAAACGAAATTTAAGGTTGTTAATATAAACATTTTGTCGAAGATTTGATATGTAACGGTATATCCTGGTCTTTACTTCTCAACTGGATTTTTTTAAAGTAATTTCCCACCCCAGTTAAGAGGTTTCGTTGAAATTCGCAGGCAACCAATCCATATAACTTTCTAGATTAGTCCTGTGAGTCATTTCTCCATTCGAATGAGACAAATCCCTCACATCATTTTACTCGAGAGAGTGGGTCGCGACAAATTCACATGATCTAACTCACAGCAATCTTCAAATGAGTGCCTGAGCTTAATCACCCATGATGCATTTCTTTTGCCTAATTACACCCCGCGATTGGTTTATAAACTTGTGCGATCGTATCCTACGAGCAGGCGAGCAGGCCCTCGATCATTAATGGCCCTGCGGCAAGTGCGTTTCTCTGCTCACAAGAAAATTTGTGACGAGTCTGAGGAAGTGTTTGTTGTTTGAAGTGGGAGGGTGCGGCACTAAAAATGAGCCTAGATCCCTTGCCTCGCCCGTTTCTTTTTTTTTTTTTTTCTTTTTCTCACGGTCTAAAACTTACTTTGTCGCGGGTAAAGAAACGCCCGTGCAGAAGTGCTGATATTGACGGCCCACTCGCAAGCTTTTGGCAATCAATCAACCAATCAGAAGAAGGACTAAACTCAAATCGCGACTTGATTATCCATGTTTTCAAGTCTCTAATCGTGGCGTTTACTTTCAGCTCTCATAAACCTTGTAATGTTTATATCCTGTAATGTTTACTTTGTTCCGTTTAGGGAATTACTTTAGCCTTAGTCTTACGTCACTTGATCAAAAAACGCTCAAATTCGATTGTGTGATTCCAATTGCGAATTCAACATCGTAAAGAAATAGAGTACGAAAACTTAACGAATCACGGTAAAAATTGAATCTTTAGTAGGTGGACATATGGGAATCATTTCGCAGGCTATCCACGCTAAAGGAGAGCTAAGTCCATTGCAAATTGATTTATTTAAGGGTTGAGAAAAAGATCAAACAAGGATGGTGGCATGGAGTGTTAGTTTACAGGAACTTGGAATTCTAATAATAACAACAATAATGATTATAATATAGATTTAATCCTATTATTCCACAGGGACCTAGTCCGCTTGATTGCAAGGCTGTAGCTCCTGAAGAATATGGGAGAGTCCTTCCGAGTTACTCGTAACCTCTGGTTATAACTCTTTAATAAAGTTTTCGAGAATGTCTGTCAATGAGCTTCGACTTTCACATATTTCTGCCACCACCGACACTTGGGGTGAAATGTGTAAAAACTTTACATTTCAATTTACTCAGCACAGTAACGGTAGCGATGGCCGCGGTGCGCAGACAGAAGAAAAACGTCATAATGTAGATAGACTGTGAGCTTAACAAAATGGAGATTCACTGAAAGTCTTCCCTTCCCCTTTCCACCTTTTCACATTTCCTTCATTTTTCCCTCTCCTCATCCTTGCTTTATTCTTTTTTTTTGATGCTTTCGATGACATTTTAGCTTTCGCCTTGTATAAGTGGTTCTTGTTCAAATTGGCGTCAACGTGAACGGAATTTCCCCAGTGATCCCACCGAGAAAAACCCAAATCTTCACGATCACTCGCGATGACATTCGCCCAGAGGCGAGCAGCGTTTCTATGGCATCAAGTGAAGCAAATGAAACTGCAGGGTGTGGGTGTAAGGAAATCTAAATTTTACACATCCATAGAGTTTTACATATATCATATTTCTTTGTCCAAAGACATCTTTCAAAACGACTATTCGTATTTCTTATGACTGCATTATGTCTGTTCCTTCTCTAAAAAAATGTAAACCTTTGTGAGTATTCAATTGATGTGCAGAGCAAGTGGAACATAATGTTTATTTTAAGCTAGAAATTGACAAAACGAATCTTATGCTTCTCACAGGCTGGTACCTCAATGTGAATTAGTCATAAGAAATTAAAAAGAAAAAATAAAGCGCAAGCTCTTCATTTGACTGTAACTAGTAACCAATAATATTTAAAAGTCGAGAGAACAATTTGTTTAATTTTTAGACCAGCCTATAGCGCTAGCGGCCTGTCTTTAAGAAGCATTTTTTTTTCCACTTTTCACATCATTGGAAAAAAATAAAACAGGTAATATACGCCTATTTAGTTTCAGGAAGAAACGACTTGTCCGATTCAGGGAAATGAAAATGTAGTTCCTCCTTATCTCTTTAACATTTAAGGGGAAGTTTATTTGGTAGTGAATGTTAGAGAAAAACGGAAAGAATCACCTTTCTATATTTCCTAATTGTCTTAAATATAACTTAGATTTAGAAACTATTTAGAGGATCGATTTATTTTGAAAATTGTAGTTGAAATTTATGATTGTAAATGTCTATGTAGTTAGTTAGGAAAGTTTATTTGTATGAAGAGTTCGTTTCATCTTAGATCATAATTAGGCTTTTTATCATTATCACTAATCATTTTTTAAGCATTTATTATCATCATTAGAGAAATTTTCAATTGAGTGTCGAAAGTAATCCAAGAATGCATTGATTTAACTTTACTTCGTTCTGTGATTGGTTATGAAAGCTCGAGTCACTCTCTCAACCAATCAGATGCAAAATTGAAAACAATCACAACTTAGTGACCCACGTTTAGGCAGTTTGGTTGTTTTTACCTTGAGAATCACTCCTAGACTGGCCATTCTGTTCGTCAAACTTTTCATTTAGCTTACGCCTGCAACTAATTCAGTTTTCGTCCTTTGATAACATTGTATGCTTCTCAATCACTGGAGGACAAGACCAAAATGACATAGTCTGAGTTCTTGGGGTGTTAGTCAGGACCGGACTTAAGGCAAAAATCGTTTTTCATCCAAGAGTCTTATCGATTGGCTTCTATCTAAAAGAGATTTCATCGTGAAAACTTTCTTCAATCGTTTCAAATTGATCAGAAAGGTCTTCCGAGGAACATTCCAATTTCCCTTTTCAACCATTAACAACCAAAAAAACGTCCAAATGAGGCTTTAAAATTTTATAACCAGCTTGTTAGCCCTAGATTTCCATCATGACAAAATCGAGTAGCGTTTTTTCGTCAGTTGTTAATAAATTAAATATCTTAGTGACACGTTTAAAGGAATTACTTTTTGAGGGTTTGAGGAGTTAAGTAGATTGCTGTTTCAATTTAAGATAGAAGAAAATGAGGCATCTTTGTATAAAACTTTTCACGAAAGATGTTTATCAACCTAAAGGTTAACTAAGGCAAAAAATGCGAAGGTCACTAGCATCAGAGTCGAAGTCAATTGGTTATTCAATTAAGCTGAGCGTAATAAGATGCCTTAAGATCTCTTTCCTGGTACCTGTATGCACATCTTTTGTTTCAAGCAGTCCTTTAAGCTTTACCATGACAACAAGGGATATCAAGAAAAATTGAGAGAAAGTGAACCATTAAGATGCCATGAATTCCTCGGTGGTATTTGTGAGGATGGCAGAGGACTTAGTCAAAATAAGGAAGAAAATATTTTGGGGTGGAAAGATATTGGGGGATCATCTGGTTTTCAGGTGGAACGGAAGGGGGTTAAGTCATTGCTAACAGAGTGTTGGACTATTTAGGTTAACTAGCTTCAACAACTCGCGTAAACGGAGGCACCAGAAGTCTGTTCAGGAGCTTCACTTCACTCTCTGAGACTCTGTCCATAAGCCCAAACATGTCGGTTGACATGTTTGGGCTTATGGGACAGCTAACCGTTGCAGAGTAAACATATTTTTAGAACGCTCACCATAACAATCTCACAAGGCATTGGAAATGAAGAACAAAGTACCTAACAACAAACTCCTTGATTCGGATGCGTTGATTCCTTAATCTTGAGGTATTTAAGATTCAGAATATATGCAAGAGTTTTTATAAGTAGTTGGAGTGAGGAGATGGTGTTCAAGAGCTCCATATTTCGGATGAAAACATATTACTTAGTGGCTTATTTGTCAGATGAAAATGTTCTGTTGCTAGTGTTTTCCTGAGGAGAAGCTTAAACAGTAGTAAAAAACTTTCCCTTAGGTATTTATTAACTAACAGGTTGACTAAGGCAAAACATTGCTAAGGTCACCAGCATTAGAGTAGAGAGCATTAGTCTTGAGTCTAGAGTTTGGTTATTCAAGCAGATTGAGTGTAATAAGATACTTTAAAAGCTTTTCTCTATTACCTGTTTTCACATCTTTTGTTTGGAGCAGTCCTTTTAGCTTTGAATAAAGACTTTTTCTACACGATGACAACATTGGATGTCAAAAAAAAATTGAGACAAAGTCAACCATGAGATCCATTAAGATGTCGTGAATTCCTCTGTGGTAACTGTGACGACATAGATTATGTACTGTCTTCTATCACAAAATCTTAAAAGCCGAGAAGAACATAACATAGTGAAGAGATCACAACAGCTAAGCAGTCGAGATAAGCCTGGACAGTTGTACGCCTTTGTGACAATACTGTGAAGATGAACTTTCCTTGTTTCGCTTTTCCCTTGGCGTTGCTTGTAGCAGTTCAGCTCAACACTTTTACATGGGCTGCAATGAATGTGACAAAAACCTCAGGTAAGGTAAAAAGGGTTCCATTTATGTCGAATCTCTTTAGTACACGCATACTGTATTCATTAGATTAAGCGTTGCTCCCGAATAAGCCATATGAGACTGTAACTCAAACGCGAGCGGGCGGGCAAAGTTTGTCTGAGGCACCCTAGAAACTTATTTTATGGCGAATATTTTTTTCTCAGTTTCAAACGCTACAGTTCTTCAGTAGACACAACTTTAAGGGCGGTAGTTACTTTGAAATTTTTGCAAACATAGAGCAAGCCTGTTCAAGCAGTGGATTCTGTGTGGGTTGTTAATTCGATTCCGATAATAGATCTAAACGTAAACCTCCACATATTGATGTTTGATCAACAAATTTTGAACCATTTACTTCTAGACAAAATTAAACTTTGAGTAACAGTATCTGTTACCTGCTGAAAACAATTTACAGTGGAATAAAGAACCTACGATTTACTTTAATTTTCATTTGACGGAAGTTTTTTCTCAGAGAATTCTAGTAATTACAAGCAAATCATTGCATCTTTAGGATAAGAAGAAAACTTAGCTATTTGGTGTATGCTCGATGGCCGAGCAAAGCGTAATTGAAAATTGACTTTTGTTTCGAGTTTTCGTCTTTTTTTTAATTTTGTGAGGATGGTAGATAACTTAGCGAAAGTTAGATAAACGTTGACTAAACTTTGGAAGGTTACGCTAGTCTTCAAAGAAGTTTACACGGTAAGCCAGTCCTCCAAAGAATTGAAAGAAAAAGAGAGCCTCCTTCCTCAAACTCTACGGTCAGCTTTCAGTTTTGGTCTTCATGGCCGATTAAACGTGTCTCAAAGATGTTTTCAAATTTTTCCTAACCGTAACAATACATCATTAATTCTGCATTAGGGAGCAACCAACATTTATCACATGGGGGGAGGGGGCAATGAAGGGTGAAAGAAGGATTTTTGGGGGCCAATAGCTTCACATTTCAGATGGAAACATAGTACTTAGTGGCCTATTTGTCAGCTGAAAATATTCGGTTGCTAATATTTTCACGAGAGGAAGCTAAAAACATTTGTAAAAATATTTCCCTTAAGGTATTTATTAACTAACAGGTTGACTCGGGCAAAAAATTTCCAAAGGTCACCAGCAATAGAGTCGAAATCAACTGGTTATTCAAGCAGATTGAGTGTAATAAGATACTTTAAAAGCTCTACTCTATTTCCTGTTGGTATTCACATCTTTTGTTTCAAGCAGTCCTTTTAGCTTTGAATAAAGATTTTTGCTATTCGATGACAACATTAGATGTCAAAAAAAATTGAGACAAAGTCAACCATGAGATCCATTAAGATTTCATGAATTCCTCTCTTGTAACTGAGGCGAAATAGATTATGTAATGTATTCTATCACAAAATCTTAAAAGCCGAGAAGAACATAACGTAGTAAAGAGATCACAACAGCTAAGCAGTCGAGATAAGCCTGCACAGTTGTACGCCTTTGTGACAATACTGTGAAGATGAACTTTCCTTGTTTCGCTTTTCCCTTGGCGTTGCTTGTAGCAGTTCAACTCAACACTTTTATATGGGCTACAACGAATGTGACAAAAACCTCAGGAAAAGGTAAAAAGGTGTTCCCTTTATTTCCAATCCCCTTCGCACACGCAAACCGTATTCATTGGATTAAGCGTTGCTCCCGAACAGGCGCTCTGGGACTGTAACTCAAACACTGGCTGGCGCTAGTTTGCCTGAGGCACCCTTTGGAACTTATTTTACGCGAAAATGTTTTTCTCAGTTTCAAACGCTACAGTTCTTCAGTAGAAACATATTAAAGAGCGGTAGTTACTTTTAAATTTTTATCAACATAGAGCAAGCCTATTCAAGCGGTGGGTTCTGTGTGGGTTGTTAATTCGATTCCGATAATAGATCTAGACGTAAACCTTCACATATTGATGTCTGATCGAAAAATTTTGAACTATGTATAGACAAAATTAAACTTTGAGTAACAGTATCCTTTTTGGCAGGGGATAAATGACAAATTACCGGTTCATTGATTCGTATACGAAAACTCAATTGTTGTAGAGCTCATAGAGCTAACATGAAAATTACAAATGATCCTCTACTGCATTTCTTTCAAGAATGTTTCACGGAAAGACAGATATTCTTACTCGAGGTCTAATTTGTTCAGCAAAACAATTTTAAAAACTTTTTTCCCGAAAAAAATTAAAATGAAAATTACAAACGATCCTAAACTGCATTTCTATGAAGAACGTTCTACAGAAAGACAGATATTATTACTCGAGGTCTAATTTTGTTCAGGAAAACATTTGAAAAAAACAGATTTATCAAAGATTTAAATATTTACTTTTATCATTGCCCTTGAATGAGAATCGAAAGGAGGAATAACACACGGACCCCTAAGGAGGTAGTCGTCGTCTTCGTCCGAATGAAGAAGCTCTATGAAGGATAGACATGTAGCATAATTTTGAGAAACTTGTGGTGATATGAATGAAAAGACAACCTTTTTTGTGTCAAAGATTATGATGAGCAAAGGAAACACCTGGGTGAGCAACCACTACGTGACATGGAAATAGAGTGCGATCTTGACTCGTTCTCATTGGGTAATAGCAAACCAACCTTTCCACAGTTCGAGAAGCTAGATGTCAGCCTTCCCCTCTGCCAAGGCGAGTATTACGCCACTCTTTACAATAATTATTGGGGAATCGCAAGGTACTCACTCTACAAGATTACCACCGCACAAGCCACAACACCCAAAAAACCAAGACCTGAAGGTGACCCATGGAAACCGAATCTGACGCCAGGTGAGGTAGTTAGTGTTATTGTTATAATTTACTTGTGTGATGAAGAAATTGAGGAAAAAAGTAAAATCGTTTCCCATTTCACTACTACAACATCCGTTCATTCGTGTTGTTTTGGTCTTTCACGCACTGTTTATGCGATCGATAAGATGCTGAGATGAGGTTATGCAAGTATTTCGTAAAACTTGAAGTTAAAACTCCAGGAAATATAAACATACATACATACATACATATGTATGTATGTATGTATGTATGTATGTATGTATGTATGTATGTATGTATGTATGTATATATATATATATATATATATATAAACATACATACATACATACATATGTATGTATGTATGTATATATATATATATATATATATATATATATATATATATATATACATATATATAAATGCGGGGGTAGAGTCTACCTTGGCATAAAGTGCTCAATTCTGAAGTAGCAGAGCTGGGTATTTATAAGTGAAAGAATCAAAGAGGACGCATCGATTCTCTGATACTCTGAGTTTCTGATCTACGTGTGAAAAAAAATTCTATAGAGCTAATAAAGAGCCGCCAAAAATAGCTCTATAGAATCTTTCACTCGTAGATCAGATCATCACACTAGTGAATTAATTAGCTACTCATCTAATTTGTATATAAGGAGGTATGTTCTTCATTGAATAAAGTTCTGTCTGACGAGCGCTTAGGCGCGAAACTCAGAGTAACAGAGAATCGATGTGTCCTCTTTGATTCTCTCGATTATATATATATATATATATATATATATATATATATATATAAACATCATTATTAAATATATACAAACACCCGCTTTCAAAAATGTTGCAATTTGAAAATATACGTAAAATATATACATACCTTTTGTTTTCTCATCAAAAAGAGAGATTTTGGTGAGAAATTAAACAAAACGTGTGTATATTTCATTTTTTTTTCAAATTCCAACCTTTTTGAAAACGGGTGTTTCATATATACATTTATGTGTTTTATATATAGATAGATAGACAGATAGATAGATATTACGTAGATATGATATACATTTACATTATGCATCATTATTCTATCAGGCCATTTTACCACATTAGGGCAACGGTAAACGCAAAACATGCGACGGTATTACACTGCAGGTAAATAGAGCAAAAGTACTTGAAATAGATTTCTTGGCTTATGAGTGACATCGGTGTACTTTAAAATTCTTTCACGTTCAGGGATTCGTCAAGGAAGCACTAAATTGTATCAGGAACAACCTATTCCGGGTAAATACGACAGAGGCCACCTCGTTCCTGTTAATATCTTACGTTACAGCGATGAAAGTGCTCGTGCCACTTTCACCTACACCAACTGCGTGCCGCAAATTGCAGGTTTCAACAGAGGTCAGTGGAAAAAGTACGAACAGAAAATAGACAAATACGCCCGAATAGTTTGTTCTCCGAACGGCGGAACTCTTTACCTAATCACTGGCACATCATCGGTTAAATTTAATGAGGAACTTGATCCTCAAGGTAAAACAAAAATAACCCCGTTGGCGAAACTTCAGCAGTTGTTCCATGACAACGTGGATTTAAAGAAGAGGATCGCAATTCCAAACTCAATGTGGACGGTAGGCTGTTGTTTGAACTTGAATACGAATCAAGTCGTGGGAGCGTTTGGTGTAATGGGTGATAATTCTTTAGACAAAAAGCCCTTAAATGAATTTATGATGTCCAGACAAACCGTCGCAGATGTTGAATGGATCCTTAATAAATTAGAGGATCAAAAAATTGAGTTGTTTCCAAACGGCAAGGATTGCTATGACCAAAACAAAAACGTTCAATTGAATGACCTATAATCTTATTTTCCTAAAAAAGGAGTATGAGTAAGATCCTTGACAGGAATCTGAGGGGCATCTTGCATGAAATAACCAAATTCAGATCAATACACAATTTTCATCATATCTCAATTAATACGTGCACTATGATTGGTCAATGAAGCGGGCCGTATTTCACTGTACGTCTCGCTAAATTCAAAAGTTTATTTAGATTGACATCTACCTTGACTATTTGAACCCGAAAAAATGTCTTAGTAACTCGTTTTCCTCGGGCTGTACTGTAAGTTACGAACTCGATTAGAAAAAGGTGTATGCTACTTTATCTGCTAAACAATCTATATTGTAACGAATAAGTAGAATCAACGAATCAGTTAACTGTGGTCTAAGAAATTAAACGAAATTTAAAGTTGTCCCAAACATTTTGTCAAAGATTTGATATCTAACTGTATATCCTGGTCTTTTCTTCCTAATTGGTTTCTTTTAGTAATTTCCCACCCCAGTTAAGAGGCTTCGTTCGAATTCGCAGGGAACCAATCCATATAACTCTCTAGATTAGACCTCTCAACCATTTCTCCATTCGAATGACATCAAATTCCTGAGAATATTTTAACCGAGAGTGTGGGACGAGACAAAATCACATAATCTAACTCACAGCAATCTTCAAATGAGTGCCTAAGCTTAATTACCCGTGATGAAATTCTTTGCCTCATTGCACTCCGTGATTGGTTTAAAAACTTGTGCGATTGTATCCTTCGAGCAGGTGAGCAGGCCCTCGATCATTATTGGCCCCGCGGCACGTGCGTTTTTCCGCCCAGAAGAAGATTTGCGACGAGCCTGGGGAAATGTTTGCGGGAAGGGTATGGCACTTATAATGAGCTTAGATCCCCTTGACTTGCCGGTTCTGTTTGTTTGTTTGTTTTTTTTTTTCATCACAGCTTAATACTTACTTTGCGGCTTAGCGTCGGTTACACGGGGAAGATTGAGTTTGTAGTTCATCAATCATTTTGTTCATCAAAATAAGCGGTCAGATAACAAGCAATACACTGTGGAAGTAAGGTGAGGTATTTTTTTGGAGAATTTGACTTATTTCTTTCTATCGTGTTAAACACTCGAAGAGAAATTCCATATCTACGCGCGCCCATGTATTATTCTCTATTTACCATTTCCCTAGCGTGAGAATCGAATGCTGAAATAACACACGGACTCCTAAGGAAGTAGTCATCACCTTCTTTCGAATGAAGAAGCTCCTTGAAGGATAAGATTCATAAAATATAGCACAATTTTGACAAACATTTCATGATATATATTAAAAAATAAAACCTTCTCTTAAATCTTAGATTATATTGAGCATGGGGCAACACCTGGGTGAACAACCAGTACGTCGCATAGTACAAAAGTGCACCTTTAAACATTTCTCATTGGGTGGTCATAAACTACTCTTTCCAATGCCAAAAGGTGTCACTTTCAAATCCATTTGCCCAGACAATCAATATCCCTCTGTCTATAATAATGATTGGGGAATTGCACGTTACTCGTTATACAAGATTACCGCCGCACAAGCCACGACAGCCCCAGTACCAAGACCTAAAGGTGAGCCTTGGCAACCGAATCAGACGCCAGGTAAGTTAATTAGTGTTACTGTTATAATTCACTTTTGCAATACGGACGGTAGGCTAACGAATTGGCTGCGCTGACAAACCAAATTTTTTTTCGCTGCTGAAAAGGAACTTTTCACGCTTGCGGCTCCGAGGAACCCAACAGATCCGTTACAACTGGACAACACTATTGTTCTTCGATGTAAAGTGGTATGTAACTCACTCTCGCCATAGGAAAACGCCCGATTTATGGTAACAATAAATTTTCTAACGTCGCCATACCATTTCCCTCACAAAAGTAGATGATGAAGATAGACGAACTTAGGTATGAATCTGAATTGCAAACGTATTTTGATTGGTTCCTACCCAAATTTATTGGAAAACAGACGTATAGATAACGCCACTTTAAACATTGCTTCTTTATGATATAAAATAAATATATTCTATGTCTGTTGCCACAGGTCTGTGCAGTAATACAAAAGAAATAAAAATTTGGTCAGGAAATCAGTGATGGCGCCTCGTGTAACACTCTTTTGTTCTTACCACATTTGACATCATCTGTGATCTGTTACAACTGTACAGATTCACAGCAACATGGAATCTATTTTGTTAAGTGGGTAAGGTGAGTAAATAGGTTTTGATGTGCTTTAAAGACAACCGTAAACGTTAGTTGCATTCTGGTAATATCAAAATGTGAAATTTTTCGACAATTTTTGAATAAATCGCACCAATGAGAGCCAATTAGATTTCAAAGATCACCAGTGATCTCAAAATGGATGCAATAAGTATGGGCAATGACATGATTTCGAATGCAATTTCGTTTTAATGAGCCAGAGTAAATTTTTCAATGACAAAAACATTTCACAAGCACGTAGAGCGAGTGCAAGTTGTAGTCTTTAAAAACTTTACAAGTGCTTATTTACACCTAATAATACAAATGCAAAAATTTCAGTGTGCTTATTGGCTGAGAACACGTGAATTAATCCCAAACAGTGCAGAAAGCTGAAATTGCGCGCAGAAAGCTGAAAGTGAGAGCAGAAAGTTGAAATTAAATTGATTGACAGGTAAGTCGCGAAAACATAACCAAACAAAATGATGGTTAGGTGAGGAGATAGTAACAACGTTTTAATTCAGAGTTTGAGAGAGAAGGCTAAAAACAAAAACACCCGATTAAGGGAAAACAACTGACTGAAAATCTGTCTTCCAAAAACAGACCCTTGTAAAATTTTCGAGAAGTTTTACACGACAGTCCGCGCGAAAGAATGGGAAATATCATGAGCGTATACTTTTCAAAGACTACAAATTGCACTAGCCTTGCGGGCTCGTGCAATTTAGTTAGCCTTTGAAAAATGTATTCGTGCTGATATATCCCAAATTGCACTCGAAATCCTGTGATTACCTATGCAAATTGCTCGAGAACTCATATTAGTACCATTTAATAATTTACATGAAAAAAGCATCAAAAAAAGTCAAAACAGACGAAGGTTTAATCACGCGCCCGCGCTATTTTTGGAATTTCCACCGGTGTTACCACTTTGCAATCGTGTTACATGAAATTGTACTCGTTTTTAGCCAATCAGACGCGCGTCATTTTTTTCATGTATATTATTAATAATGGTAATAGGACCGAGTGGAGTCCAATTCGGTCTGTAACCATACGAGTGATTAACAAAATCGGACGACCGCGAAGCCGGAGTCCGATTTGTTGATCAAAAGTATGATTACAGAAAGAATTGGACACGCGATGTCCTGTTACCATTTAATCAAAACTATGACAACATTTGAGAAAGAAACTAGACATCGATTATGCGTTTTCACATAGAAAAAAAGGCAACAACAACAGCGCGCGTGCATGACGCGCTCTGTCCACTTACACAGGCATGACGTATTAACTGTCCATTTAACTGTCCTATTACATTGTCCAATTACAAGCGCGACGCGTACACTGTCCTATTAGTGCTCAAGCTGTTGATGACCAATCACGTTCGACAATTTTGTTATAGTTTTGGTTAACAACATAAAAGTAGCGTATACGATATAAAAAGCGCCTAAGAGACTGGCGTAGAATACTTGCCCTCGCCATGCGGTGAAATGTTAAGAACAGGAAATGGAGCACTTTAGATGAAAACAAATTTTGATGTAACATGTGTGGCGCGGGCAATGTTTTTCTCCACTCAACCACATCCTTCTTGTCTGTACTAAGTACTTTTGCGATCCTCTGCGTTTGCTCTCATAGCGTGTCCTCCAAATCTATCTAAAGCTGTGCTAAAGCGCATAAAAAAAAACCAATAGAGCAATCTACCTAAAGACTGTACACCAAACATTGCATAAAATTGAGAATATGGCTGAGGCCCAGCTTATAATGTACTTTACTGTTCACAAAATAGTGTTTTCCTTTCTGTTCAATGCTTTACAGTGGATTGATACGACCTCAATCGTGCCGCTATTTGTGTGATTTTCCAAGTAGTTTAAGCTTGATGTGGAGTGCGTTCTTGTATGACTCAAAGGCTCCTCAAGCGAGTTGTAATTATCAGCTGTTCTCGAGTGATCTTTCCCGGTGAGTTCAAGTCCAGTGACAAGAGCACTTTGGAAAGACTGAAAGAATTTAGGTCGCCCAGCTGATAATGTATAGCTCCTAAGTAAATTTCGATTGTGTCTCGGTTATCTCCTCCAAATAATTTATGACTGATATCAAGTGCCTTCTGGGAGAAATTAGGCGCGGAAGTGAAGTTGGTGCATATCCTGTGACACCAAGCGTGTAATAACTTTCAGCTGTTTCTGAATGTTCCTCTCCAAACAACTTTACACGGATAGTTAGCGCATGATGAAAAGACTGAAGGGCTAGCGTAAGGTCATTAAGAGTATAGACAAGACAAGACAAGACAACTTTATTTTACCAGGGTAGCCCAGTCAGCTGCAAGGCTGGTATCCTTAGGGGCCCTGGGTTCAATGAAAATTACATATAAACATTTACAATAAGATTACAAGGTTAGGTAAAATTTGCTAAAATTTACAAAAGGGGAGAAAAGAAAAAAAAAAAATCAGATAAAGTGTCCTTTAAGAAGGCGTTTAAAAATTGCTAGAGAACTTGCCTCTTTGATTCTGCTTGGCAGTGAGTTAAAAGCTAAACGCCCTGAATTTTTAAAAGTTCGCCCCCCAAGAACAAGATTTGTTTTATTTGGGTGAATATTTCTCCTCTGCCTAGTGTTGTAATTGTGTACATCATTGTTTACCTTAAAATAGTTTTTTAAGTATATAGGAACGAAATTCCGTAAACATTTATATACTAAAATACATTTGTGTATTTTTCGCAGTGTTTCTAAATCTGGCCAATTTACAATATTTCGGGCTGTCCTTGTACTTTTCTGACAGGTGACGATTTTCGCGGCTCGATTTTGTAATCGTTGCAGACTAGTGATGCTGCTCTCGGGTAGTTCACCCCAGGCTGTGTCTGCGTAACTAAAAATTGGTTCAAGTATAAAATGTTTCTCCAAGGGAACAGTAACTGTCAGCTGTGCTACGATGTTCTTCTTAAAACACCTTTAGACGGATGTTGCGTTCACACTGAAAGGACTGAAGGGCCGACGTAAAGTCGTTTAGCGCAAAACGTGCGTCTCCTATAAACTTTTAACTGTTTGCAATGCTAGGATGTTCTTCTCCCAATACCTTTAGACGAATGTTGCTTTCACGCTGAAAAGACTGAAGCGCTGACGTCAAGTCCTTTAATGCGAAATGTGTTTCTCCTATAGAACGATGACTGTCAGCAGTGATAAGATGTTTTCTCCAAACGCTTTTACACGGATGTCTAGTGCAAGCTGATAAAAGTGCAGGGCAGACTTCCAGTCCTTTAGTGAAACGTTCATATCTCCTATGGATTGGTAACTCTCTGCCGTGATGTGATGTTCTTCTCCAAGAACCTTACGCCTGATGTTCAGTGCACACTGATGAGATTGACGGGCTGACGTAAGGTCCCCAAAGGAGCTTTGTACTTCTCCTATAGAGTGGTAAATCTCGGCTGTTCTTGGGTGCTCCTCTCAAAAATGTTTCCGTATAATTTCAAAGGTACAATGATATGACTGAAGGGCTGAAGCAAAGTCGCCAAGTGAGCGAGCCGTATTTCCGAGGGAGTGGTAACTCTCAGCTGTGCTAACGTGCACCTCTCCAAATGTGTTTAATCTTATGCTCAGACCATGCTGAAAGGACTCACGAGCTGAATTGTAGCCACCCAAACTGTGAGCTGTATTTTGGTGATGTTCTCCATGAAGCTTTAATCTAACGTCAAGTGCTGATTTTAAAGACTGAGAAGCAGAGACGAGGTCGCCAAACGCATGTTATGTGACTCCGATTGAGTGATAACAGTCAGCTGTACCAGGGTGTGTGTCGCCAAAACATTCTCGTCTTATGTTAAGAGCACCCATGAAAGACTCTGCTGAACCCCAAGTGAGCAATAACTGTCAGCTGTGCTTGCCTCATTTGGACTAAGAAGTCTCATTCTGACAGCGATCTCGCGTTGTTCAGCCTGAAATGCTTCTGGAAGGCAGTGCGTGTCGTGCTGTGCATTAATTTTGAGTTGAGCAGAAGTTTTAGAACTCAAATCGAAATTTATAACTCTGTTCCAGAAATAAGACTTGCCAGACGCGTGTTCTTGTGGGCCCTCCCCTTCATCATTAGTTAACATACGAAGATTGGTGTGAAAATGAGACAAACCAAGCGTGGTTGATGGACTCATTATTTTATTTTCTCGGAGTAAATTCATTGCAGTGTTACTTAGACGTCGTTTTGTCTCAATGTCAGTGAAGCTTTTAGTTGCTTTACTAACAAGAATGAGAACTTCTGCCATTAAAGGTCGTTTTTTCAGGGTACCTCTTTCATCCTTTACCTTTTCTACTGAACTCTTTCCTGTGTTTTCTCGCCAAGGGTTTCAGCTGCCTTTGCAGCAGCATCGTAATTGGAAACGAATCTGTTTTCGTCAGTCCACTGGAGCAGGTGAAGAAACAACTCCGCATGTACAAGTACCTTAAACACAGCCTCAGCTGTTTGGGAACCTGACCCGGGACGCAGTTTAAGACACTGAACTATACTCTCCTCGTTTTCGTAGAATGTAATAAACGCCATCATGGAATCCCCTGTAAGGAACTCCTAATTTAGTTTCGTAAAGTAAGAGATATACAACTCACGGAAACGAGTATCTGAGGTGACTAGCGTTCCTCTGAGCTCCGCTTCTTCTATTTCTTGGACGAATGACCGAGCCAGTGAGTACATTGAGAAGGATTCACGTTTTGAACCAGATTCGAGAAGAGATGAATCGTGCAGGTGACGCGGTATCCTCTTAGCCCCGATGATTCTTGTTACTCCCATAACAGCTGCGGCAACTTTTATGTCAAAGTCATTTGGAAAAACACTCAAGGAGACAAAAGCTTCCCTTTCCTTTGTAGGTCTTTTTCGGAACACTTCATCGAGACGACCATTCGATGAATCATGGGTTGGACCTATCACATCGCTGTCCAGCAATCGGTGGAGTGGGCGCTTCTCTGCCCTGAGGAGATCTAGATAGCTATTCACCGGATTATTTCCTTCAGAAATTGAGTGACAGATAATCTTCAGGAGTAAAGGTATATTCTTACAGATTTGCAAGAGCTGAGTGCAGTCAGAAGCAGTCGCATCTGGTAGTAATTAGGAAACCAACTTTTGCGCTGACGACTCATCTAAAGCTCCGACTCGAACTGCTTCGTGACTCTGAAAATTCCATGATTTGAATGATTCCTTGGCCGTTACGATGAGTTTAAACTGCTCGGCTCGGCTAAGGACATCTTGAAGAAAATTCAAGAAATCTTTATTGTCTAACAACCTATCAGCATCATCTAAAACGAGCACAGTTTGTTCCGAAATTACACTGAGGCGTTGTATAATTTGTTCGTCAATCGATGAACACGGCGGAGTTTGGCAAAGGGGGGCAGTTCCCCTAAAAAAGTCGAGAAGCATTTCCGTCACATCGACTTTTGACTGAAAATCTCGTAAAGAGAAGATGTGCACTGGTAATCCCATAGATTCTAGTTCATGTCTCACGGCGACGGCCACCAACGTTTTTCCAAATCCAGGTGGGCCACAAATCGACACCAATCGAGTATTTTCAAAACCAGAGCATATCATGATCTTTTCACACTCTCTTTCCCGGTCCAGAATATTTTTATCTCCAGGAGGTAGACATGGGCTTGGTAGAGTACCTGCTAGAAACAAAAAATGTAAATCACCACCTAATTAACCTTTTGTTTATTGAATCCATACAACATGTCATCTAGAGAGATTCAATCGGATTTCGCTGCTTTGTAAATATAAATTAAAAGTCGCTTTGAATAAATGTGTACGCGTAAATCTTTAAAGACCAACACAATTGCACGAGCCTGTAAAGCGAGCGCATATTTTGCGTTAGGTCAAACAGTTGTGCTCAATCAAAATAAAATACATTATAAATGTTTTTTTCAAAGATTTTCAACTGCAAAAAAATTGAAAGCAAGACAAGCGGTGGTTACCTTTTTTGCTCTGAACTACATGTTTTCTGAAACTTAATTCCTTCTCTCCTGCATTGTGTTACCGGAAAACGATATTACCCTCAGCCAATCAAAATGAAGGCATTTTTCGTGTATATTACTATCACTTTAAAACACTTTATCAAAAACGTGTCTTCGTAGCAAAACACGTAAATGTTGCGCCCTCTAATTTTGCATGACAAAAGAGAAATAAAAAACACCTCTTGCGAGTATTAAATTTCATCCTTACCCCGCCCTTTGATGGCAAACGCATCGAGATGAGATTGAATTAGTTCTTCGCTCATATTCCTATCCTGGACGCACAGCAAGACGCCACCACGGTGAATCCTTACCTCTCTGTCATCGGGATCTTGCAAACAAATTGTACGAGGGAAGAAGAAGATTTGCTCTCATGCCCTTTTGGCTGTATGTTCCTAGCTTTGATGTTATCAACACATCTCCTATGCGAGCTTTGCGGAATTGAGACTACCGCAAACACCAACTAGAAATACCACTTTCGGTGTCATTTTTATGATAGCCTTTTTCGAGGAAACGGTATAGTCAACAGGCGTTGCGTTCCCATGGGACTTAACCAATGCCACTCTCAGTTGCCCGATTTTTTTAAAATACACATCTCCTACATCCTGATCATGGTTTTTAAAAGGATTATCAAGATATGCAAAGGAACTTAGAAACTCGAACTCCTGCACTGTTAATAGGAGAATGTCTAAGGGAAACTTGACATCCCCCCAGTTCCTTAGAAACACTTCAATATTACTCATCTTCGGAACAGTGAGACTCATATGTGATGGAACCTCGTTGCAGTTTTCAGCTATAAAGAGAAAAAATTATCCCTTAAATTTATCAGGAAATAAGACGCCCTTGCCACAATCGTTCCAGCAATACAGAAAGGAATATATGTAGTTGACGCCAATGTTGGGCACTGTTTTGTACCGCCGGTAGATAAGCAAAACAGGAAAGAGCAATTTACGCCTTTCAGATATTACTCTACCTACATCTTAATTTTCATTTCTTTTTTTCACTGATTCTGTTGATCAAATCTTTACGGGTTTATTTATAGTTTGGTTTACACGAGGTGTTCGTTTGCAAAAAGGCCGAAACAAAAAATATGTATTCTGAATTTACATGTTGGAGGTCTATACTCTTCAGTATTTGCACTGCCTGTGTGACCCATCCCTCGCGCACAACAGGCTTCATTGACTTTGGGCAAATATTTCCATCACTATCTGAACTGAGAGATATTCAAGGAATAAGAGCGGCTCAGATGATTTCCCGAATGATTTCCCCGAGGTTTCCCTTTTAAATGTGATGTGCAAAAAATGGAACAAGGTTTCACCGCCGTTGAAGAATGTGTTTAGCCTATAAATATGGGAGGAGATACCATCAAATGGTTTGTATCCCTTTAAATACAAAAGGCATCTTTACGATCGGGGAAACGTATTGGTTTATTACCAACAAAAAAGGAAAAAGAAGGGCAAACACAGGTATGGAAGCGCGCCACCGGACGAAGTAATGGATTTTCACGGTTAGCAAATCTGTAGCAGAGATGACGTAAAGACCGCATTTGATTCACCTCAACCAAGTTTGCTCTAAAGCAAATTTCGTGTTTGGGAACGTGTTTACTGAAGGAGTAAAGACGGTAATGCCCGTTTTTACTTGCTATTTGGTTTTATAGGCAAACGTCGAGTAAAAGAACGTATTTGTCAATTATTTAAGCGGGCAGTGTGCTTTTGGCAAAAAGTGCATTTGTAATAATCTTGAGTTTAGACTGCAGTTAAATCATATAATAGATGAGCTTGAGGTACGACTTAAATTGATTGCAAGTGATTAACTATTATTACTTAACATACAATCCTGTTAAAACCGTTCATTCCCTCTTTTTTTTGGGTAGGGTGGTTGATCATGATCCTTCTCCATAGGCTTGTTTAATTTGTTAAAACTGATCATGGATGAAATGAAGATTTAAATAGCAGTCACTGAATGCCCCTGAAGCACTGAAAGCTTTCTCAATGACACAGCGTAAGTTGGCAACTGACAAAATGGCTCATCCTGTCAGTCAGTGCTTTGGTGGTGCTGTAGTCGTAGACGTAGTGTTTCCCTTTCTCGCTACCAGGATACCGTTTGATTTGAGGCTTTGGATTTAAGGTCACCAGGTTGATAAATATTTCCGTAAGGAAAGTTTCATAGGGATAGTTTTATTAGTAAAACTGCTCGTATTGACTAACCAACAAGTTCAAGGGAAAAAAATCCTTTAATGATTGATTTAGCTGCATGCTGAAGTACACTAAGATATAAAAATTTTGTATTATGAAACCAGGATAACTTGTTTCTCTTAGTTTTGATTTTACACCTGTTAAGTCTTAACAATGAAATGACTTATTTTCTCAAAGAATTCCCTCGGAAGTTTATTTTAACTGTATCTTTTCAACTGGAATTATCTAGCTGGAATTTGCATAAATTAATTTGGAAGTAATACCATAGTTATGACTAGCTTTTTGTTACTCAGATCATGAGTGACTGTTTTACAACTAAGTAGGCTGGGTTTTGTATTTACTTCTTCCCTGGTATTTTTTTATTGCAACTTCAAAGACAATCAAAACAGGAACTTAATCTGCGGAATACAGTTAATCTAGAAATGACTAATGATTAATGTTATTTTATGTTCTACTCAAATCGAAACAATACGCCAGTGTTTAGTGGAAACAGCAAGCATAGAAAAAAGTTAACTATATAACCGTCTTCATGTGCAAGAGCTACATTTACAGATTTGCATTGTACATGAAAACAACAAGCTTTTATGTTTTTGGTAGGCAGAGGCCTGCCACTATTGCTTGTTTATTTGCCTAAAATTGCATAAAGTCAAACCTCAATGAAGCAGCAGCTAAATAAAGGTTGGCTGCTTGATAGGTTTTCATCAGAAATTTGCATATGGTGCGGAAGACTTCTGCCAGAAAAAACAAAAAAGATAACAAGAACTACCACACTCATCTTAGTGACAACGGAATATGGTCATTATGATTAAGAACTTGTTAGTTTTTATCAGTTGTTACCTTCTTTGTTGGAGTCTTACCTATCATCAGCTTGCCACAGCTATGTGGCTGCTTTAATTACTAAGGATAAAAACAATAGTAGACTCCATATCAGATGACCAAAAAAGCTGCTGTGACCACTTATAGAGGTGTAGAAAAATTAATATTAAAGAGCAAATTTACTTAAGCCCTCTTCTTCAAGCCAATATTCCCCCCATCTCAAAGGTCATGACAATTAATTAAACCCGCCCCCTCCCCTTTACCCCTCTAGCCGCTTCAGTGTTTTTCATTCTTGGGCGAGTGGGACAATCCTAACACTGGAAAAGAACATGTAAGCAATGGAGTATGTTCTTAATCAGTTGCTTTTTAACCTATTTGCCACCTGATTTGTGGCATTTTTATATAAATAAGAAAATTAGTGAAAACTAGTGCAAACAAATTGTTTTGCGCCATGTTTACCTGCATTTGCATATGTGGTAAATATGTCACTTTGCACAGAAAGTAAATATAGGGCAAATGCATGTGGAACTTTCCTATTTACCTTTGTAACAAAAGTAAAGTGAATTTCGTGCAATTGTAATATTCACTCAACATTTGCAAGAAAATACATCGGGCACAAAAGCTTGAGTTTACATATATTGTGCCATTTTTGCATATATAAGTAAATGTGGTAAAAAATGGTGCAAACAAATTGGTTAGCACTATTTTAACTTGTATTTGCATCTGTGGTAAATGTGTCACTTTTGAATGAAAAGCAAATGTGTGGCAAATGTATGTTGAACTTCCATATTTACCTTGTAAAGGTTAAGTAAGGTGAATTTAAAGCAAATTTAACATTTACGTCGCATCTGCGAGTAAATACATCAGGAACAAATGCTCGAGATTACATCAACTTTGTAGCCAGAGCATAATTAGTGCAAATTTTAGAGCCCTAAATTTGCACAATTTAGAGTGCCACCATTAGCCTATGTAGCAAATCTGTGAAAATCGATTTTTTTTCGTCCAACAAACTTTATTGTCTGGCGGTGTTCTTGCTGCAAATCCTCAATCTTCTGCTTCAACATCGTAATGATCTCTTCGTTTTTGTTGCCTCTGAAGCCCTCGAGATACTTGACATCAGTAAGAACCTCCTGTCTGATACCATCCTCTACTTCGCAAGGCACTGGGGGGGGGGGGGGGGGGGGTGGCGAGTCTGACTCCTTCAAAGCGATGGCGTCAATTTTATCTGTTGCAATTCCAAGAGCGATGAAAGCTTCTTTAGTTTGCTGTACGTAGTGGTCAAATGTTTCTTTATCAATTTCGGCCTTTAATGAGTGGCAAAACAAATTTCGCAGCAGTCGAAGCTGATGAATGGCGTGTAATGAGGATTCTAAATCATATCCAACCGGGCTCACCACAGATGCATGGAACTTACCATGCGGCAGTTTACGACGTTGACCTTTACTATCTGGCCCAGTAAAGGATCGTGCGTGGATGGTGGCCTGGATCAGGGCGACGAAGTCCCACTCTTCATATGAGAGGTGGGTAGGAACTCTGGTTTTGCCGCCCTCTGCCTTAAGAAACAACTTTCTTACATCCGGGGAGTCATCCCATGGTTTAAATCCAGTCATATTTCCAAACTTGTTGTCCCACATGGTTCGAAACGTTTGACGCAAGGCTCTGGGAAATTCTTTGGTTACAATCAGTGAAAACTTGAAGTAGTTCAGCTGCTCCTCACTGAAAAATAAAAAAATTTTGGCTTTAATTTTATTTAACTACTCAGTTCTCCAGTACACAATTCTACTTACATCCAATTTTACTTCTTTCTGTGTAGCTCTGGTTAATTTCTCAGGCTCTTACACTTTGACTCTCATTGGATACTTCTCATCGAACTATGCGGCTAAACACTCACTTCAACTACGGAAGTCTTTCTCCAATCTTCTGCACACTGTCTACATTCTTCTAGTGTACTAAATATTCTCTAAATTACACGCTTATATACTCACTATTGATAAGCATGGGTGGGCGTGCTAGCTGACTGACCTAGGGGGATTAAACAGCTGTTGTTGGAACACTAAACCAAACACTTTCACGATACTTTTGAAATGAGCAACAGAGTACTTAATCATTATGCTTCCAATCGACTGAATCAACCTCTGAATGCGTTAGCCAAAACAATAACTTTTGTATGAGTCCAAAGCAAGGTCAGCAGACAAACTAGGTACATCCAGTTGGAAGTTAGACAAGACAGTCTCAACTCGGGAACTCATCGCGACAGCTTGAACCTAAACAACCTCAAAATTCGAAATTATACAGTAACTACATTCTAAATATAGTCGGATGACTAAATCATACTAAACTGACTGACTAACTGACTACATAAACTATCTAAATACTTCATAACATGATCTTTTTTTCAGTAGTAGTGCAAGTATTATTAGGCTCAGGAAGGAATCCGTTGCTGCTTATGGTACCATTTGAGAACGACTTCGAAGAAGGGTTTGGATTTATGTTGAAAATGTTTATCTTAGTCAAGTACTGGAAGACACGTCAAGTTAGGGTAACAAAAAAATTAAATGTGCGGAACGTCTTCACTTGTGTTGCGAATTTCCTCCAATTTAATCATTGAGCACATATGCTTTGCCGTTTCCTGAGCAAAAACGAAGTAGCACACAAAAAAAAGGCTTTAAAAATCATTTTTTCATATTATTCCTCCCCTTTAGAATCGTCTTGAAGACAATTCAGAACGACGAGGGACAAACAAACTGTAGCAAGAGTTCAAGACCCCCTCCACCCAACCATTTCATCTGCTAGTAGTCGAGGAATGCTCTTGTCTGGTTTTCCTCATCATTTCAATGGAAAAACGCATGCCATAACTGGTGTTTAAAATTGATTTTCAGCTAATCTTTTATGATAGCAGTAAGCCTTTTGTTAAAAAGTTTGATGTCTGATTTTATATATATATTACTACAAAGTGTAAACAATTAACTAACAAGGATTTTCTTGTGTTGCCTCAATGGCTGTAACGATTTCCTGCCAATTTATGACGTTGCACTTCTCCTCATCTGTTCTCTCACTTCCAGAGTATCTGCCATTTGACATTTTAAACACCGTGATATAGAAGAATTCAGTTGCTACAGGAGCTCCAGGCACTGGAGCACAACAATATCCTTAGTAGAAAATGGACGATAATATGCAGGGAAAAAATTATCACTTCGGACTGGGTAGTAGAAAGTACTGCAGTTTTCAACAAATTTGGAACACGAGTGCAAACTACAAATGGTACATGCTCACAACGAATGTGAGTTAGCACCAACCTGATCTGAGTAATGGGGTGATTTAGCAAGAGGACGGATACGCCAGTTCACAACGGCGCGTGCAACAAAAACACCAGAAAGTAACTGGGTCGAGAACATCGCTCCGTCGTGTTTCATACGTGACGTACCAGTCGTTGTAACTGGACGTCAATGTTATGTTTTTTGTTGAATATCCTATTCTCGGCTCTTTAAAGATCGTCATCACCTTTGTCATAGCTTTGATTTATTTGTAACAGAACTTTATGCCTTCCGGTTCTCTCGGCAGTCATACTCGTAATAACGACTGAATTCGGTCTCCCGCATTGCGGTCGACCGATTTTGTTAATTACTTGTATGATTACAGACCGAATTGGACTCCACTCAGTCTTATCACATTACTAATAGCAAGCGTTTTTCTGAGTCAGAATATTCAAACTAAATTCGGTTCAGTTGATGGCTGAAGTTACATAGACAAACCTGTTAGCCTCTTATGCTAGGCCTCTTTGTACTACACTTTCAACTTGTCTTACCTTTTGGTCACATCTTCCAAGTATTCGGCGATTTCATTGTGGCCACGTGCTCTCGCGACATATTCTGGTAAAAGCGGTCTTCCTTTGTAAGAATCAAATACTATTCTTCCGGCGGGTAGGTCAAAGATAAGTCGAATAAACCAAACAGCGTTTACTTTGGCCGCTGCGTAGATGAACCTTTGTAGGGGCTGAACTGACAATGAAGATTTTTCCAAACCAGAAGGCCCTAAAATCGTTAAGATAATGGTAAACAATTTATCTACGATTTTCAAAGAACAGAGTGAAATAAGCGGGATTTTGTTGTGTCCATGTTTAGGCATTTTTTTTGTACATTATTCTGGCTCTGTTATCACCAATCACTGCTTTCTTCCTCTAGTTTATAATATAGTAAAAACTATTCCCAAAATACTGTTCAATAACAATGATCGTCTTACTTAAACTAAGGTTTGAAATCTGTTTTTCTAGCTTTCAACCTTTTGCCTTGTCTACGGGATTGATCAGACATGATAGGTAGAGAGATTAAGAGGAAATGAAAAAAAAGAAAAAAAAAAGGGAATTAAAATTCAAACTGAGAGGAAAAGATAACAAATACCTACCATCATTCGTATTATCTTCTCCGTCGGAAGCACCTCCTTCAGAATATACATTCTGGCATGCAATGATAGCCTTAAAGAATTTCAGAGACGCTTTTGGACAACTGATTACTTGTTCCAACACCTCCCCTACCAAATCTATGTAAACAATTGTTGTCTCGCCCAAACACCTTCTTCGATCTTCCGAGTGGACTGTTACTTTAAAGGCACCTGGTTTTAATGAATCTGAAACATTAACGGATTAAAATGCTCAAATCATAGCTGCCTATTTTTTTAATAACATACAAGGTTAGTAATCTATGGGGTGAATTTGGAAAACTTATATCGCCCTTCCGGCCACAACATGTATAGTTTAGAGAGTACAAAGATTGGAAGTGAGTGAAACTCGTTTTAGATGGGAGATTTAAACCGTTTAGAAAAATTTAAATCTACCATCATACAGTAGTAAGAGCAGAAACAATTTTGGTGGTGGGCTCAAACTACGATAAATGTATGCTTCCATTTTTTTGTATATCAAACCTAGCATATTTTCGATCACTTTACGACTTAAAAGTAAACCGCTTTATAGATAAGAACAACTGTTGCGTTTCATTTATAAGGTAAAGGAATGTACATGGTATTCCTGAGCGAGGTATTTCAATTTTTGACCTACCTACCTTCCTTTTTGCATCAAACTACAAATCAAATATTATGATAAAGAAGATATACTTACGTGGAAGAGCTCCTCCTAACAAGGTCTTGTCATCCTTCTTCACTAAGCTTACTCCCTTTTCTAGATTTTCAAAATCTGCAACTCCGGATTCCATCCCTTCTGGAAGCTTTCCCGTAAATTCGATTTTAAATGGCGCTCCGTTCTGATACTAAATAAATTAATTTTAAAAAAATGACAATAAACCTATTTGAAGGCAAAAAATAAGTCATGGTCAATTAAAAAGTGGCATTGTTATAAATAAAATAACTAGTAATTCCCTAAATTATTCATCTGTTTATCACAAAACGGAACACTATATGAGCAATCTGTTTCATCCTTTCTCTGCTTTCTCCTCTTCACTTTGGGTTTGAATTGTAAGTACAACGGTTCAAAAAGCCAACTCTCATGGCTCGCATTGGATCTGCTAGATGATAACAGCAAACTTAATATAATACCTTTAAAAGAACGATGTCTGGAATGATGCTTTCCAAATGGAGTTGGTTTTCAGGCAAATCCTCTGTTAATTGTGATATCCACAAGAAGAAAAGATACAAGTCAACAGCAAAGTAAATTGATCAAATGAAGGTATGCCAACTAAAAAGGCTAATTAAGTCTTCCAAAAATAAATTCTTCCGTTGAGAAACATGAAAACCATAAAATCTTGTTCTTTTTCTGATAATGTTGTGACCAAATACTTTGGAGATCCAGACACTGACGGAACTGAGCATTACAAAAGCAACTGAACCACAGTTAAAAAATTTCCGTTGCCGCTCACTCATTCACCTTTTCTCACTTTCTCCTTCGACCCTGAAATATGCCTGATTTTTACGGTCGCATCAGGTTTACTGTCACAAAATTAAGGCAGACTCGATGAGGTTTAATAGCATTTGGTTCAATTCTAGGACATTTTAAGGAAGCCGGTCACCCAATACTAATCATTTCAAGCAACTAAATTAGTAAGATTACTTAGTTTTGACTTCTGAGTATAAAAACCTGGAAGCACATTCAATTCCTCCTCGCTCGACCCCAAGTGTTTGTAAGTTTTCTTATTCATTTTTGTCTTTATTTCCTTTCCTTTTTCAATTTTTTAAACTCTACTCTTCTAAAGCATACGTTTTTCTCGATTTCAATTAAGTCTTCAAAAAAATATTTATAACTATTCCGGACCTCAGTCATTAAGTGTTCTGAACATAACTTTGTATTTAATCCAGTCAGCTTAACCAACGGCTCTAAGCATTGGTTGGTAGTCTCCTCCTTTCTTCACCTGCTCGAGCGGCCTGTCTCCATGGTCGCAAAGGAGAGGTTGCTTGGACAAGTTCTGGGTTCCCTTCTTTTAGTACGCTGGTGACGTCTTCAGTGGAGCTCTCCAGTTCCTCCTTAACATCATCTAGAATTTCAAGGGAAACAAGCATTGTAGAGGACGCCGCAGATATGAACTCTTTCCCTTATGTCCAATGCGGAAGACTGCTCCCCTTGACGTGAGTCTCTGCTTGTGAGCCTTGTGATATGGTGATCACATGGCAACCGTGAAGGAAACTTAGCTGATTCCGGTAGAGACGAGTTGCAGTGTCTTCCCTTGCACCTCAAGCACACTGTTGTTTGAAATTTCGATTCAGCAGCAAAGACTTCTGAGACTCCAATATCCACAACGATTCACTGAACAACACTTCTTCACTGTTAAGACTTCCAGAACCAACAGGACAAACAGGCTTTGAGGACTGTGCCTTAATGGTGTTCACAAAGCGTATGACATAGGCAGTTATTCTACACAGTTTAGAGAAGTCACTGTAGCCTTCACAGTTTATGACATGTGCTATGCCTACTTCAGGTGTTTTTATCACAAGGAGTGTGGCTGATTCTTTTAGATCTCGTTCTGCCTGCAATTTCATTTCCTTCACGCACTCTGGTGGTGGCTGAATCATTTCAAATCCACGTGGATCCATTCCACCAGAGAGTGCTGCTTACTAGAGACAAGGGATTCATTCCTCTCGCTGCTGGGTCTGCTGAATTTTCCACGTCTGGAACATGAGCTCATATATCAGTCGGCAAGAGTTGTCTGATTTCTGCTACTCTGTGGCTGACGAACTGCTTCCATTCGTTATCCTTCTTCCTACTTCAGTAAAGAAAATATTATTCGAGTCTGTCCAGCAGCGGACACGATTAACAACGAGGCACTGTTCCAGTGTTTTCTTGATCCGTGCTGTCTACTTTGTCACTATTAACGCAGCTAAGAGCTCCAACCTCGAAATGGTCTGCTTCTTTAGTGGGGCAACACCAGTTTTTGATGCAGTCAATTGGACCTGAGTACTGGTTCGAGATTTGAATACCAAGTAGACCACCTCTGCATTAGCTGAAGATGAGGCGTCACCGAAAGCCTCCAGTTCATATACAAGTTCCTTAGTGTCAGGTTCGGAAGTGACACATCTAGGGATCTGAATGACATTCACCTACCCCAACTCTGAGATCAACTTCATTCATCGAGTTTTCAGTTCCGAGTCAAGTTCTGCATCCCAGTGGTAGTCTGCCTTGCAGATGTCTTGCAGAGGAATCTTCATTTGTACAATAATTGGTGAGATCGAGCTCATAGTATCATAAAAACTTGCTATCACTCTGAGTACATTCCGTTTTGTGGGAGTTAGACCTTGTGCGCCTTCGACATTTGTCTGAAACTTGAACAAGAACTCATCTGTGACATAGTTCCAGTTAGTTCCCAGAACCTTCTTTTCAGTGTTGACATCCCTCCCTTCAAGACCACCGGCCATGATTAAATTGTATGTCTCATAATCTTCATCAAGCTGATTTCCCTCTTCTGTTCGGAAACTTAATTCCCTCTGAGATTCCTTTTTACTTGATCTTCTCCAATAGGGGCCATTCTGTCTCTTGACTTGAGATAAAGTTGGTATGCCTTGTCCACATCTTCCAGGCTTACACTCAGATCATCTACATAAAACGAGCGATGCATCTGATTGACAAATTCAGGGTCTTTCGTTTCATGGCTGGTGATATACTTGAGGAGAGTTCCATTCAAAAGAAAGGGACTGGAAGTAACTCCAAACACAACTCTAGCAAATCTGTTTTCCACTATCTTAGGTTCCGCTGAATTCTCATCATCCAACCACAGAAAACGCAGAACGTCTCTGTCCTCCTCCTTTACGACTGTCATGAGGAAGACTTTCTCTATGTCGGCAACTATTGCAATTGGCTGGACTCTGAATCCTAGGAGAATGTCTAGGATGTCAGGAGTTAAGGGTGGTCAGTATGGAGGGAATCGTTTGATCCTGGCCCATTTTCTCTTGCTAGTGCATTATACAAAATGCGAAGCTTGGTTGTTGGCTTGTCTTCTCTCACGAAGCAGTGATGGGGAAGGTAATGTATCTGATGACAAGGCTGAGCTTTCTCGGATTAGTCAACTCTCTCGACGATTCCCATGTCAAGCTGATTCTTTATCACACGATCATACTTCTCGAGTTACTCTGGCTTCTGGCTGGGTCTCTTCAACAGGAACTGTAACCTTCTTTGACTGAGACTGCGATTGTCAGACAGTGGGTCAAGAGCTTCCTTCCATGGAAGACCTACTTCATATCTCTGATTCCTTAAGTGATCGTCTCTTTGAATGATTCTAAAAGAGAGTTTTCTTCCTGCTTAATTCCAATTGATTCCAGTTCCCAGAAACTGCGGAGTTTCTTGTTAAGCTCTATATGATGCACATCCATCTCATCTCTGCGAGCATCAGTCCGAAGTACGTGTGTTGCCGCCACATTGACTGAGTGAGTATCTGAGCGAGGTGCATTCTCGACAGGACAAGATAATGTCCATCCAAATCCTATGTTCATTGCAACAAGCCAATTCTCTCCTCTTCTGACCTTTCCATTTCCAATGTTCCACTGCTGATCTTCTCCGATGAGAATGTCTACGACGAGATTCTCTTCTGAAGTACGTTCCAAAAAAGCAATGTCCTTCAAATGAGCATGATTTTTTCCTTGCAAATTTAACTGCTTGATAATCCAGCGGTGAACAGATAATTGGTACAACATGGGCTGTAACGGTTACAGTGACGTCATTATCAGCATTCTTCATGCACAAGTTCACATGCTGTTGAGCCTCTACACCCAAAGCCTGCAAGCCTCTGATATGGATTTCTATTTTTTCATATAATTGTCTGATCCCCTTTACATCATTGACAGAACCGACCACTGGCGATTTGAGTAATTTATCCATATGATAGCTGATGATTAGTTGTTCGTTTCCATACCTTTGCTCCAAGACCTCTCTTGCCGGGTTGTATTTTCTGATGTAAATGGGAGCCCTTTAGTTGTCGCTGCGGCTGGACCTTCTACGAGGGACTTCAAATGGTTAATTTTGTCTATATTACTAAATTTCGGGTTTGAATGATCAGCACTGTCAAAACAATCGATGAACGCTTGCCACTCCGTCGGTCGACCATTGAATCTTTTCATTTCTAATTTCGGTAGTTTGGCGCGAATTTCAACGTTCCAAGCTGTAGTTGCTCCATTAAAGAGTAGTAGCAGATTGGGGACCTAAGCTTACGTTTCCAGTCGAAGTGCATGGGGCTGAAGTAATCGGCGAATTAATCTGTAGAGATTTCGGAGTCGAATCGATGAGAACCACGGCCCTCGTGATTTCATCTGTGATTTCTCTTGCTTCAGCAACTTCATGTTCGATGGATTCTTCTTCATCTTCATCATCTACGAGATCCAAAATCTCGCTATCGAGGTTTTTCCATGGTGTCGAGCTTTTCCCTAAGTATAATCTTCTGTTGCGAGAGTTTATCCTGTAACGACGGCTCGAAATTGGCGATTGAATCTTTAACACCTAGTGCAAGTGACTTGCGCGAGGAGTTTCTTTACATGTGCTCCATGACCTCCGCGAATTTACCTTTCTTGAATACTTCAGCCATTGTTCTCCCAAAATCCGGCTCAAAAGACCATGTAATGAATTTATTCCGTTTTTCTATTCACAAAAACTGACTAAAGTGAATCTGACCGAGTTTAAACTAGAATTTCATAGTTTGATCCATGAACGCCATGAAAACATATACACCAAAACAACTCCGACCGAGTAAAATCACATCGAGTGATCACGTGATTAACAATCAATCAGTCTATGTCAACTAAGGGGATCCTCTGAATTCCGCACAGTAATCTCTATTTTTGAGGATATTTATCAGAGCGCCCCGTATGTACAATATGTGTGTAAACCTTATGCCTGCAGTCCAAAGTCTTAATTCTGGCCCATTTTTTATCGATCAGGAAAATCTTCTTATCTCAGATCTCAGCTGCAGACTGTTAAAATTTTGACCAGTTCTTAGCTATCAGTTGAGCTCCACACAGGAATTTAACGTGCGAAAAGCCGTCTAGCGGACTTATCAAAAAGTTAACAGGAGTGTATGGAAGGAGTGAATTTTTGGCCACTACAACAACTCGGCAATGTTCTCCGCCATTTTCCGAGTTACAAACGATGTTAACATTCTGATTCTTAGATTCGGAAAATTCTACTCTAACGCAGACCTTCCAAATATGCAAAACATTTCTGTTTACCTTCGTTTTTATGGGCCTTGAATCGTTTTCGTCCTGTCAAAAATACAAAGGAAATAGGTTATACAATACAATTTCGCAGTACGTCAATCAGTAAAAGTTTTGTTCACCTTGTGCACCGGTATCGCAGAGGTCATGGGTTCAAATCCCGTACGGGCCTGAAATTTTTTTTTCAGGTCCTACCTACAACTACTAGTTTCAGTAGTGTTCTTAGCTGCGAGGATCTTCTAATTTCATCTTTCCACCGCAGTGCAAATATGTGAATTTTTCATATATCTAAATCTTCATTTACTCGGATTTCTATATGGAGTATGATATATTTAGATTTCTTCCATCCTTAGTTTCCTTTCTTTAAGGAGAAAGGTCAAAAGGTCAAAGAACAGTGTTCTGCGTCCACCAAGGAAGAATGAACTTAACGGGGAGTGGTTCTGGCCACATTGACGGTAACAAACTTACTTTCCTTTAAGTACTTTGCATCACTAGTATTTTCGCTCCTCCCTAAATATTTACGTTGGTCCATTTTCTAGCCACTTTAATGTAGAGCGAAGATTCCTCAATTTTTTTTTAGGCTTACCTTGAATTTTTTTTTTTTTTATTTTCAAAAGCTTCCGTAAGAACTCTACGCAAGTTATCTTTATGTTTTTCAGTCGAGTCCAAACACTTCTCCGCCGAATAAACATGCGTTTCCCTATCATCGAATGGCGCCAAAAGGGTCTCCAGGATGAATAAAAGCTGTTTTGTGTGTTTAGGCGAAGGTACATTTGCGTCTTGATTTTGCGAGGAAGTCTTCATGAGGTAAGACAAATCTCCAGTTATGATCAGCTCCCAGCCTAAATCGACAAAGTTAAAATGTTAAACAAAATAACATAATGTAAAAATGTTTATGAAAAGTATGCATGGAAGGTAGGCAAGTTAGTCTGAGGCTGGAAGGGGCTTTTCCTACTCATATTGGTGTCCCCATGTTTTGCAGGATTGGTAGTCGGGCTTGTGCCCTTTCTTCCCCTGCCAATGAGCAAAGTCTTCATGGCTGGAAGGTGGTTGAGTGATAGAAGCATTGGTTCGTGGAGGGGGGTCAGTCTACGTTGCAGACACCGGCTAAGTTTTTCGCTGGCCAATGAAATGCAGGCCTTCACGTCAAGGTTATCGCCTGGCCTATTGAAGGAAGGGTTGTAAATGGTTCTGTGGCTAAAGATCAAGGGTGAGGAGGGTAGACTTTAGGACCCTGCGGTAAACTAGAGTGTTCTCTAAGGCTGGAAGGGCCTTGCAAGATTGACAGTCAGGTTCGTGCCGACCACTGCCCAGCTGGTGGGTGAACACCTTGTGGTGACTGAGAGGGAGGGGGAGGGGGGATATGAGATTCCAAAGCAGCGGGATTTGGAGGGATTGCAAACGTCTGCCCGCTAATTTATCGCCCGAACGCAGGTATCGCCCCCCCCCCCCCCCTTTTTCGGGCCAGCCTGGCCGCTTAAAATGCAGTGGGTGTAATTTCAATAGATTACGAGCAATTCCTCCTTTTCGGCGAATTCTGTCAAGAAGCAGTCATCCTTATCGACGCTTGTCAATGATTCAAATGGCTAATGACCTGATGGAATGTTTATTGCAGATCTGACAATTCCTTTACTGAAATCAGATCAGACTGGGATGCTAAAAGCTCTTATCGCTGGCTAAGACGTTCTCCCAATTTTGCCATACGGCTTTGGAAAGAGCGTCATCTACCAGGTGTTTTGTTTTGCAAAAATTTCTAAAGCGTGTGTCCTTGTAATTTAACCACTTAACAGCATCGCGGTGAACCGAGTTAGTAATTTCAACGAACTTGGCCTTCCGGCAGTTCAGTTATCAGAAAAGGACGAAGACTCCATGAATGCTTTCACACACGAGCATGGCCAAAAATTATCAAGAACAAAATCGTAAATGAATGCAACGTGGCCGAAGATCACCCTAAAAGGTGCAATTACAAGAAAAAGGACCTTTGCCCTCTCGATGGTGAATACTTAACAGATTATGTTATTTCACAGGCAGCCCAAGCTCCAGCTGTGTGATGATCATCTTGAGAAATAAGAGTCATGGCGACCGCTCTTAGGAATAAAAAATAAGTCAAATTCTCAATAAAAATACCTCATCTTACTTCTACAGTGCATCGCTTGTTATCTGATAGCTTACTATGTTGAAAGAACCCATTTTAGGGAGTTATTCATTTTTAAGCTTTTCTTATGTACGTAGTAAACCTAAAAATGGATAACTCGCCAAAATGGTTTCTTTTCAACACAGTAAGCGATCAGATAACAAGCAATGCAATGTGGAAGTAAAGTGAGGTATTTTTATTGAGAATTTGACAGTTTTTTCCTAAGAGCGTTTGTAAATATTCCCATACAAACTCTTATAATTTCGCCATGGCTCTTAGTTTGCAAGATGATCATCTCACAGCTGGAGCCTGGGCTGCCTGTGCTTGCGCAGAAAAAAAATACAGTCTGACGATCGCTTGTATTGATCATTTCACACGTAGAGATCTTTTCTTGTGGTCGCTGAGAATTTATGACACTAAAGAAACTTTAAATTAAAACAGATAAAACTGTACCTTTCGTTTTCCATAGGTGAAGTTGATCCAAAGTTTCCTTTTCTTGATCGGCAGGTACAAGAGCCTTGACCAAAGCCTCGAGCTTTTCAAAGCACTGGTTCATGAAATGTTCCGTCCAGGGTTTCTTAATAAAATGTGCCCCAGGATTTCTAACTGTAATCCTGAATTCATTGGCCAGCGACTTAATATCTAGTGAAGGATTTGATGACACAAATACTTGGGTGGGGTATTTGTTATTTCCCAAAAGGTTCAGAGCAGCGCTCAGATCCATGGAATCGCCAAATGCCACATACTTTGCATTGGAACTAGGAAGATATAACTTGGCAAGATCCACCAGGCTCTTGATTGAGTAGTCGTATCGTTTCTTTTTGCCTTTTCCTTTCTTTCTTGTTTTGATTTCGTGGTTGTTGTTTATGTTTTGAAATGCCAAGCCTTTAAGGAGAGGATCTGTGTGACATATTGAATATGTCAATGTCTTTAGATCGCATGGTGTTGAAATATTTTGTAAATAGTTATTTAAAAAACTCCTCAGTTTCTCAATTCCTTTAGGCACGAGATCCCTCAACAATGGAGTTAAAATTTTGTTGGTGGCTATCAGAACCACAATCAACCTCTTTTCTTTTTCAGATACTCTCATCGTTAGAGAAAATAGCCGCTGATGTAGTAAATACTCCACTAGATCTGAAACAAGAGTAAGGGCATACATAATTAGTGAATAAATCAATGAGAAAATGCAAAACACCTTCTGTCCTTGATTAACGTTAAGAGAAAATAGTGGAACAGAGGAGAGTAGTCCCTTTATTTCCTATCATTGGGGTAGATTAACTTTCTCATTTTTAGAAAAATCTACAACTCCTCTTGAGTTTGTATCTTGATTGAAGCGGCATTATCATTATTATTGTCAATCATTAAATTGATTGGCTGTATTATGCATGCGTTTAGATTGGTTCTTCTTTAAAGAACACTTGCGACACACTCGCACCACCTCGTGTGCCACTTTTTTGTTATTACCACATTTTGACATTATCTGTGACATCTGTGATCTATAACTGATTAGACATACGTCGACACAGAATCTATTTGTTAAGTGACGGACAGTCAAACAGCCACCTCTCCTGTCTGCAACAAGTCCCCTCTATCCCATAGTGGTCATAGTGGAGATGGTTCAAAAGGTGTATGAAAAGAATTTGGGAGGGGGAAGGGCGACCAGTAAAATGAAAGTTGACCTTGCTATTAAAATGAAACGTTAAATTACAGTAGCTTCAACGTTTAACTGTCTTCCTGTTTTCTGTTAGTTCTTTTTTAAATCGGTTTGGGATTACACTCAAATATGGTCGAAAATGATTGGTAATATTATGCAAAGAATTAAATCAATCCTCCACATGGATCCACAGGTAAAAAAGACATCGCAAGTTACTATAACTTCGTAAATTTACGTGACTGTTTGTGTTATCTATGACTTGACTGCAACATGTCAGTGCTTTGTGACAAGTGCTATGTTATAAGATTTACCTTTTTCCTTGCACCAAAGCACCGTATTTCCTTGTGATAACATAACGTAATTAATTTCGTCTCAGTAGCACTTTCAGGTTTCACATGGCTAACCCACTTATCCTTACCTTGTTGGCCAAATATCATCTCGTGGAAAGAGACCCGATCGGATCAAGTAATTTTTTTTTTGGGCCATGAAGGCCGCAGGTTGATGACTGACTCAGTTTGTGTGGAAAAACTCAAACTGTTTTCTTCGTTCAACCTGTCGAAATTTTCCTCAAAACGTTTTTATTTCTTCCTTTGTTGTCGGATGTCGATATAGCACGTGCTTGGGGCTTCTGAACAGAGCCCGAAAGAATGTGAAGAAAGCAAAAGTGGTTCACACTGCAATATTAGAATGATCTCTACGCTGAATTTTATATTTGTATCCTTATCTCTTTATTTGTCAGAATCATTGGAATGTCGTATTTTTATCTTATTTAATCTTTTTTCCGTCTATACTTTTCTCATCTCTGCCGTACTCTGTTTCGTAACGCCCCCTTGACCAGTGTCAACGGCTGCCGGAAAGGGTTGACTTGAAAAGATTTTCAGGAGCTTTGAAAACATGTTCTCGCAAAATCTCATTACGTTCCATGAAAAGGCCATTTCCGAATTACCTTCGGCCTCGTTTTCAGAACGAGCTCTGTTGCTCATCCTTTCGTATGATTGAAAGTTTTCATTCAAATGCAAACTAAACTCATTTTCATACGCATGGTTGAGCACAAAGCCTCATTTTAAAAAAGAGGCAAAAGGTAATTCGGAAATTGCCTCTTGGAAGTGTGCTGAGTCACTATGCGCAAGTATTTTTCTAAACTAGGTACCGTCCAAAAACCCCGATTGACACTAAAAAATCCTACAAAAAAATCCGGATTTTTATACATATTCCTCACTAAATACAATTTACATAGAATTCAGTAAGAATATTCATCCCGGCTATTTAATACTTGTTCTTTGTATTGGCTATTCCAATTTCCTTTTGTCAAGAAACTAAAGGACAAATATTCAAAGTCTTCGACACGAAAAAACAAATATATAGTTGAGTGCATTAACCAAACAACAAGCCCTAAAATTGGATTCTCCTAATTGTTTTGTTTTGTTTTTTCGACAAAAGACCTAACAGGCGCCAGAACGTGACCTAAAGGGCATGGGAAATTTCCCTTCTCTACCGACTATTGTTTATACAGAGAAGTGGGTGTGAAGTTTCCCTTGTTGAGTTGATTTTACTTTGTGAAAAAAGAGACAAAAAAAATACCACTTTGCTCCAATGTTGTTGCATACTGCCAACAGAGAGTAGATGTTTCAACTTAACTGTTGTTCTAGCTTATTTAACGTTGGTATGAAATTGTTAAAACGCTCTGGCTCAGGGAAGCATCGGAAAATTGAAATAGCAACAACAAGAACACGATGCAAGTATTTCAAAGAAAGAAAAGTAAAGACCTTCTGCGATTTGACAAGTCCATGAACTTAAAAATAGGCCTTGAAACATGATTTACATGACCCCTATCGGTTGAATAAAACGTTTATTCATTTTTGTAATCAGTTGGGTAATTTTGTTGGCACCTATTCAAGGCTTTCTACTTGTTTTAAATTGAAATAACAACAAACAAACACTATGCACGAACGACATTAAGTGCAATTTCATGTGGAAAAGTTCCTTAATTTGCATTTACATAGAAATTTAACATCATTTACAATCACAAGTCGTTTTCCTGATTTGAGGATTATATGAGTCCAACTCAACACGACTCTATCGCCATACAATAAGTGCAAATAGTCGACACAAGCCAGAACGCAACTGTAAACGAAAACGAGAAACAGAAGCAGATCACTTCAATCTAAGGACCAGCTTTGCATTCGGCCTTACAACAACGCTGCAAACTGTTTACAGAACTACTCCTGAGCTCTTCCACCTCTCAGTTGATACTTTTGATGCTTCTCCCTTTCGAAAACATGAGCAGAATTACCATGAGTTATTAAAAATGACGATGACTTGACGACTCAGCTCTTTCACTTTCTGGAGTGTCGTTTAACTTGCTACATAATTAATGATCATAATATCCCTTACGAGATGAAACCTTTAGCCAACTGAGACTGCAAAAATTAGCCTAAAATGGAACGAGCGAAATGTGGTGTGATTAAAAGTCGTAGGCAAACGTTGCATTGAGAACTACCTTAAAAATCTTGCCAAACTGCGAGTATAATCTAGTTGGCAAACGCTTAATTGAGACAAATGAGAGAATCAGCGATCAGTTAAGTTTGGACTTATTGCCAACAAAGGGAAGATGTTGTTTTGGTTTATTTAGCGTTGGTATGAAATTAAAATGAAAACGAGAAACAGAACTTCTCCTGAGCTCTTCCTTTTCCCTTTCGAAAACATGAGCAGAATTACCATGAGTTATTAAAAATGACGATGACTTGACGACTCTGCTCTTTCACTTTCTGGAGTGTGGTTTAACTTGCTACATAATTAATGATCATATTATCCCTTACAAGATGAAACCTTTAGCTAACCGAAACTGCAATAATAAGCATAAAATGAAACGAGCGAAATGCGAGGTCATTAAATATATTAGGCGGACGTCATATTGAGACCTAACTTGAAAATCTAGCCAAACTGCGGTTGTAATCTAGTTGGCAAACGTACTTACTTGAGACAAACAAAAGAGTCAGAGATCAGTTAGGTTTGGACTTGATGCCAACAGAGAGCAGATGTTTCAACGTAACTGTTGTTTTGGTTTAATTGGCGTTAGTAAGAAATTCTTAAACAGCAGAATTACCACGAGTTATTAAAAATGACGATGCCTTGACGACTCAGCTCTTTCACTTTCTGGAGTGTACTTTAACTTACTACATAATTAATTGTCATATTATCCCTTACAAGATGAAACCTTTAGCCAACTGAGACTGCAAAAATTAGCATAAAATGGAACAATCGAAATGCAGGGTGATTAAATGTTGTAGGCAAACTTGCATTGAGACCTGCCTTAAAAACCTAGCCAAACTGTGAGTATAATCTGGTTGGCAAACGCTTAATTGAGAAAAAACAAGAGAATCAGCAATCAGTTAAGTTTGTTAAGTTTGGACTTATTGCCAACAAAGAGAAGATGTTGTTTTGGTTTATTTAGCGTTGGTATGAAATTAAAATGAAAGCGAGAAACAGAAGTAGATCACTTCAATCGGAGGACCAGCATTGCATTTGGCTTTAAAACAACAATTCCGGCTGCAAACTGTGTACAGAACTACTCCTCAGCTCCTCCATATCTCAGTTGATACTTTTGATGCTTTTCCTTTTCGAAAACATGAGCAGAATTACCTCGAATTAATTAAAGCGACAATGCCTTGACGACTCAGCTTTTTTTACTTTGCGGAATGTACTTTACTTTACTACGTAATTAATGATCATATTATCCCTTACAAGATGAAACCTTTAGCTTTGGCAAACGCTTAATTGAGACAAACAAGAGAATCAGCGATCAGTTAAGTTTGGACTTATTGCCAACAAAGGGAAGATGTTGTTTTGGTTTATTTAGCGTTGGTATGAAATAAAATGAAAACGAGAAACAGAAGCAGATCACTTTCAACCGGGGGACCAGCTTTGCATTCAGCTTTACAACAACAATTCGCTGCAAACTGTGTACAGAACTTCTCCTGAGCTCTTCCATGTCTCAGCTGATACTTTTTGATGCTTTTCCCTTTTGAAAACATGTGCAGAATTAATTAAAGCGACGATGCCTTGACGACTCAGCTTTTTTTACTTTGCGGAATGTACTTTAATTTACTACGTAATTAATGATCATATTATCCCTTTGCAAGATGAAACCTTTAGCTAACTGAAACTGCAAAAAATGAGCATAAAATGGAACGAGCGAAATGCAGGGTGATGGATATCGTAGGCAGACGTTGTATTGAGACCTACCTTGAAAATCTAGCCAAACTGCGGGTGAAATCTACTCGGCAAACGCTTAACTGAGACAAACATAAGAAACAGCGATCAGCTCGTGGATAAAGATGGTTCCAATTCGTTACATGTTGATTTCGATGGCCAACATATCCAGAACCAAGTGATAGCGACTCGTGGACTTCCTAATATTATTGAGTGGTTGCTACTGTTTCAAATGGTTTCTTGCACCAATAATAGCGATGCATTTGTCATGTTCATGCTCACGTCATGTTCTGATCACGTGCTCATTGATGATGTACTTTAACTTGCTAAATAATTGATGATCATATTATCCTTTACAAGAGAAAACCTTTAGCTAACTGAAACTGCAAAAAGTAAGCATAAAATGGAACGAGCGAAATGAGGGGTAATTAAATGTCGTAGACAAACGTTGTATTGGGACCTTCCTTGAAAATCTAGCGAAACTGCGAGTGTAATCTAGTTGGCAAATGCTTATTTGGGACAAACAAGAGAATCAGCGATCTGTTAAATTTGAACTTACTGCTAACAGCGGGAGATTTTGTTTTGGTTTATTTAGCGTTGGCATGAAATTAAATGTAAACAAGAAACAGAAGCAGATCACTTCAATCGGAGGACCAGCTTTGCATTCGGCTTTACAACTACAATTCGCTACAAACTGTGTACAGGACTACTCCTGAACTCTTCCACCTCTCAGTTGATACTTTAAATGCTTCCCCTTTTAAAAACATGAGCAGAACTACCTCGAGTTATTAAAAGTGACGATGCCTTGACGACTCAGCACTTTCACTTTCTAGAGTGTACTTTAACTTGCTACATAATTAATGATCATATTACCCCCTACAAGATGAAACCTTTAGCTAACTGAAACTGCAAAAATAAGCATAAAATGAAACGAGCGCAATGCAAGGTCATTAAATGTCGTAGGCAGACGTTGCATTGAAACCTATCTTGAAAATCTAGCCAAACTGCGGTTGTAATCTAGTTGGAAAACGCGCTTACTTGAGACAAACAAAAGAGTCAGATATCAGTTAGATTTGGACTTGTTCCCAACAGAGAGCAGATGTTTCAACGTAACTGTTGTTTTGGTTTAATTGGCGTTGGTATAAAATTCTTAAAACGCTCTGGGTCAGGGAAGCATCGGAGCTATACCAGACTTGATGCTAAGACTTCAACGGAGAAAGCAGTTATTTTATGTGTCAGCGATATCTCTTAGTTATTATTTTCTATAATGTTCTACAAGGTTGTTCTTGTTATCAGCATAAGGCGTAGTCACTCGAGCAGACAGCGAGCTCGTTTTCTGCACCATTTAGAAACGACTCTATTCATCTAATCTCTATGTAGTGCACAAGAAAGCTGCTCCTATTGCTTACAAAAAATTTCTTCTACGTAGATTCAAGCCAAAACTTCGCTACATTTTTATAAGACATCTACCCTTTCCGAGTGTGAAGAATGGCTGGAGGTATAGAAATCGAGAGATGTTGACCTATTAACATTAAAAGTCATGATTCTTTGGTATTTTCAAGGAAAGGAAAGCAAAGACCTTCTGCGATTTGACAAGTCCATAAACTTAAAGATAAACCTTGAAACCTGAATTTCATGACCTTCTATCGGTTGAGTGAAAAAGTAAGCATAAAATGGAACGAGCGAAATGAGGGGTAGTTAAATGTCGTAGAAAAACGTTGTATTGGGACCTTCCTTGAAAATCTAGCGAAACTGCGAGTGTAATCTAGTTGGCAAACGCTTATTTGGAACAAACAAGAGAATCAGCGATCTGTTAAGTTTGGACTTACAGCTAACAGAGAGAAGATTTTTGTTTGGGTTTATTTAGCGCTAGTATGAAATTAAACGAAAACGAGAAACAGAAGCGGATTACTTCAATCTGAGGACCAGCTTTGCATTCGGCTTTACAACAACAATTTTCTGCAAACTGTGTACAGAACTACTCCTGAGCTCCTCCACCTTCTCAGTTGATACTTTTGATGCTCTCCCTTTCCAAAACATGAATAGAATAACCTTGAGTTATTAAAAGCGAAAATGCTTTGACGACTCAGCTCTTTCACTTTCTAGAGTGTACTTAAACTTGCTACATAATTAATGATCATATTATCCCTTACAAGATGAAACCTTTAGCTAACTGAAATTGAAAAAATAAGTATAAAATGGAACAAGCGAAATGCGGGGTGATTAATTGTCGTAGGCAAACGTTGTATTGTAACCTACCTTGAAAATTTAGTCAACCTGCGAGTGTAATCTAGTGGGCAAACGCTTAATTGAGACAAATAAGAGAATCAGCGATCAGTTAAATTTCGACTTACTGCTAACAGAGAGCAGATGTTGTTTGGGTTTATTTAGCGCTAGTATGAAATTAAACGAAAACGAGAAACAGAAGCAGATCACTTCAATCGGAGGACCAGCTTTGCATTCGGCTTTACAACAACAATTCGCTGCAAACTGTGTACAGAACTACTCCTAAGCTCCTCCATGTCTCAGTTGATACTTTTTAATGCTTTTCCCTTTCGAAAACATGAGCAGAATTACCTCGAATTAATTAAAGCGACAACGCCTTGACGACTCAGCTTTTTTTACTTTGCGGAATGTATTTTAACTTACCACGTAATTAATGATCATACTTAATTAATGATTATCCCTTACAAGATGAAACCTTTCGCTGACCGAAAGTGCAAAAAAAGAGCATAAAATGGAACGAGGGAAATGCGAATTTATTAAATGTCGTAGGCAGACGTTGTATTAAGATCTACCTTGAAAATCTAGCCAAACTGCAGCTGTAATCTAGTTGGCAAACGCGCTTACTTGAGACAAACAAAAGAGTCAGATATCAGTTAAGTTTGGACTTGTTCCCAACAGAGAGCAGATGTTTCAACGTAACTGTTATTTTGGTTTAATTAGCGTTGGTATAAAATTCTTAAAACGCTCTGAGTCAGGGAAGCATCGGAGCTATACCAGACTTGATGCTAAGAATTCAACGGAGAAAGCAGTTATTTTATGTGTCAGCTATATCTCTTAGTTATTATTTTCTATAATGTTCTACAAGGTTGTTCTTGTTATCAGCATAAGGCGTAGTCACTCGAGCAGACAGCGAGCTCGTTTTCTGCACCATTTAGAAACGACTCAATTCATCTAATCTCTATGTAGTGCGTAAAAAGCTGCTCATTTTGCTTCCAAAAATTTCTTCTACGTAGATTCAAGCCAGAACTTCGCTACAATTCTATAAGACATCTACCCTTTCCGAGTGTGAAGAATGGCTGGAGGTAGAGAGATCGAGAGATGTTGACCTATTTACATTAAAAGTCATAATTTCTTAGTATTTTCAAACAAAGGAAAGCAAAGAACTTCTGCGATTTGACAAGTCCATAAACTTAAAGATAAACCTTGAAGCCTGAATTTCACGATCCTATATCGGTTGAATGAAACGTTTATTCATTTCTGTAATCAGCCGATTAATTTCGTTTGCGCCTCTTCGAGGCTTTCCACTGGTTTCAAATATAGTAGTAACAAACAAACACTCTGCACGAACGGCATTAAGCGAAATGTCGAGCGCAAAAGTTTCTTAATTTGTATCTACATAGAAATTCAACATCATTTACAATCGCAAGTCGTCCTCGTGATTCGAGGATAATACGAGTCCAATTCGACACGATTTTGTCGCCATAAAATTAGTGCTAATAATCGACACAAGCCAGAACGCAACTGTAAACGAAAACAGGAAACTGAAGCAGATCACTACAATCTGAGGACCAGCTATGCATTCGGCTTTACAACAACAATTTTCTGCAAACTGTGCACAGAACTCCTCCTGAGCTCTTCCACCTCTCAGTTCATACTTTTTGATGCTTTTCTTTTCGAAAAAATGAGTAGAACAACCTCGAGTTATTTAAAGTGACGATGCCTTGATGACTCAGCTCTTTCACTTTCTGAAGTGTACTTTAACTTGCTACATAATTAATGATCATATTATCCCTTACAAGATTTAAGTTTATTCATAGAATCGTGGTGACAAAGAGAGAACTATTCAAATATGGTATTAAAACTGACGAAGAATGCTGCTTTTGTGGGGAAAAAGACTCAATCGATCACACCTTTATTCACTGCCCCTTTACGAAATCACTCATACATAAAGTCATTCGGTGGTTTAACACAACGTACAATTCACAGTTCTCTCCAACTACGGAGGAACTTTTATTCGGAATTACCTCCAACTTAAACGAGAATAGTACCACCAAGAAACTCGACTACGTCACACTATTCATGCGTTATTATATCTATAGTTGTAAACTTAACAACAAGCCCATTGTCCTCCACGACTTTGTGAATGCAGTTCACCAAAGGGACCTAATTAAAAATAACTAGCTCCTGACAAATGCGGTTAAAATATCTCAACTCTCTTTAAAAAATACAAAATAAAATAAAAACAAAATTTAAATAATAAAAAAATAAAAAAAATAAAAAACTTAGTGGTACACCTGCCAACAGTGAAACTCTCACCAAAACACTTCAAACAATACTCCTTACGTTCTTTTTCTTTTTTCACTTTTGTTATAGTTCCTCGTTTAATGTATCAAAGTCTCAATGCACAAATGTAATTTAGCAGTAATAGCTTTTCAATCAACGTATTGTATTCGGATATGGTAAAGTTATCGTTTTATGTTATTCATATTGTATTATTGAACTTTATTGTAAGTAGACTAACATCTCCCTTTGGAGAGTACGGTGCAATAAAGAGATACTATTAAAAAAAAAATAAAAAAATAAAAAAAAATCCCTTACAAGATGAAACTTTTAGCTGACTGAAAGTGCAAAAAATGAGCATAAAATGGAAGGAGCCAAATGCGAATTTGTTAAATGTCGTAGGCAGACGTTGTATTGAGACCTACCTTGAAAATCTAGCCAAACTGCGGGTTAAATCTACTTGGCAAACGCTTAATTGAGACAAACAAAAGAATCAGCGATCAGCTGGTGATTTCGACGACCAAAATTTCCAGAACCAAGTGATAGCTTTTTTACTTTAATTTTTCATGCTGCTGTTGTTTTAGGTTAGACTTATACTTAATTTCATAAATATTTGTTTAAGCTATATCAAAAGTAAATATCCAAAGAAATGTAGCATTTTTGAGACCTGTATGTTTACTTGTGATTGTCTTTTAATTGAAAAGAACTTTGTAAACACGCCAACCGTAAATTAAATTAATGTTAATAGTATTGTAATACATGTATCGTAATGTAGTGTATGCATAATTAGTGTAAGTATAAGTATCAGTAGTGTAAGTAGCAAGTACAATGTAAGTGTAATTAATACTGTAAGTAGTGTAAGTGATCGTCTTGTAAATAAAAATTGTTAAAAAAAAAAGAAGTGATAGCTAAGGCTATCACCACTGTCGTGGACTTCCTAATATTATCGAGTGGTTGCTTCTGTTTCAAATAGTTTCTTGCACCAATAATAGCGATGCATTTGTCATGTTCATGAACACATCATGTTCTGATCACGTGCTCATTGATGACATTTCACTTTCTGGAGTTAACTTGCTAAATAATTAATGATCATATTATCCTTGCAAGATGAAACCTTTAGCTAACTGAAACTGCAAATACAGGCATGAAATGGAACGAGCAAAATGCGGGGTGATTAAATGTCGTAGGCAAACGTTGTATTGAAACCTACCTTGAAAATCTAGCCAAACTGCGGGTGAAATCTACTTGGCAAACGCTTAATTGAGACAAACAAAAGAATAAGCGATCAGCTCGTGATAAAGATGGTTCCAATTCGTTATATGTTGATTTTGACGGCCAACATTTCTAGAACCAATTGATTACTAAGGCTTTTACCACTGTCATGGACTTCCTTATATTATCGAGTGGTTGCTCCTCTTTCAAATAGTTACTTGCACTAATGATAGTGATGCATGTTTCATGTTCATGATCACGTCATGTTCTGATTAAGTTCTCAGTGAATGGTTATTTTATTTCCGTTGTTAAGGAAGCGCCTTTAAAGGTTATTGCCCCATTGTTGAAGCTGGTCTGAATTGTAAAAATAAAATAACAGCACAATCTTAAGTCTAACAGCACTGAGACCCTCATTTTCAGCGCTGCAGGACGCGCCTTTTTCCACTTGTGGGAACATCTGAATCGGAAAGAGGTTTACCTGGGACTTGACACTTATAATTAGGCAGTGCCATACTAAGACCCAGTGTACCGTTGTACTTATGTCCCCTTATTGTAGATATGTTCTCTGACGTAATATGATACAGTGGTCAATCATACCTTGTGATCTATCAAGCAACACGCGGCCTGGGACTGATTAAGAGGCTCCGTTGTAGTTCTGTCCTGAAGAAAAAGTACTCATTCAAGGGGTCGGCGTAAGTAGAAAATTATTTTCCGGTAACAACGGATGAACAACCTCCCGCTGATTTCAGGAAAACGTTCTATCCACTTGGTCATTGCGAACCAGATCATTGGCCTCTCTCACACACATTACTTCCCTTTGAAGTTCCATCGTTTCTTCGTTAACGCCGTGTGATCGCATCGTTGTTATAGCCTTAACGTGGAAGAACAACTTGCCGCGTAAATAACAAAGCGATTTTCGACCAAAGGATGCGTTATTAGTCACGCTTTATTGACAGTCTCGCTTAATTTACAGTCTTCATTGCTCGACTTACGACTCCACAAGTTAAGAAAAAAGCACAATGTGGCGCCATATCACCATTGTTCTATTTTCTTTAATAGTTGAAGATCATAGATTATGGTTCGTCGACTTAAATTTGTATATTTTGACGCTTCATCCTGATCTGCCGGAAGTGAGATCGACTGAGAGGTCAAAATTGTGATTAGTTGTCTGTGTCACGAATTCTTCTTTCATTAACAGAAGTTTGGCCTTCAGTTGTTTATTAGGAATATTGTAGGTTTTTGCTGTATTGCATTAAGCCCTCCGTTAAAAAAGTTGAAGCAGTAGATTGTGATTTTACTGCGGTTCCGCTGATTTTAACTGTTACAGCTAGCCGCATATTTTATACTGTCACAGAGTGTTTCCTTACTCGGAACTGGTTAGATCAAATGACCACCACAAACCGTATAATATTAAGCCAAGCTTTAATAATTATTCGATCTAAAAGAAATACATCTATAATTCGCAATTAGAACCAACGCAAATCAAGTCTTTATCTTGTAACTAAATTCAAAAACTTCAATATAAACTTACTTCTGTGGCGGGTCGTTACAACAACAACAGTCTCACTTTACGGGTTAGCAGATTCTCCAGGTAAGCGGATTTCGAGACAGAAAAACGATAACAAAATAACTTCTTTCTCACTTCGATTCTGCTGAAAAACTGACTTGAGGTGGTATGATACTTTAAAAAAGGCAAAAATTTCGAAGTTTTACCTAGAAATTTTTATTGCTGGAAAAGGTCCGTATTTCACTTGGTGTTAACGGCACAGTTTAATTTTTCTTGAAAATGTTATTTGTTGTCCAGTATTTACTCAATTTTGAGACCAGGTCTTTGGTTGCCAGGGGCAACAGGTTTGTTTTTATCTTGTTTACAGTGAAGAAACAATCCCCCAATAGTTGTTTTCGCCCGGAAAACGATCGTTGCGTGACAAGGGACTCTCTGTTACCCCGTACATAACAAGGATTAGCCTGTCGTAGTTGATAAGCCTGCGAAACACGAGAAATTGTCGTTGCGAAATTCACAACAATACTAGTGGCGTGGCGTTTTGAGTTTTTTATCCTGTTTCTCGTTCTTTTTTCACGTTAACAACCATGCCTCCTAAGCATCGTGTAATAAGGAGTCATAAAAGGAAGTTTTCGGGAAATCAATTCACGAAACCTTCGAAAGAAAATGCCAAGAGGACGAAAGAAGCGAAAGAAGAAGCACATGGTTCGAACACCCTCGGTCAACATACTAAGAAGTCTGTGTCTTCGGAAAAGCTTTTGCTTAAGTCCGATGCTATGGAATCAAAACCTGGCAAAGTTGAGTTTTGAGCTTTGAGTTGCAAAAGGCAAACCTGTATACCAAAGATTAAGTGAAGATTCTTTGCTAGAAAAATGCCTTCATGGAAAAACCCAAAATCAGAATGAAGCTGTAAATGGAATGGTGTGGGAGCGCATTCCCAAGGAAGATTTCGTGGGAGCTGACTTGCTGGAATTTGGCTTGTTTGATGCCATAAGCCACTTCAATATTGGAGCAAGGGCTGTTCTACTGCTTCTAAAAGCACTCAAAATTTCCCCAGGAAAATACACTGAAGAGGGGTGTAGGCACCTTGACATGGATCGAATTCGTGGTGCTGAGTACAAACACAGCGAGGAAAGGAAAAAGAGGAGAAAGGTCCTAAGGGGACAAAGAAAGAAGGAAGAAGACAAGAACCAACAAGCAGAGGTTGTTACTTATGCTGCTGGAGCATTTTAAGACACTTCCTTTGCTAAGAGATTGAACAGAGGGTTTTCAAACCCAAATACAACTTTTAAATGCATTTTTCCATCAAACTGCATTTTGATAGAACTCCGAGTAGCTCAACATGTTCAGTTCAAAAACTATTTAAGATAATTTCATGAAATTTTCCACAGAAAATCTTGAATGGTGCTACTGTGCAATAAACCTAAAACAAAGTATAAAGGTAAATTGATGATTCAATGGCAGGCAAATTTTTTTCCAGAAGGGGCCCATTATTTGTTTATGTGAAAGTTTTTCATTGTTTGACATGGTTATAATCATGTTGTATAAAATGATTTAGGTTCATTGCACAGATCCATCTATGCATAAGATAAGAAACACTTGACTACGTCTCGTGTTTCTCCCTACACTTCTTTCGTTCTCTAGTCGCTTCCTGCGTGCTTTATAACAGAACAGAGCACAGTCAAGGCTTCTCTATTTGTTAAATAAAACTCAGTTTACGAGGAAATGATTGTTACTCAAATATTAAACTGGTTTCTCTTCATTGCCCAGCTTGCGGTACGGGTGGGAAATTCAAGACCAGTTTTTACCTTTATTTTGAAACCGATAAATAGAAAAACGCTACACTCAATAAATCAGCAATCATCTTAACCAGAGAGTGTGTTTCATCGTGGCATGTTTCCTGTAATACATAAAATCAATTTTAAGGAGTGTTTCAGAGGTAAATCTATCACGCCTTTCGGATATGTCCTCGATATTCTCACTCAGTGAAACGGTATGGCTTGATGAAAAAAATCACGTTTTGACATTAAAGAGAGATCTCAGAACCTTTTTTTTTTTTTTTATCGCAGAACTACAGTAAGGGAAACCTTAGTAAGTAAGTAAGTAAGTAAAGCCTTTATTTAAAGAGGGTGGCACTTAATAGCCAAAGGCTAATAAACTTGTGGCCCTCACAACTATTTACAATCTAAAATATTGTAAGCTAAAATATATATAAATACAGTTAAAATATAAAATATGACAGGATTCGATTATAAGATAAAAATAAATTATTAAATTATGAAATGATGCAAAAATTGTTGTTCCTTAAAAATCTTGGCAAACATGTTCTTTTTAAAACATGCTACAGAATTTAGTTTCCTAATTTCAATTGGTGTACTGTTCCACAGTCTTGTTGCCGAAACAGCGAAAGAGCGTCCTCCTTCTGTTTCTCTTTTATATTTAGGACAAACAGCATTAGTGCTTGAATATCTAGTGTTGCGGGAGTGCCGCTTATTATTTAAAATTAAGTGTTCATTTAGATAATTCGGCAAAGTCCCATTAATTCGCTTATACATTATTGTGCATTTATCAATCTTATGTTGCTCATAAAACGGGATCCAACCTAGCTTGTTAAACAAAGCAACCGATGGTGTCATGCGATCGGCATAACAAATAACGCGTGCCGCACGTTTTTGCAATCTTAAGACCCTATGAACCGACTCTTTATCGCAATTTGCCCAAACAACGTTAGCGTAAGACATAACAGGGCGAATAATGCTATTATAAAACTGAAGTCGCTGTTTAAGAGGTAGACACGCTCGGATCTTACGCAATATTGCAATTCTAGAGGCCAACTTTTTACATACTTTCTCAACATGTTCATTAAATGACAATTTGCTGTCAATTTCTACGCCTAATAAGGTAGCACAATCCACATTACTGAGCTGTTTTCCATTTACGATTACATCTATGTCACTTCTATTTATGTTGGCCACGCGTCTTTTGCCAGTGATCGTAAGTACTTTAGTCTTGTCTTCATTTAATGGGAGCTTATTCGCTGAAGCCCATAATTGAATTTCAGAGACAGACTTGTTTAGTGATGAATTTAAGGTGGCTAAGTCCTTCACATCCGCAGAAGCGGTGACAGTCGTATCGTCTGCGTAGAGGTCCAACTGAGCACTTGTATACAAGGGCAGATCGTTGATAAACAAAATGAAGAATAAACCTTACCCATCATTAATTGTTCAAATTCAGCCGTGCCTCTGATGTATTTCTATCCTCGACGAAATCTTCTCTAAAACTGATTTGTAATATATTTTCTTAGGCTTTAACATTTAATCTTTATTTTAAGGGGTCGGATTTTTTTGTTTATCATATAAAGGAAATGAAATATGAATGAAAGCTATCAAAGTTACTGTCCACGTTTGACTGAAAATGTTTCAAATTTTGCCAACCTGAATTAAATGCTCAAACTTAAGGCTGGTTTCTTTTCCAGTGTAAAGGTGAAGAGACTAGACTATTCGGCTATGTATCAAACAAATTTACCGAGCTCTTATGGCAACCGTATTTAAAAAACACATAAAACCGATTTAATTAAATAGAAAATTTTGTCTGCAGGGGCAGTTGATAATAGCGAATAGACAATACTGTATTGTCTGATCACAACTAATCACTGAAGTGAAGAGGAAAGTGGTGGACATTTACCGAGCCGCGAAAAGGCGAGGTAAATATCCAACTGTTTCTTACGGACAGTATACCCAAATATGGTCAGAAATCATATTCTTGACTTGAGAATTTGTCTTTTCCGCTGCTTGAAGATGAAGAGTAGGGGCCAATCACTTCCAATTTAGCCAAACAGTGCGCGCGAAAAGAACTACTCATCTGTTATAAAGTGAAATTAATTATTTAGGTTTACATTTAAGCTAGAGAATTTTGATTGTGTCATGACGGAATATGCCTCATCCTCCGTAAGGCTCTATAATACTATTATGACCACCCTCCCCCTCGGAAGTTTATTGGCAGTCAACTTACCCCTTAAAAACCGTGTGATCCCCTCAAAAACTCCCATTCCTCTCGGGGGATAATTAAAGGTCCCCTAGTTATTTTTTCTACCCTAAAAGTATTTACATTTGAGATAACTGAGTAAATATCATGTGTTTTTTCGAAAGGGGCAAGGGAATTCCACACGTAGCACCAAAGCAAATGACACAATATTTGTGCTAAAACTTTATTAAAATCACGAACGAAGCGAGGTACTATATTTTTCATGTCTTGCTGCTGTCCTCCTGAGCAAGCATGTCTACAAACTAAAGAATACCCGTTTAGTAATGAATTAAACCAAAACTGTATCAGTATCACTGTTATTAGCTTATAGCAATATTTATGAATATTGCCACTTCATGTACTACCTCTGCTAATATGATACTGCTAATGATGATAACGTACGTTTGTTCAAAACCGGTGCAGCCCGTTTTCAAACGGGAATATCGCGTGTATATCTGATTATTCTATAGAGTATGGATTTGTGTAGATCGGAACGATGCCTTCATTAAAGAAACATCTAATGCTATAATTAAAGCGAGTATTATATGTCAATAGGAGCAAATAATACCCCAACAACGTTAATAGAGTGACTTTTTAAAAACCATGTATCGCCTAAACATATCTGCTCTTGCTATTCTATTAAATATTTTAAAGGAAAGAGGATGCGTTGCCTTGTATGCTAAATGCATTCATATTTCTGGATGTGTTCTTTATTCTCCATTACTCCTGTCTGTCTTTTCTTCTTTTGAAGTTGCTTCCTCTGCTTCAGCAAGCGGTATGTGATGGTCAGAGTGCCGACTCCTGAAAACAGGAGCAATTTTTCAAAGGGTAAATTAGTGTTATCAACTGAGTTGAAAACGTAAATTGGCCACTGTAAAGAGTTTAAAGGCTGGCGTTTCGAGCGTTAGCCATTTGTCAGAGCGATTGGATCCTTGTGTCTCTTTTACATAAACATATAAAGTAATTAAACTGCATTTAGGTTGTAGCATATGTGACAAAAAAAACTAAGAAAAATGCGCGGTAACTGGCCAGCGTACGTAGGGGCTCATTCTTAATGCCTCCCAAAAGAAAGACAAGCCTTGAAAATGTCTAGCAGTAGAATCTATGTCACAAATTAGAGAGTCCATTATACTTTCTCTTATAAATCAAATGAAGGACCACCAACATATCGTATGTCTACGACCAACCAAGAATACAGGTTGGCAGATCCTAGAGATGTACAAGTGTAAAAAAATTTTACTTTTGTACATCTCTTTCACGAACGAAATAAAGAGGTCAGTCGGCCTATAGTCTGGAAGAAGTTGCATACGTTACATATTTACTTCAACCCGTCATTATTATAACATGTAGGTCAATGCTAAGAGTAGGGGAGAAGACTTTGCACCACCCATATTAGCTTAGGTAGGATGACCTTTTTTTGTGAAGCCATGTCGCGCAGAATCTTATTCAAATGTCTATCTTTAGCAGGGACGCTTCTTAAGAGATTTACTAGACCAGTTTAGTGGACGTTGTCTCTGAAACAACATCGCCATCACCCAAAACACAAAAACAAACAAACAAACGAAAACAGGAATTACTAGCCATGTACTCACATGGTTATCTGCCGGCACGCTTTCCATGATACTTGTGCATGTTCAGCGGTAGCGGCAGATGCCGGTGCGATTATTTCTGTTTGAGTCCCACGGTCACATTTAGTGTTGCTGCATCTAGTCACTCTGGATTTTACTGAACTTCTTTCTTGTCTTTCCCTGTCTTCATGGCTTGGAGAAAAACTCAATGCTCCAGTATCTTTTGCACTGGCCGCAATGGAGGGCTTCCCAATGATCCCTGACTGAAGTTGTGTTTTAAGCATGTTTTTGCCAACCATCCCACGTATCTCGCCTTGTAGTTCATTAAGTGGAAGAAGCAAGGCTAGGCAACAAGAAAAGGACCATTTTGGATTTTTGCGCCACTTTTTGAAGACCTGATGTAAGTATGCCAAGTACTGAACTAGGAAGAAAATGATCGATCAGAGAATTAAACTTTCTCTGTTTAACTGTAAAAATCTCATAAGGTGTGGAATTACAAACCATACAAGCTTGTAACGTAGTTTCAGTTGTTAACCAAATAAATTGAGCTGTATAGAAAGACTAAACTCTTATTGCGCGTTTTATTTCAATGGTTAGTTTCTGTTCAAATAAACTCGAGATACGATAAGGTTACCTTTAATGATAATGGTATGACACCACTGTGGTTAATATTTCGGACAACACAAAGTAACATATAAATGTTGCAGTTGAGTTTCTTTCCATGAAATTAATGTTTATCTTACCAACAAGGAGGCCAATCACCAACGTATTCGCCCCAATAATCAGTATTTTCATTGCCAAAGCGTTCTTGTGATGGTCCACCATGTTTAATATGTTCTCAGTCGGAATTCTGCTCACGGCACCAATACCCAGATTTACAAGTGTAACGGCAAGAGAAGTGGACATCAGTCTGTTCTCAAAAGTGTCTTGCATGGGTTTGATCCAGCAGAAAAGCACTGCATACATACCGGCAACAACCCAGGCCAATCCAATGAAGGATCTGCTTTCTTGACCAACGAGAATGAGGCCACACGTAAGAATGAATTTGCGGGACATTTCAATCAGTTCCCAGTACCAAGAACAAGGTTTGTAATTTTCGAAGAGAAATCGCAATCCGTCAACAACTTCTGGATGAGAGCCATTAGCACTGTCTTTCTTGGTTATGATTGTTCGCCGATGCCTCCAAAGTGCGACGAGAGAAAGAGCAGGTAAAGCAATAATGTATGCAGCTGAAATATAAGCTACGATCACAAGATGATTGTAATTTGCTCCTTGGCATTTTATACTGTAATCTACTTTAAGGTACTCGTCACATAACTCTTCTCTTTTATCTTTGCAGAGTTTCTGGCAGGCGAACGGCATAACACTGGCTGTCCTCGAACAGGTGCTTAGGTATGTCACGTACAGGAAGAAAAAAGCGTTTCTGTAAAGAAGAACTTTCCCCTGTGAAATTTTGCTCGCCCTTTCGTTCTCCTCCAGTCCCTGTTTTCTTGAAATCATCATATACCAAAAACCATAGATCACACACGAACCAACAATAACCATGGCATTCATTGACAAGAGCACAAACAAATCTCCAAAGGCATCCACGTGTAAATTGCGATTAAGGCAGTGAACCGGTGCTACCTGAAGCAAATTCATCTGCAAAATTCCTGAATACTTGGACACAACCTGCAATGAATCTGGCCATTCAATGAACGAGAACACATCAAGCAAGCCATGAGTGACTTGATAAAAACCAATCAAGATCTTAAGCTTTGACAACAAATTGTCAAAACGAGAGAGTCCCCGGTCCTTTGAAAGATTATTTTGCTTTCTCCAAACTAAAAGGGCCAACAATATCGCTATAATAGCAGCAATGAGAGAGAGTTGTCCTGCGATCCAAGCCCGTGAAGGACATTTTTCGCAAGAGTGAAATTGCTTGTGGTACCCTGGATTGCATACAGCGCAAAGTGGACCTTGATAGCCTTCTCCACATGGTGAGTCCAAACCACCCTTGCAAGACTCCTCTACCTGACATCTGTATGGTGTTGGTATTGCATAAGGATACTGCACTGAGAAATCCTCCAATGCAGGTAGCTCCCGGGCGAGATTTTTCATGAAATATTCATAGCGATGTTTATAGGACTCGTTCCGCCATTTCCACCAAAAGCCAGGTTTTAGTGAGGCATACTCATCTTGGCATAGCAGCCCGCTTCGGCCACAAGTAACACACTTGTCAAAGAGATGAGTTCGGTAATGTCCTTTCAAGCAGGGACAAGCACGATGTCCAGCGAAAAAGTCGGTTTCCGTTCCTGTTAAAATCCAAGATTGCATTATTAATCAATCAAATCTTACTCACTCCTACCCTCAGTTAGATGACGCTTGAGCTCTAAACACCAGCTAGACTAATGATGGCTGCTATTATCATATTTAATTATCATTGAAAAAAAAAAAGTAGGCTCAAAGTCTTGAACCTCGTTTTCGTATTATTTATCAGCGCTGGGTGGAAAGGATTCTCTCCTGGACTTTGAGACCCGATGTTCTTGCAAATATTGATTGAGGGGAAGATCAACTGATAGGTTCACCTATAAACCTTAGGGCGTCAAATAGCACCCTTAAATTGAAAAAAAAAAAAGATCATCAAACCAACCATACACAATGAAGCTAACACAGGGAAGGGTATCGCGACATTCGATTCTTGCCTAAGTGCTAGGTTTGTTTCTACCGATAAATACGGCTGTTCTAATTCAAATCATTTTTCCTCATTCTTTCCAAGCTTCGAGACAGCATTTGATAATGTGTATACACACTTATAGCTTAAAACCCTTTGGTGACGTCAAAAAGCACATGTTTGGTTACTACCGTCAGGACATGTCTTGCAGTCCAGTACAGATTTTCCAGGTTTTTTGTCATATGCCACATAAGAACCATTTGGACATTTCTTACAGCCGTCTGCAACATAACCAAGAGTGTCGGAGTAAAAACCACCTGAAATATGAACATTTAAAAGTTCCAGTTGAGGTAATGAGTGCATGGTTTCAAGTGCATTTTGAGTATATGTGAAAATAAAAATATAAACCATCAACGTACCCCCACCTCTCTCCATGTTTTTTTATTTTACTAGCTTCAAGGTTGAGCCTTCGAAAACAAATAGTTAACCTTCTAATAAAGCTACCCTGCAAAGCTGCTTCTGTGGGACTTTTCTCCCATCACCAACAATCATGGTTTACTTTACAAATTTTTTATTAATTTCAGTTTAATTGATAGAGGAAATAGTTGATACTTGGGACAGAGGCTTTTTTTCATTTATATACTGAAATCTGAATCCTCTCTCGTACCGGCGTCATAAATTGAGACAGCGTTTACTTCCCTTCACTTTTGTAGCCCTTTAGGATTTATTCAAAATATATTGGTGTGATTACTGACTCTTAAGATAAAACGACCCCAGTGGACTTTGAGCATTAAAGCTTCCCCCGAAAAACTTCTGTGGCAATATTGTACATATACAAGCATGAATAGGTTCATAAGATGGTCATTCCTAGACACATGTATCAAGAAATTAATCGCTTTCACCGTTTCTTACAGTGGCCTAAGCTACATCAGGTTCTTACAAACGTCCAAACTATAACATACCAGGAGAGCAATCAACGCACTTCCAGCTTCTTGTCCCCAGAGACTTCGAAAATGATCCCAAAGGACATGGGAGAAATACAACGTGTGATTGGTTTTCATTTTCGGTGAAACCCATACTGAGTAGTGCTGGCTGAAGGGAGAAGTATTCACTGCTGCCACGTTCAACGACAATAGCTTCATCGTAAGAATAAAGAGAGTTCCTGAGAGTGAAAATGATAACAGAAGTATTTTTGGAAATATTGTAGTTTATTTACACACACACACACACACACACACATATATATATATATATATATATATATATATATATATATATATATATATCATTGCTTAAGCTTGCGTGACTATATCAGTCTTGACTTTATCAGACTTTACCAGACACTATTGCCGATGACGCTGGTAATTGATTAATATATAGTTTCTACTACATTTATTTTAAACGCTCTGCTTTTTCTCTCAGATCGGTATCGTAAGGGTCCAAAAATCCTACATTTGAATATCAAGTCTTTTTAAATATTCCTACTCTCCCTTGCTCAGCTGCTTGTCCTAAATTAGAGTAACATATCAACACTACTGGGTATGTGACATGATGTTATGCATGTACGCTATCAAAACATTCATCTTATACTGACAAGTAAATTGTGACTTTCCCTCTTGGAATGGAATAATACATGGTTCTAGCTGTTCTATTCCTTGCAACACTGCAACAGAAATTAAACAATGTCTATCGGCTGAAAATCTAAATTTAACTGAAATAAGTCAACATTAGCTATCGTAAGTTCGAAAAGTTACTCGTTTTATGTTGTTTTTTGTTTTGATGTGTTTTGTTTTTTTTCCTGAAAGCATCAACTTATATTGCATAGTGGGAATACTCATGGGCTCGGCATTATATGTCAGGGAGCAGGGGAGAATCGAGGAACGGACTCTTAAACTTTTCATACCCTATCTCGTACTCAATAAATGGAAATCATGTGAGTTTGACGACAGTATTTATCAGCGCTTTATGTTGCTCCATAAGGTGAGTATTGTTGCAGCCCATAAAATTGTAATTTCAAGTTTGAGAAAATGTAATTATTATTTAAAACTCTTCAACAAAGATAGAGCAAATTATCACCGGCCATTATTGCAATGATGTTTGTTGGTCATCGTTTTAGCTACTTAGTGCAAATGTTGAACGTTTGATTATGTCGGATACGTCACAGTTTGAAATTCATAGGGTGGAGGCCTGCGAATGAGGCAGATGTTAATGTCTTTAACGTCGTCCGGAGGAGAAAGCTGTAAAATGGGAGAAGAATGACAAAAGCTTAGATCATCTTACTACAGATTTGGCACAGGTTCAATGCACTTTAGTCCTTAACTTGGCGATATATGTGATCAGATTTTGTTTTTCTCGTTCTCATCGGTTTTCAGTCGTCCTTCATGATTTGATCAGCAAATATTAAACTTAAAGAAGTCCTTGAATGAGTAACACCTAGATGGAATATCATTCTAAAAAAAATTAAAACCTACATTGAAAATTTCACGCTGAGGGACTTAAGGCGAAAGGCCTCCCGCTCGATAATCTCAAGAGGATTATCAGATAATGTTCTATAGGAAATAAAAGGAGAACGATAAATCTGTGGCAATGAAAATCACAGTGGAATATTTCTAATTAAACATTATAACGAATCCGATATTAATTGGACACCCTCTATAAAATGACGGTTGCTAAGGTCTTGATTTTGTCTTGCCATATTTATTATCAAATTAATCTGTATTCTGTGGAAACAAAAATTAGCACTTTCGACCCAATTTAGGTTATTTTGTCTTCTAGTAGAAAAATTTCACAATTTCAATCAGTTATTTGGTTCTCTGATGAAGTTTCAAAGAACATTTCACAGAAAATTTTTAAAAAAATTTCTACTTGACTGCCGACCATGCCCGACTGCTGGCCTTGTAGCGTATGCATAAATCAGTTTCTTGTATATGATAATTTTCTAGGGTACTTTTCTGTTGGCTCTGGACAGTACCTGCTTAGAAGGATTGGATTTTATTATGCCAGTAAAGAGGATCTTATTAACAGTTTTGTAACTCCAGGAAGGAAATCGGAAGTAGTCACGAGTAAAATTAAGGATTAAAATAGTATGCGTGTTTTTAGAAATTGCCTGAGTCGGTCAGTGACAAGGCCAATTTCTGCAACACAGTTGATATTAATCCTCAATTTGCATGTAAATATGCGATTCGACGCCATCTTGGAGTGACAGACACACATGGCCTCGATCTCGTGCGGTAATCGAGACTCACTTCGGCATTGAAGCTGCAAGATATGAAGTTAAATAGCAACCATTTGATAGAATGGAAACGAGTTAATGCAAATCAGAACCGTGAGCCAAGCCACCATACGTTGTTCGCGGATTGAATTATAGAATGGATTTCATTACGCAAAGAAAAAACATCCAATCCTATGCTGAATCGACTGCACTTCATTTTATTTTATCAAGAAGGTCTTAAACGTACATTGCTGGGTCAATGAACTGTAAAACGCACCAATACTCAGAAGCATGTTCAGCTTACTGGCCACTAAGCTTTACGGGGCAATGAACGAGCTCCTTGATTCCATAAAAGTGAAGACAAATTTGGGAATGAAACTCGTCAACTCTGTGATAGAAAACTGGGTTGCATCAGAGTTCATCTAAACCTTTTCCGTTGCCGTAAAATTTTACGTGCAACCTTTTTTAGCCGCTGCCTTTGTGATGGTCTATCCGATTCTACGTACATCAAAACCCTTTTCTTTCTTCAGTGGTTGAGCTTATGGAACGACTGTTAAAAATACTCACAGTAGGTCTAAATGGGTCACATTATAAAAGGCTCCGGAAGGAATTCTCCTCAAATGGTTCCTGTTGAGGAAGCTAACCGAAACGGCAAGACACTCACCGAAGGAATTGAACTACAAGACTTTTTTTGTTAGAGACGAGAACGTGTCTGATAGAAAATTGTATTAAAAAACGAGGTTGTTTGTTTTTCATTGCCTGAAAGGCAAAACTGATTTGCATTCCTTTCAAGCGCATTAAAAGGTAGTTAAACGACCGATAGGAAACTTGACTATGAAGGACAACAGTACATACCTTTATCAAATCTGAGTTTTAAACTGTATTTGCTGAATAGCAGTGTATTATTATTATTAGAGTATTTTTGACGAAGGCTAAAAAAATAATACACTACTTTGCGCTTTCGTTGGTATGATTAAACTGATGGGCTGAGCGTTTGTCTTTTAATAACAGGCTTTTATTATCGTTTAAATGTGGATTTTGAAGCCTTCAAGGTAAAAGCCTTCAAAGACATGCTCCATCTCAATCTGTAACTTAACTTACTTTGAAGCGGGAATTTTGTTGATATCAAATCGCACAAACCAATGAAAAGAAGTAAAGAAATTAATCAAGAGAAAAAAAAATAAATTGAGTCACCAACATTTTGCGCAGTGAATTGAAAGGCACACCAAACGCATTGCCGGAGAAGAAGGTAAGTTGATTCCAAGAAAAATCCCTGTGGAAACGAATACATAGGACAATCGAGGTTATTATAGTCAAAATATATGACCAACATACACACAAAAGCCTACTATGGACCTATATAAAAAAAAAGGGTCGGGAAATTTTTTTCTTCAAAAATCAGGTGATGCAGGTGACTGAGTGTGACTCAACAAGGAGACTTAATTTACACAAGCAGTGATACAATTTTTGAAATAGATTTCTAAAACCGTTACACTTTATTACTCGCGTATTTTGAACATAACGCAGTGCAGCTGTGATAAAAAAAATTCGATAAGCTTCCCAAAACACAACAAGACGAAGGTTCAAGAAAAGATGTTGGTCAAAATAACAGTTTTCACAAATCTTCTGATTAGAGCTGGATCCATTGTTTCTCATACTTTCCTTGAGAAATAGTTTCTTTGACCGAGGTACCTAAAGGTTCAAGTTAGCAAGTGTTCAAGTTATCAGAAGTCGACTGCAGATGTTTAAAAATCATGAACCAATAGGTCGGTTAATAAATAAAATGGTAAATTCGAACAGAGTAAATGAATCCAAGTGAATATTCCACTCGAGACCTGATGGTCGACATTCTACCACGGAAGGAACATTGCACATGATTGGTATTAGTTACTGTTAGTGCTTACAGGAATTCCAGTTTCCCAGAGCTCGGGAAGCCAGGTAGAGAGGTAATAGAGTTGAAAGATAGATCCCTGTTAAAATTTTCAGAATTTGATGCAAATAAAATAACTTATTAACCTTAGGAAAATTTGCACTCTTCAATTGGTTCAAGATTAGTTCAAATTCAAATTTCTTAAAGAAGCCGGCTACAGTATTCTTAAGCTCTCACCGGCTACGTTTATATTCAAAGCGCTCAAAACCAACTTTTTTTCCTTCGCATTCAAAAGATTGAAATTTAAAATAGTGAGTATTGCATAACAATCGCTATGAACATTCCAATGAAATTGAGAAAGCCAGTTTGAAATTTTTCGCGGGAGGGAGCGGAAATTCTGAAAATAGCCGGTTAGCGTTTGGGGAAACTACTGCCAGCCACCTTAAGTGTGAACTATTTTCTACAAAAAAACAAACAAAAATTTTATTCACAAAACGAAAAAAAAGACAAAAAAGGAAAAAAAGAAGAAAGACGCAGAGCTACTGTCATATAATATTTGAATCCCCATTCCTGTCCTCAACGAAAAAATTAAAGCCTGTCATTTATTACTGAAAAAACCTCCCAAGTTAACTTCCTAAGATAGATAACCTTTTAACTCACAGGGTTCTCAAGTTGGTCAAGCTGACAAACAATCCCTCAGGTAGATTTTTTATATGGTTTGATGATAGATATCTGCGCAAAAATCAAAATACAGCAGTATACCCTATATACTCTCTTTGATTGCTGTTAGGAAAATGATATTAACGATTTCTTGCTGAATCCATTTAGAGTTTTAGCTGCACCCAAGCTAAATTTCAGCCAAGAGCTGAAGGTTTTCCATACGCGTTGCTTAACCAGAAAATTCCCCTGCACTAAATAAAAAACCACCAACGTGGTTAAAAACTATTTTCCTACCCTCCTCGAAAAAAAAGACCCCCCAGTCAGAACTGAGAAAACCTTGCAAATTAATTAGTTAATTAGATAAGATAGGTAACCATCTTTTTTTTTTAACGCACAGGGTTTCCAGGTTGGTCAAGTTGGCAAACAATCTCTTAGGTAGATTTGTTATGTGGTTTGACGATAATTTTCAGTGGAAACATCAACATATTTATTAGCGTTTTTTGTCACTTGCTTTGAGACGTTATTTCCTCTTAGAGGCTACACTGGCTCTTTTGTAAATGCTCTTTGTTTGTTTGTTGCTTTTTTAGCTAAATTTCAGCAATGAGTTAAAAACTATTTTCCTCACCTCCTAAAAAAAGAGGCCTACCAGTCAGTACTGAGAAAATCTTGCAAGTTCATTAGTTAATTAGATAAGCTAGATAAACATCTTTTTTTCTACGCACATGGTTCGCAAGTTGGTCGAACTGGCAAACAATCTCTCAGGTAGATTTGTTATGTGGTTTGAAGACATTCTTCTGTGGAAACATCAACATATCAATTAGCGTTTTTGTTGTTTGCTTTGGTAAATAGTCGTATAAGTTATTTGTGAAGCAGCACAAAAATTGCACCAGAAAAAAAAAACGGTTTGTATCGATTATCGTCATAATTAAGTTTGAGAAAAATTGTTTCATTTCAATAAAAAAGAAAACCCTGGCGTCAGTTAATGGACTGATTATCACTAATGTAAAGTTTGAATCCAAATGACTAAAACAAAATGCAAAAAATCAACACGAGAGCATCAGAATATCAATATTCCTTGCACAGGAATTGTTCAACTTTCAAATGATTAAATTTTTAGCGGGAAAAAAAGCTGGCACTGACAAACCAACAGAAATTGAGAGATTTTAAGTAAAACTTGCATAAATATGCAACCTTCGGCTGCTTAAGTTTATCAGAACTCGTGAGCATCAATTATATCCATCGTTAGGTTGGAATCAAATTAAGCGAGAATTGACGTGAGTAAACTAACTAATCATCACTATATTAAAGTTTGCGTCCCTGATTTATCACAATGATTCCAGGTTCATTTGCTGGTTCTTAAGGAGAAAGCCTTGAGCTCGTTTTTGAAATAGCACTAACAAACAGAGACAAACTTGTATTAAATCACAGTCATTCCAGGTTGATCAAGTTCTCAAACAGTCCCTCAGGTAGAAGAGCTATGTCATTATTCGGCAGTATCCCGTGAAAACATCGACTTATCAGAGTAAACTTTTCTATTAGTTGATTTATTCAATTTTTTCAGGTTGCCGTTATTCCTCTGAAAAAGTATCTGTCCCGATATTTTTCTTAAACCCTTCCTATTGTTTTTTTCGCTGTTGTTGTTGTTGTTGTTGCTTTTATTTTCTCGTATATAATTACACCACAAAAACAATAATCATTCAAATAAAAAGCCACTAAGACGACAGCTGGATGCTATTGATCATTATTATTCTTAGGTTCGATCAAAATGGCTGCTTTAAATAAAACATAGAGCAAAATTTGACGTCAGTACATGAACTTATTCTCAATATCGTTAAGTTTGAGCCATAGAGTTGTCACAATTATCTCAACTACGCTGATCCTTGGCTCTTACAGACAAAGCCTCACAATCTATTGGAATAGCTAGACAAACTCGTGTTAACTCACAGCCATTCCAGGTTGATCAAGTTGTCAAAGAATCCCTCAGGTAAAACGGATACATTATTAGCCTCCAGTTCCCTGTAGAAACATCAAGTACTTTTATATAACAATTAATCTATTCAAATTTCCTACGAGTTGATTTTTTTTAAGGTTGTTTATTCCTTTGAAAAACAACCTGCACTGATAATTTTTTGTTTTTCAAACTCAACCTATTGGTTTTTATCACATGACAAGATACAGTTTTAATACATAAAACTGGAGTTTTAGAGCTTCTTAGGGGATAGCCGTCCCGTTTATAGATAATCATTTAATCATTATAATCTTAGGATTATAATATTTGGACCACATGCTTAAAACGCTTCTCCGAAATATTGTTCATTTTCCTACATTGAGAATGGATTTCTACTTTTTAGTCGAAAAAGGGATATTTCTTCAATTCCTAGGAAAAAATAAAACGTATTCGGTCACCGAGCTTGTTTGCAAGTGAAAAGGACGAGTTTACTTTTCTGAAAAATCTAACTATACAGGAAAAGCCGAAATTTTGTTAATGTGCAGGCTAGTCGAACAATGAATATGTGTTTTGTAAAATTGCGAAATGACCTTAGAATGGCACAAATCACACCACAAAAAGAAAAAGCCACCAACACGACGGCCGGATGCGATTGATCATCATTATCCTTGGGTTCGATAAAAAAAATTAGCGCTTTAAATAAAACAGAAAGCGAAATTTGACGTCAGTATATGAACTAATCCTCACTATTGTTAAGTTTGAGCCCAAGAGTTTTCACTATAATCTCAGCCAGGGTGATCCTTGGTTTTTGGAGAAAAGGCCTCTTAATTTTAAGATTAGCTAAACAAACTCGTGTTGACTCACAAGTATTGCAGACTGATGAAGTTGTCAAACAATCGCTCAGGTGAAAATGTTATATTTGTTATATTGCTGGGGTTTTTTTTGTTTGTTTAAGCTCATGGATGATCATATCTCCTTCTTGAGAAAAGTCCATCGACTTTATGATAAAGGACTGTCGAGTAAGACGTTCTGACCAAAGCTTATTCAAAAAATGAGCTTTCGGTTCAATTTAAATAATATTGACCAGGAATCTGAGTAAGCTCATCCAAAATGACTCTACTAGGCATGCAAATGGATACTTCATCGTGTCTGAGAAAACTCAGATCAAAAGAAATATTTCGACATCAAACGATCTTTTTTGTGGACATCTCACCATAAAGCATGACTGCCCTTGTGTGAAAAAAGCTAGCGGACACTCTTCAAATCAAGCAAGAAACAACCGACGGCTAAAGCTGGTCATAGAATTTCATCAATTTATTGGGAACATCTTACTGTGAACAAGACTGTCCTTGTATGCAAAATGTCAGAGGACGCCCTTCACATAAATCAAACAAACATACGGCGGCTAAATAAGCTAGATAAACTGGAGTTAGCTCACAGGTATCGCAGGTCAATCAAGTTGTCAAACAATCCCTCAGGTAAAAAGGCTACACCATTAGCCTCCAGTCCCCTGTAAAAACATCGACTCTTTAAAGTTATTTTATTTAAACAGACATGCAACTCTTTAAAGTTATTTTATTTAAACAAACATACGGCGGCTAAATAAGCTAGATAAACTGGAGTTAGCTCACAGGTCTTGCAGGTTAATCAAGTTGTCAAACAATCCCTCAGGTAAAAAGGCTACACTATTAGCCTCCAGTCCCCTGTAAAAACATCGACTCTTTAAAGTTATTTTATTTAACAACTGATTTATTTTAATTTCTTATGATTTATTTTTTTTACGGTTGCTTATTGCTCTGAAAAACAACCTGCACTGATCATTTTTTGTTTTTCAAACTCAACCTATTGGTTTTTTCTATCATATGACAAGAAACAGTTTCGACACACAAAAAGAGAATTTTGTCCAGGAGCAGCAGTTCTTTATGGATAGCCATATAATTCTTATAATTTTAGGATTATAATATTTTGAATACTTCCTTAAAACGCCTCTTCAAAGTATTGCTTATTTTTCCTACATTGGGAATGGGTTTATACTTTTTAATCGAAAAAGGGACTAAGGCTGATCAAAGTTTTTTTCCTGAAATTCTTGCAGAACTACTTCAGTCTAATACGCGACATTTTCTTTAACATTCGTGTGGAAATTACTGATGAGATTGAACTAAATATGCTATATGAACGGTCGCTTCCTTTCACGAGTTGTCTTTTAGACACCTCACCAGAAACGCATAGAGTTTTATCACTTTATTGCGAACATCTTATTGTGAACAAGGCTGTCCTTGTATGCAAAATGTTAGAGGGCGCCCTTCACATAAATCAAACAAACATACGGCGGCTAAATAGGCTAGATAAACTTGAGTTAGCTCACAGGTATCGCAGGTCAATCAAGTTGTCAAACAATCCCTCAGGTAAAAAGGCTACACTATTAGCCTCCAGTCCCCTGTAAAAACATCGACTCTTGAAAGTTATTTTATTTAACAACTGATTTATTTTAATTTCTTATGATTTATTTTTTTTACGGTTGCTTATTGCTCTGAAAAACAACCTGTACTGATCATTTTTTGTTTATCAAACTCAACCAATTGGTTTTTATTGAACAATAGATCCATTTTAATTTCTTATGAATTGATATTTGTACAATTGCTTATTCCTCTGAAAAACAACCTGCACTTATCATTTTCCGTTTTTCAATCGAAATAGGGGTATTTCCTTGAATCCAAAAAAAAAAACCACATATTCGGTCACCGCGCCTGTTTGCAAGTAAAAGGGAGGACTTACTTTTCTGAAAAAAGTGACTATACAGGAAAAGCTGCCTATTTTTTTAATGTGCACGCTAGTTGCACAGTAAGTATGTGTCATGTAAAATTGCCAAAGGGCACAAATTACACCATAAAAAAAAATAACCATTAAAATAAAAAGCCATCAAGATGACGACCGGATGCTATTGCTCATCATTATTCTTGGGTTCGATTAAAAATGACTGCTTCATTTAAAACATTAAGAAAAATTTGACGGCAGTAAACGAACTTATCCTCGCTATTGTTAATTTTGAGCCATTGTGGTCTCCCACTAACTTCAGGCTGATCTCTTGGCTCCCTCAAAGGAAACCTTATTAGATAAGCTTGACAAACTCATGTTAACTCATAGCAAGCTCAGGTTGATCAAGTTGTCAAACAGTTCCTCAGGTAAAAAGGTTATATTATTAGCCTTCAGTCCCCTGTAAAAACATCGACTCGTTAATTTATTTGCAAACCTACACAAACTCCTATTAACTCACAGCCCTTCCAGGTTAGTCGAGTTGCCAAACAATCCCTCAGGTAAAAACGGTAAATTATTAGCCTTCAGTCCCCTGTAAAAACATCGACTCATTAAAATTAATTTTGTTCAACAAATATGAGCCCCAGTGTTGTCACTCAGCTAGAGTTAACCTAGAGACTTAACTTCCCCGAGCAGTGATATAATTTTTGCAAATTCACGAGCCACATGTACCTGATAGATTTCTAAACCTGTTAAACTTTATGACTCGCGTATTTTGCACATAACGCAGTGCAGCTGTGATCAAAAATTCGATAAGCTTCCCAAAACACAACAAGACTAAGGTTCAAGAAAAGATGTTGGTCAAAATTACAGTTTTCACAAATCTTCTGACAAGAGCTGGATCTATTGTTTCTCATACTTTTCTTGAGAAATAGTTTCTTTGACCGAGGTACCGCAAGGTTCAAGTTATCAAGCGTCCAAGTTATCAGAAGTCGACTGTAGATGTTTAAATATCTTGAACCAATGATTCGGTTAATAAATAAAATAGTAAATTCGAACAAATTAAATGAATCCAAGTGAATATTCCACTCGAGACCTGATGGTCGACATTCTACCACGGAAGGAAAATTGCACATGATTGGTATTAGTTACTGTTAGTGCTTACAGGAATTCCAGTTTCCCAGAGCTCGGTAAGCCAGGTAGAGAGGTTATAGAGTTGAAAGATAGATCCCTGTTAAAATTTAAGAATTTGATGCAAATAAAATAACTTACTAACCTTAGGACAATTTGCACTCTTCGTAGGGTCATGATTAGTTCAAAATTCAAGTTTCTTAAAGAAGCTGGCTACAGTATTCTTAGGCTCTCACCGGCTACATGTATATTCAAAGCAAATAAAAAGCCATCAAGATGACGGCCGGATGCTATTACTTATTATTATTCTTGGGTTCGATTTAAAATGACTGCTTTAATTAAAACGTTAAGAAAAATTTGACGGCAATAAACGAACTTATCCTCCCTTTTGTTAATTTTGAGCCATTGTGGTCTCCCACTAACTTCAGGCTGATCTCTTGGCTCCCTCAAAGGAAACCTTATTAGATAAGCTTGACAAACTCATATTAACTCATAGCAAGCTCAGGTTGATCAAGTTGTCGAACAATCCCTCAGGTAAAAAGGTTATATTATTAGCTTTCAGTCCCCTGTAAAAACATCGACTCGTTAAAGTAAATTTCTTCAACGAGTTTGAGCCCTAAAGTTGTCATTATAATAGCAGCTAGGCTATCCTCGGCTCGTACAGAGAAAGCCTCTTAATTTATTAGAAAACCTAGACAAACTTGTGTTAACTCAGAGGCCTTCCAGGTTAGTCAAGGGTTATTTTATTGCACCAGTTTGGACCCTAGAGTTGTGACTATAATCTCAGCTAGACTGATCCTTGGTTCTTGTTAACTCACAGCCTTTCCAGGTTGATCAAGTTGTCAAACAATCCCTCAGGTAAAAACGGTAAATTATTAACCTCCAGTCTCCTGTAAAAAATTTTACTCGTTAAAGTAATTTTGTTCAATAAGTTTGAGCCCTAGAGTTTTCACTATAATCTCAGCTAGGCTAATCCTTGGCTCTTACAGAGAAAGCCTCTCAATTTATTAGAAAACCTAGACAAACTTGTGTTAACTCACAGCCATTCCAGGTTGATCAAGTTGTCAAACAATCTCTCAGGTAAAAAGGTTAAATTATTAGCCATCAGTACCCTGTAAAAACATCGACTTATTAAATTAATTTTATTTAATTATTGATTCATTCAAATTTCCTATGAGTTAATGTTTTCAAGTTTGGTTATTGCTCTGAAAACAAACCTGGGTTTTTCATATCCTATGACAAGATACAGTTTAAAGACATAAAAAGCCAGCTTTAGAGCTTGTGAAGGAGCAGCAGTTCCTTATAGATAGCCATATAATTCTTATAATTTTAGAACTATATAATAACCGTTTTCTAAAATATTGTTAAGATGACGGCCGGATACTATTGATCATCATTATTCTTGGGTTCGATTAAAAATGACTGGTTTAATTAAAACAGATAGCAAAATGTGACGTCAGTAATTGAACTGATCCTCACTATTGTTAATTATGAGCTCCTTAAAGTTATTTTACTTAACATTTGGTCAATTTGAATTTTCAATGAGTTGACTTTTTTAAGGTTGTTTATTCCTCCGAAAACGAACCTGCACTGATTTTTTGTTTTTCAAACTTAACCTACTGGTTTTTTTCTATCATATGACAAGAAACCGTTTTGACGCATAAAGAAGGAGTTTAGAGCTTGTTAAGGAGCATCAGTTCTTTAAAGATAGCCATAAAACTAATTGTTAATTTTTTCCACATTTTCGGTAACCTCGCTTGTTTGCAAGTAAAAAGGATGATTTCCTTTTCTGGAAAAGTCCGACTATACAAGAAAAGCAGCCATTTTGTTAATTTGCACGCTAGTTGCACAGTAGGTATGTGCAATGTAAAAATGCGAAATGACCTTATAAGGGCACAAATTACACCACAAAAAAAATAACCATTAAAATAAAAAGCCACCAAGATGACGGCCGGATGCTGTTGTTCATCATCATTCCTGGATTCGATAAAAATGACTGCTTTAAATAAGACAAAAAGCGAAATCTGACGTCAGTTAGTAGACTTATCCGCACCATTATTAAGTTTGAGCCCTATAGTTGTCACTATAATCTGAGCTAGGCTGATCCAGAGGAAGCCTCTCAATTTTTTTGGAGAAGCTAGACAAACTCGTGTTCACTCACAGAAATTTTAGGTTGATCAAGTTGTCAAACAATCCTTCAGGTAAAAAGGTGAAATTATTATCCCACAGTACACTGTAAAAACATGAACAAATTAACATTTTTGATCAACTGACCTATTCAAATATTCTATGAATTGATTTTGTCACGGTTGGTTATTCCTCTGAAAAAGAATCTACAATGGTTTTTTTTTTAAACTTAACATATTGTTTTTTTAATTTCTAATTTTCTTGACATATGAAAAGATACAGTTTTTATAAATGAAAAGGGAGTTTTAGAGCTTGTTAAGGAGCAGCAGTTCTTTATAGATAGCCATAAAATTCTTATTTTTTAGGACAATAATATTTTGAGTACCTGCTAAAATCTTCTTAATTTTTCCTACATTGAAAATAGGTTTGTATTTTTTATCTAAAAAGAGTATTTCCTTAATTCCAAGAAAGAATAGACATTTTTGGTCACCGCACTTGTTTGTTAGTAAAAACCCTCCTTCTTTAATGTGTACGGTAGTTGCACAGTAAGTATGTGCGATGTAAAATTGCGAAATGACCTTATAAAGGGCACAAATTAAACCAAGAATTTCCGCCACGCTGATCTCTCGGCTTTTCAGAGGTAGCCTCTCAAATGTAGTATATTCACTGGATAATCTCGTGTTGACTCACGGGACATACAGGTTGATCAAGTTGTCAAACAATCCCTCACATAAAAATGTTACATTGTTATACAGCATTCCCCTGTGAAAACACCGACTCATTAAAATAAGCTCCTTTATCATTCCTCTGTGAAATTGCCAGCAGTGATATTTTGTTTCAAACTTTACCTAATGGTTGTTTATCTTGTGACAACTTAAAGTTTTGAAATATAAAAAGCGGCGTCCTCGAGCTCTTCCATGAATAGCAGTACTTTGTAATACTATTTATAATGAAATTTGGATGTGACACGCGCTGTCATTGTCAAACCCGTAATAGTTATTAAAGTAAACGTGTGGAATTTGCCATTTATATCAACAAAAGACACGGTTGTCGCCAAATTTTTTTTACCCAGCCATCATGCTAGATAAAAAACCTGGATGGAGAAATTAAGCAATTTTTGTAAAATGATAACATAACAATGATCCAAAACAATTATTTCACAAATTAGGTAGTAACCCAATGTTAGCTTGTATTTGCCTTCTCTTTGTTCGCTACTGCTGACGTCCCCTCGCTAAACAGAGCAAACCAAGCAAAGCACTTGTTATCTTTCTACGTGACGTCACACTGGCATTGATGTCTCGACGCCAACTAATATCAGAAAACAATGAAGACACCCCTCCCTCCGGGCGCACGCACGCTAGTTAGATGCGAAATTATGGGGAGGTAAGTATGTGCAATGCAAAATTACGGAATGACCTTAGAAATACCTAAATTAGTATTAATAATGATAAAAGAAAAACCACCGAGACGACAGCCGGATGGTACTGATTATCACTATATTTATTTTTGAGCAAATGTGTGTGCTTTAAACAAACTAAAAAGCGAGAATTTACGTCAATAAATGACGTACGTTCTCCCAATAATTTAAGGATGATTTCTTGGCTCTTACCGAGAACCTCAAGTTCATTAGATCCTAGAACCTAGAACTTAGAAGAACTCGTGTTAACTCACAGGTATTCCAGGCTGACCAAGTCGTCAAACAATCCATCGGATAAGAAGTCTATATAACTATTACTCAGAATCCTGTGAAAACATCAACTTATCAATTCAAATTTTTTGTTGTTTTCAACTTCCCCATGAGTTATTTTTTTACGGTTAAAAAAGAACTCACATAGATATTTTTTTCAAACTTTACCTATCGGGTGTTTATCTTAAGCAACCAAAAGTTTTGAAATGAAAAAGGACGGCTCTCGAGCTCAAGCATGTTATCAATACAAAGCACTGCTAATTATTAGTCTAGTCCACAATGAGTCTAGTTTTAAAACATGCAGTCTACCGTAGGTTTATACGTCAGTAAGCAAGTACCCTGAAAATTAGCGCTTTGTCAATCAGAACTCAACTTAGCGCTTAAAAGCTTGTTTGTGCCTTATTCTTACAGTCTCTTACAATCTCTCCGTCAACGGCGAAAGACACATCTTAAGTTGTGTTGCCGTCACCTTCTCGCAATAGAGTAAATTTCCAAGGCTTTCGAAGAAACCCGGAGAACAGGCATGTCCACAATCTGAAAGATAGGAAAGTAAGGGAAAGGAAAACCTGCAAAACTGATTAAATGAAGTCCCCAGATAAATAAACACCAGTTAGTAACGCCATTAACATTAAGTTGAGAACAAAGCGTCATGAAGTTGAATCTAAGTGTAGAGGAAAATAAGTAGCAGTAGTAGTAATGGCGGTAGCAATAATAGTTAGGACTGTGAATATATAAAAATCATGTGAACTGCGGATGAAGAAATGAATATGAAAGCGCCATCTTTCTGGCCTTATTTTCACTCAGTTGATGGAGCGCTGCATTGATATCGTAGAGGTCATGGGATCAAACCCCGTACGGGCCTAAATCCTTTTTCAGGCCTTATTTTTACTACTGCTCTAGTAGTTTTCATTTATACGAAGGTCATTTTTATGTACAATAATAATAGTAACCGTAGCTACGTACCGAAATCTCCCAAAATCAAAGTAAGTAGCATTTATGAGCGAGACTCTGTACATTAATTGGTCAATTAGGGTAAAATTTGCATTGTTTATTTTTTTTAATACCGCTTATCTGAGGATCCTGTATTATCCTGTATTTAGCGGTCACCACGTCATTCCCCGTGGGTTTAACTGTTTGCGGTTTGATTGGTTTTACAACTTGCATGCGGAAGTATTCATACAAGCACTATGATTTAGGGTGTAATGAGTACGTCCTTATAGCATACGAGTAATATGATACATGACGTACTCAGTGCGTCCTTGTAGCAGTGAAGGGTTAATACAGGTTCGATGTGAGGAGTAGAATTTTCAGAACCTTATTTAACTCAGATGCGTCATATTCTTAGATTTATGAAATTTCCTTACCTTTAAAAATCACAGAGAACTCTCTTATATCATATCCATACTTGTTAAAGGCAACAGAGGTGCAATTTGACTCATTATAGAACTGAAAGGCTGCAGTATAGGTTGTGTTTACCAACACAGTAGAGTTTCTTATTATTGCTGTGTATATCGGTAGGGTTCCAGTCACTGGAATCGACAATCTGTAACTTGGGAGAGCTTCCACAACGGCAGGCAAGGTTATTTTGGGCGGTTCTAAAGAAAAGTTACATAAAACAATGAAATGCAAAATAATTAGTAGTCAGACTAAGTTGGTATTACTAGACATTTCTCCGGATTTGTTTTATAATAATATATATGAAAAAAAATTCAGGTTGCTTATTGGTTAAAGACACGTCAATTTATCCCATAAAGTGTAGAAAGTTGAAATAAAATTGATTGGTAGGAAACTTGCGAAAGTACATAAAAACAAAATGGCGTACAGGTTAGGGGGGAAGCGATAACGTCTTTATTAAAATCAAAAACTTCCAGCGAAGCGCAAACAACTGGCTAAATGTCGGCAAGTCTTCGGCTCCCAAAAAAAGGCAAAAATTTTTAAAAGGTAAGAACCGGAGGCTATGAACAAAGTTATATCGGAGTTTAAGCTACAGTTAGTATGAAAGACAGGGATTAAAATACGAGTGATAGCCTTCTTATAAAGCGAATTCTAACTGAGAAATATCGCAAATACTCAATTATTCCTGACAGAAAGTTTAAAAGCTTGAAGCTGACTCTTGCGGGAGGACCCCCACGACTCTGGAAACAGTACAAAGGTAAATGACCGCACCAATGAAAACTGAGTCAACTTTTTGCATATATATTTTTAGTAACAAGTAATCACACGATCTTATCTCGTGCAAATTAGGATAAATCAGCACTCGTAAAGTTTTTTATAGACCACGAACTGAACTCCCCCCAAGGGCTCGTACAATTTGGTTGGCTTTTAGAAAAAACTTACTCGTGCTGATTTTTTTCTAAATTACTCTCGAAATCATGTGATTACCCATAGAATATAGTTGCCATCATATATGAGAGGTTCATTAATGCCGCTGACAAAAAAACCATTTCAGTTGCATAGTTATTTTGTTTCTCTCTTTTTAGATTACATCACACTGTCACCACTTCATTAAACATTTTGAGAGATTTCCACCCTAATAACTATACAAACCAGCGGAAACCGTTTTGAAGTGGAAGAAGAATCCTCTTTTTTCGACATAGGTGTTTGAATGGAATGTTATCAAGGCGAATTTTCCATAAACTGCAACTGTCTGCCCAGTCCTCCGACCACAATATTCACCAAAAGTATGGTTCTGATCATTAACAATCTTCACAAAGTCATAACTACAATGAAGAAAATATTAATCGAAGATTTTCTTCACAGAAACACATATTATCCTTGATTGAGTTTACTCGACTATAATTACTCTTCAACAAAAATAGACTGAAAGAATAAAGTGCAATTTTAAAGATCCACTGATAGCTGAAACGACGTTAAAAGTCCTTAAGCTAATATAGAGAAAAGCAACAGGGACTACGGACGATTTTCTTGTCTAATGATACGAAGGTTTGAAGTAAGTTTTCCTTGTATTTTTTGGACGAGTGCTGTAAAGTTTGCTTCAGCTACATCATTTGCCTTTGTCTGAATTTTTTACAAAGCTCATTTTGCAAGACTAGCATGCGAAACATAATAGTAGACACAGAACTCTTGGACCGACTGCCTACAATGAAAAATGTTTAATTCGTGGCAGAGAGGACTATCTTGCCTGCATGATGAGTGAAACTGCACATCAAAGTCAACGAAATATATCCCCATTGGCCCTCCGGGTGGAATAGGAACAGAGTATTCACAATCCATATCTGCTGGATAGCTTAATGGATATCTCGGACTTTTCAAAGTGCTGTTTACCAAAACGCCACATTCTGAAGAGATAATAGTATCAGTACATCATTATAATTGTCTGTATTTTGTTTTAATAAAGCAAAGAAATATTCTTATTTCAAGTGCTAAAATCTATTTACAATGGAATCTATAATTCTATATTTTTTACATGTGTCCATAACAATAAAATTTTAAATATAAATACTTTACTAATATTTTTGCTTAGGAAAAAAAAAGTTAAATGCATTTAAAAGTCTGTGGACTTTGATTGAAATAGGTAAGATTTATCTAGGCTTAAATATAGCTATAAAGAATTAAAGGCTAATATTTAGAAATGTAAAAATTGTAATAATACCACCATTATTAGTAGTAGTATTATAATTGTTTTTATTATTTGATGTGAAGGTTTGTCACCCTAATGCCGACTGGTACCGGAAAATGGAACCCCAACTGGTCTATCGGATACATGAGAACAAGAAAAAGCGCCAGTATTCTAGAAGAATAAGTGATGTGGAACGGGGAACATTCACCCCACTGGTTTTTACGACAACGGGTGGGGTGGGGAAATATTGCCTTAGGTTTCATTGTAAATTGGCAGAGCTCATTGCCTCAAAGAGACAAGAGCAATATTCCACAGCCATCTCCTTGATAAGAGCTCAAGTTTCTTTTGCGCTTTTGCGATCTGCTCTTGTCTGTTGAAGAGGCTCCAGGAACATCAAAGTTCAGTGTGACACGAAAAACAATCTCATTGGTATTGACGTTGTTGAAGGAGCCATCTCTTAGGTCTTTTTATCGCCAATTTTTACATTTCTCAATATCTGACGTCTTGATTAAAATCGAAAACTTCCAGGAAAGTGCAAACAACTGGCTAAATGTTGGCAAGTCTTCGGCTCCCAAAAAAGGCAAAAATTTTTAAAAGGTAAGAACTGGAGGCCATGAACAAAGTTATATTGGAATTTACGTTACAGTTAGTACGAAAGCCAGAGGGATTAAAATTACGAGAGTGATAGCCTTCTTGTAAAGCGAATTCTAACCGTGAAAGAACGCAAATACTCAATTATTCCTGACAGAAAGTTTAAAAGCTTGAAGCTGACTCTTGCGGGAGGACCCCCACGACTCTGGAAACAGTACAAAGGTAAATGACCGCACCAATGAAAACTAAGTCAACTTTTTGCTTATATATTATTATTAACAAGTAATCACACGATTTTATCTCGTGCAAATTGGGATAGATCAGCACTCGTAAAGTTTTCATAGACCACGAATTGAACTCTCCCCAAGGGCTTGTGCAATTTGGTTAGCTTTTAAAAAACTTACTCATGCTGATTTTTTTCTTAATTGCTCTCGAAATCATGTGAATACCCATAGGATATAGTTGCCATCATCCGTGAGAGGTTCATTAATGCCCCTGACAAAAATCCATGTCAGTTACATAGTTATTTTGTTTAGATAACATCACACTGTCGCCACTTCATTAAACATTTTGAGAGATTTCCATCCTAAAAACTATACAAACCAGGGTAAACCGTTCTGAAGTGGAAGAAGAATCCTCTTTTTTCGACAGAGGGGTCTGAATGGAATGTTATAAAGGCGACGTTTCCATAAACTGCAAGTCTCTGTCCAGTCCAGCGACCACAGTATTTACCAAAGGTATGGTTCTGATCATCAGCAATCTTCACAAAGTCATAACTACAATGAAGAAAATATTAATCGAAGATTTTCTTCACAGAAACACATATTATCCTTGATTGAGTTTACTTGACTGTAATTACTATTCAACAAAAATAGACTGAAAGAATAAAGAACAATTTTAAAGATCCACTGATAGCTAAAACGACGTTAAAAGTCCTTGAGCTAATTTGAAACCACGAGGCACAGCTAAGGATGAAGCTTCTTGTTTCTAATATAGAGAAATGCAACAGAGATCACGGACGATTTTCTTGTCTAATGATACGAAGGTTTGAAGTAAGTTTTCCTTGCATTTTTTGGACGAGTGCTGTAAAGTTTGCTTCAGCTACATCATCTGCCTTTGCTTGAATTTTTTATAAAGCTCATTTTGCAAGACTGGCATGAAAAACATAATATCAGACAGAGAACTCTTGGACCGGCTGCCTACAATGAAAAATGTTTAATTCGTGGCAGAGAGGACTTTCTTGCCTGCATGATGAGTGATACTCCACATCAAAGTCAACGAAATGTATTCTCATCGGCCCTCCGGGTGGAATAGGAACAGAGTATTCACAATCCATATTTGCTGGATAGCTAAATGGATATCCCGGACTTTTTAATGTGCTGTTAACCAAAACGCCACATTCTGAAGAAATAATAATAATATATAGATTAATCCAAGCCTAAAAGCGGGGCTCGCATTTTTTCCCGCACGTCTTAAGGGTACAACGCCTTGCCCCGGCCAGAACTAGTGCCCTGACCACTGCACTGACCACTGGACTACTGAACAAAGCTGTGGCGTTGGCGTTCCCACGGTACAGTTGACCACGCCTGTTAAAAATAGCGCCTTGTACGATCGTGCGATCGTACATCTAAATTTTTTCGGTTTGATGGGTTACTACTATTTTGTATAATTATGGGGCTACGCTCTGCGAGCTCCGCTATCAATACATCATTATGATTGTCTTTTTTTTTTTTAATAATGTAAAGAAATATTTTTATTTCAAGTGCTAAAATCTATTTACAATGGAAACTATAATTCTATGTTTTTTACATGTGTCGATAACAAGAAAATTTTAAATATAAATACGTTACTAATATGTTTGCTTAGGAAAAAAACGTTAAATGTATTTGAAAGTCAGTTGAATTTGATTGAAAAAGGTAAGATTTATCTAGGTTAAAATATAGAAATAAAGAAGTAAAGGCTGATATTGAGAAATGTAAAAATTGTAATAATACTACTATTATTAATAGTAGTATTATAATTGTTATTATTATTATTTGATGTGAGGGTTTGTCACTCTAATGCCGACTCGTACTGGAACATGGAACACCAAATGGTCTATCGGATACATGAGAACGAAAAAAAGCGCCAGTATTCCAGAAGAATATTTGATGTGGAACGGGGAACATTTACCCCACTGGTTTTTACGACAACGGGTGGGATGGGGAAATAATGCCTTAGGTTCATTGTCGATTGGCAGAGCGCATTGCCTCAAAGAACGAAGAGCAATATTCCTCAGCCACCTCCTAGGTAAGAGTCCAAGTTTCGTTTGCGCTTTTGCGATCTGCTCTTGTCTGTTGAAGAGGCTCCAGGAACATTATCAAAGTTCAGCGTGACACGAAGAACAATCACATTGGTATTGACGTTATTAAAGGAGCCATCTCTTAGTTCTATTTATCGCCAATTTTATATTTTTCAATGTCTGCCTTTTGTTCGTTATTGTTATATTTTAGCCTAGATAAATCTTACTTATTTCAATCAAATTCAACAGCGTTTTTAACAAATCTTATGTTATTTTTCCTTAGCAAACATATTAGCAATGTATTTATATATTAAAATTTTATTGTTATCGACATATATAAAAAATATAGAATTATAGATTCCATTATAAATAGATTTTAGCCCTTGAAATAAAGATTTTTCTTTCCATTATATTTATTGTTATTATTATTATTATTATTATTTATTATTGCTGCCATTAATACTATAATCATTATTACAGCATGTTACGAGTTGCAAAGCAACATGTTACATCAAGGAAAATTTAAGTCAGTTTTCTGTTCCCCACAAATGAATTAACTGATCACATTAAAGCAATGAACCCGTCTGATTTCGCCCAAAGAAACCCTTCGTTAAAGTAGCAACAAAAAAGTCATTTCCCACCTTGTGTAGCTAAGGCACCGGAATTTCCATTCAATGCTTTTAAATAAATTGCCAAAAACAGTGCCATGAGGAGCGCAGGTTCCGCCGCAACCATAGTTTCTGAGAACGGATAAAACAAAATAAAAGAGAAATTCATTTAACGATAAATCGATTTTATCACCTATCGTATAGAATATCAATATTTGTATTAATTTTAAAATAATCATCTTTAATTCGTGCGCCGATTTTTTACCTCTTTTGTTTGTATGGTTTTTTCTAATACGAGTATGAGCTCTCAAACCATAATATAGTGAAAACCTTTTCAATGTTTCAAAAGTTGACTAAAGCACTCCAATGCTATTTAGAAGGGCGTCATAATGCTCTCTTATTAATACTTCGTGAAGGCCAGTTTTAATTTAGCAACGAAAAATGATAATTTTCATCCAATTATTACCTTAGTACCTAACAATTCATATTTTTTCTTAGCGAAAGAAAAAAAAAGCACGGGACTCCAGAGTTTTAGATCCACCATGGTGTCCGAACATTCCTCGGTTTACAAGCATAGCTGGTGTGTTTTCATAGAGCTGCACACTAACGCAGCCTAGCTAAAATTTGGAGATAAGAAATATAATTCCATTTGTAATTTCTTTCTTTGCGCTGTATTACATCTGTCTTATCAAAAAGTCATATTTCATAAATGCATTTGATTTGCGACTTCACGACGTTTTATTTTGCGATCATTCAGTAGGTGAGGCAGAGGTGACCACTGAAATATCGTGAAAATGTCGTGAAGTGAATTTTTTATTTGTTCTCGATTTGGATGGAGTTCCTTTCCGCCACATTTTAAGGCAAAATACGTTACACCCTGTTTAAAAGGATTCTGTTCGTCACAAGTCTTCCGCTTGCGTGTTTGACGATTCTTCCAAATTCAGCACATGATGCACGTTCAGGCAAGGGCCGTAAGTATTACTACTGGCTGCCCCGCTTGTTCTCCCCTTATACCATGCTGTAATACTGGGATCACATTTTTCCCAACATGGTTATCATTTCTCAGGTGCGGAATTCCTTTCATCAAAGCACACGTGACCCTTTGCGAGGGCAGGTTTAATTGTGGACCGTCCAAGCCTCTCCAACGGATGTCTGAGTTGAGGAATGATTGCAATGTCATATAAAGCCGTTGCGCAGACGCCACATGGCAAATAATGTACACTCTAAGGTAGCTTCTTGTCGAAAACGCTGCTTCCTCCAAGAATTCGTACCTATCTGAGGATATGTTCCACTTCAAAAATGATTCCCTTTCGAAACCATCTAATCCTCTCGTCGAGTATTTCTAGCAACTTTCGATCAATTATTCATGGTGCATGGAGAAACTCGAGGTGTTTTACAGCAAGTTTCACAATGCGAGTACATTTTACCGTTTGGGCCGACTACGTTAGAGAATGCAAAATCGCAGGTTTCACTATTTTGATTACGCTTATATCATTATTTGTTTCGTTGGATCAACGAAACCAATCTTCGTCTCGAACTATTTCATGAACAGAAAGTTTTATAGCTGACATTTTTTGGTTGCTAAACATCTATTTGACAGGAAGGACACAAGGAAAACATATTCTTACCGATAGAATGACGTCTTGTACCAATTTACTGTTACTCTCTGTCCTTTTACGCCCAAACCACCTGTTTGGAAAATAGGGACCGGAAAAAATGTTTAGGCCAAATTTCCTGAAACGAAAAAAAGGAAGCTTATGAGAAGTATCCATATCCGATTAGAAAGAGAAAAATTCCGAGAGGAATGCTTTCGATGAGCGCGCAAAACTAAATCTATTTCACGCCTCCACTTCTGAAAACTTTAAGGAAAATTTTATATCTTCCGTGATTTGTTTCGTTTAGTTTATTTGTCAGTAAACTGACAGTTGTTCCTTTGTTACTAAATAAGAATGATATTCGGTTTTTCAAGTACAAGAGCTTTAACGATTGAGTTCTTTTAAATTTTCTTACCTCCGTTGCCTGTTGGGCGCCTCTTCGCTCTGCAGTTTAAATTAACTTGCCAAGCTTTTCAATCACTCTTCTTAATGGAAAAACTAATTAGATTTTTCCAGAGTTGTTCTCTTACTGCATAGAGAGCCCCCAACCGTGAGTAAAAATTGATGTATTATCTGTGAGTAATGATTCCAAATGCTCGACCTTTTTTGAAATGACCCAAAAAAAAATCCTAAATATGACACTTCGTCAACTTATTGCGAAAATGAATTCTGAAAGCATCTCAACAAACTCAACGGCCGAGAAAAGTAAATTTTTGATATTGAGGTTCGAATGAAGAAAATTATCAAACAGCTGAGTAAACTTTTTTCTATTATCTAAACTTTAAGGTCACAATTTCAAATTTTATTTGTTTTGTTTGTTGAAAATAATCTTGAAACACTAAGACCTTGGCCATTGTATCAACGCCTTCAAATTACCCAAGATGGTTTTTTTTTTTTTGTTGTTGTTTTTTTTTTCCATAATTTACGCAGATGTAAATGACAGTATAAAGCAGTATACCATGAAAGGGGTAGAGGGCGTCAACTAACTCCTGCAAAGGAAAAGTCGCTGGATTTATTTGCGGATGCTTGGGTAAATATTTCTGGAAGCAATCAATCCGGGTTAAAAATAACCTTTTCAGCGGAATTTGAAGTTTTTAATGGCTTTGATAATCTGGAGAAAAACAGGTGTCTCACAATAAGTTCCTGTATGGAGGAAACGGGTTTAATCTACGATGAAAATTAAATTTTAGGATTCAAGCGAAATTGTTTGATGAGAAAGTCACTGGTTTTATTTAGAAATTCCTGAAGAAATATTCATTTGAAGAGCTCCGTCACTGAGATATAAAAGTTCTAGAAGACGTAAATGATGCCGACCATAATTATGCTCTCAATTGACAGAACATTTTCGGCTTAAGATGAGGCTTTTAATAGCTATTATTATACTTTAGACTTATAATGAAAAATAGATTGGTCGTGAGCATTCGTTCAACTATTTACAATAGCACGTGAAGTTAACATGATAACCCATACTGCATTAATCATGTTCGATCGAGTTCTCGAATATCTGCGAACTCAAACAGAAGTGTCTTCTTTTTCAGATTGTTTAAAAAATTTATAGTAAAACAATTAGTGAATTCGGTTCTCGCATTTTGTTATGAATTATCAAACCTCGTGTCTGTGTTATTTGCCACAGCCTTCTGCTTCGGTTTAGATAATTCGTGCTCAAACTCATCCAATATTAATAGTGGCCGAAGCAAAAAGAAGCTGGGGAGGTAATGAAAGATCTCAAAGTGAAAGGAAACTTCTTGTGCCGCCTAGTAATCTTGAGGTTGGATTTTCGCTTCTCGAATCGGGCATTCGGTAATGGAGTGTGCAGCCTTGTGCTTCTTTTATGAGTAAACCTAGAAACGGATAACTCGCTAAAATGGCTTCTTTTCAACATAATAAGTGGTCACATAGCAAGCAATGCACTTTGGAAGTAAGGTGAGGTATTTGTAATGAGAATTTGACTCAATTTTTTATTCCTAAGAGCAGCCGTAAATATTCCTATACAATCATGATCATCTCACAGCTGGAGCTTGGGCCGCCTGTGACGTAACTTAAGGGAAGTATGTTCGACGAAAGGTCTTTCATGAGTCCTTCAGAAGGACTTCGATTTTTTTTATGGTTCCGTGCACTTCACTAAAAAGTAGAGACTAAAATCTTATCTGCACTGGCTACCACTTCTCGCAAATAGTAGGGACTGTAACTCCCGGGTCTGGCCTTGTTTCCAAAATTTCTAAAAATTGTGGGCATTTGCAATTTTCCCTAAAGATTGTATACTGCTCAATGAAAGTGACATAACCATGACAGTGACAGCAATAAGAACATGGAGAAAAAAATAAGTATCAACGAGCGTTTTAACAGCGCTAACTCACTAAGGGCCGCGACAAAAAAAAAATGTTTTTTTTTATTGCCCATGAAAAGATTTATGGACTAGTGTTTCAAAGTCATGAAATTGCATGTTGTCCTGTTTTCTCTTTCCTTTTCGTGAGTTTTATTTCTTTTTTGGCTCGTCACAAGCCAAAGATAATTTTAGGTCAAATCAGCTGCAGCAAACTGACAGCGATTCTCAGTAAACATTGATAGATTTAGTGGAAGCCGCTGCGACTGAAATACAGTTCAAGCATCCAATAGCGCAAACGAAATTGGAAAGTTTCATTCCTTAATTGTGATTTTATCAATAACGTGGATGTTTCATGATCTGACGAAATTTACTACATGGCGTTTAAATTGTAGAGTCATGCAAGCATGGAGATCTTCCTCGGCGACCACGATTATTTATGCGACGTTTCACAATATAGGTTATAGTTATTGAAGGAAGCTAACAACCTTTAAGTTTGTTGTCTGAACCGTTCGAAATATATTTTCCCAATTTTTAGAAAGAGTCACATATGAGTTTAACTCGAGCTGTTCAGTTGCATTCACAAATTGTATACGTTCATTTTCAACTGTAGGTGAAAAGAAGGTATAACTGTGGGTTCGAATTTATTTCAGTACAAGCTTTCTTCTAATATTCGTCCTCACCCTAACCTTAACCTGACTTTGAGATTGAATTTTCAATTCAATTCAATGAGCAAATCCAGGCTGATCGAGGCGAGGGATGCTGGTGAGCATAGAATTTCACTTAAATTGTCTATATTTTTACTGTTAACCTTATAGTAAATGAATCTCGTTACTTTAAATAAAGTAAAATTCGATTGGCTCAGGTATCTCAGTCGCAAGGCCCTTCACAAAATCTGTAAGATTTTCATTTTGGGTCGAGAGAGAGAGAGAGAGAGCGAGAGATTGATAGATATTAGGTAGATATACATTTACATTATGCATCATTATTCTATCAGGCCATTTTACCACATTAGGGCAACGGTAAACGTAAAACATGCGACGGTATTACACTGCAGGTAAATGGAGCAAAATTACGGATGGAAAGAGGAGAAACTTATGGGCAAATTCACGCATGAGCGATGATTTAATCATGTTGAGCAAATCTTTTCTTTGACTTAACTGAGATCTTTCACCTCCTCCTCAGTGATCCACCAAGAAAAACCCAAATTCCCAGAATCACTCGCGATGAGAGTCTCCCAGAGGTGAATCGCGTTTTTATAGCATCAATTGAACCAAATGTAACTGCAGGGGGTGGGGGTTAGAAAATTAAAATTCCACACATCCATAGAGTTTTATACACATGAAATTTCTCTGTTTAAAGACAGCTTTTAAAATGACTATTCGTATTTCTCATGACTGCATTATGTCTGTTTCTTGTCTAAAAATGCAGACCTCTGTGAGTATTCAACTGACGTGCAGAGCAAGTGAAACATATTATAAGCTAGAAATTGACAAAACGAATCCTTTGCTTCTCACAGGCTGATACTTCAAAGTGAATTAGTTATAAGAAAAAAAATAAAGCGCAAGCTCTTCATTTGACTGTAACTAGTAACATTTAAAAGTAGACAGAACATTTCGTTTAATTTTAAGACCAACCTATGGCGCTACTCTGTCTTTAAAAGCATTTTTGTCCACTTTTCACATCATTGGAAAAAAAATGAAAACGGTTATATATGCCTATTTAGTTTAAGAAGAAAGGACTTTCCGATAGAGGAAAAGAAAATGTTTTAATGTAGTTCTTCCTAAAATCAAATTACTCTGTTCAAAGACAGCTTTCAAAATGACTATTTGTATTTCTCATGACTGCATTATGTCTGTTTCTTGTCTAAAAATGTAAACCTTTGTGAGTATTCAACTGATGTGCAGAGCAAGTGAAACACATTAAAAGCTAGAAACTGACAAAACGAATCCTATGCTTCTCAAAGGCTAACATTTTAGGGGCAATTTATGTGGTGTTGAGTGTTGAAAAATCACCTTTCTTTACTTCCTAATTATCTTAAATGTAACTTCGGTTTAAAAATTATTTAGTAGATCGATTTATTTTAAAAAATTGTAGTTGAAATCTATAATTGTATATGTCCGTGTGTTTAGATAGGAAAGTTTATTTTTTGGAAGAGCTCGTTGCATCGCACATCATAATTAGGGTTTTTATCATCATCATTAGAGATGTTTTTAGTTGAGAGTAGAAATTATTCAGGGATTGCATTGGCTTAACTCTATTTCGTCCTGTGATTGGTTCAGAAAGCTCGAGTCACTTTCTCAACCAATCAGATGCAAAACTGAAACCAATCACGACTTAGTGACCCGCGTTTTCCCGCGCTTTAGGCAGTTTGGATGTTTTTACCTCGAGTTCGCATCGGCTCTTAAAGATCTTTCTTAAAGATATTTCCACAATATTCTTTGACTTTAAACATTACAAACCGAAAAAGGATATTGTGAGCACAAGGTGCTTTGCTTTCATGGAACAGGACGAGTTTAAACCTGGTCCTGCCTGTATCGAACTGTAAGTAAATACGACTATTCGTTAACTGCATCAGAGACTCTTTCATGATATAAGCAATCTTAGCAATCAAAACTGATTAAAGTGTTTGTACAGATATAGGCGGTGGCCTCGAGGTCGTATTAAAAGGGTCTGGGTCAGAGCGTTATTCCGGAATACTGTCTTGCGTTCTTAGGCTGAACACTCACATGGGTTTCAAGGTCTTAGACTACAAGGTTTTTTATTCAGATTTTAGAAAGCAACGGATTTTAATCACAAGAGGTTAAATCTATATGCAAAAAAAACCGCTATATCTTCACCTAACACTAAATGTCCTTGATGAATGATATCAGACAAAAGATAGCATGCGAGTAGGCCTTAATTATTATCCAACAACACAAAGTAGAGTACAAATAACGCGCGAATAGAGTACAAATATCCTGCGATATTGTACGGTTATTTGGACAGTTGATTATTTTGTATCGTGTAAAAACCTGTTTAACGGGTTGGCCGCGCGCGTTCCACTTCTCTATCCGCTTTGCCTCCCCCCCCCCCCCCCCCTTAGGAGAAATAAGCAGAAAGCCTTGGCAGAAAAAAAGCAGCTAGATAATAAATAACTTATTAGGCGTTTTGGTGTATAGTATCACTGAGTATTGTTACCCATTGTTTGTGATTTGACTCGCTTTAAGGGCTTATCAAAAATACTCAGCGATACTACGTGCAAAATTATTCTGTGATACTACACACCAAAATGTCTGATGAAACATATTTATTGGCGCTTAAGTGCAAGCGTTTCTTTGCTTGCGTGAAGAATTGAAGCGTTGAGAAAAGCGAGCCAGGGAGGGGTCTGGTACTCATAGTACCTAGTACCAGACCTCTTGCCGACTTCTCGCCAATGACGACCTGCTCGTGGGCTACACAAAGATGATTTATTTCATTTGCTAAAACACGAGCAAGGATTCAAAGGATTCAATACCTTTCTAATGAATCATACACATATACTATTGATATTTAAGCGCAATCTGATACTAACCAAAACTATCCAATATTTTTTACAAGGGGAAGGAATCGAGCTATTTTTTATTGCAAAGTGTGAGTGGGGTTTGTTTTTTCTTTCATTGATAACGCATTTTCACAGAGAATTATATTCAAAGTGGCTGTGAGCAACTGAAGCAAAAAATGAATATTTGTTTTGAGTATCTATCGATGTGAGATTTAAAATACTTCTTGTATTGGAAATTGCTTACCATTTATATTACGGTGTATCAGTATTATAATTAATTACAACACTAAAATATAACTAGTTACCACGATTACTTGGCCAGCGCAGTTTGAAGAAATATGTTTTACAGTGTTCGCCAGAAGAATTAAATTTGGCCTTTTATCAAACTCTTTGCGAGATAAAAGGCAAACTTAGTTTGAAAAAAGCGAATTCCACAAGGATTATGAATTAGTAGAGAACAGGGTTAAATACTCATTTCTCCATGGACCTAGAATGTCAAAATTATTATTATAAGTTTCCTAACAGACTGATGTGCAGAGCAAGTGGAACATATTATAAGCTAGAAATTGACAAAACGAATCCTATGCTTCTCACAGGCTGGTACTTCAATGTGAATTAGTCATCAGAAAAAAACACCAAAGTGCAAGCTCTTCATTTAACCGTAACTAGGATCTAATAACATTCAAAAGTCGAAAGAACATTTTGTTTAATTTTAAGACCAAAAGTCTATAGCGCTGCTCTGTCTTTTAGCGAGAGAAGAATTTTTGTCCACTTTCCAAATCACTGGAAAAAAAATTAAACAGGTTATATACGCCTCTCTAGTTTAGAAAGAAACGACTAAAGGAAAAGAAAACGTTTTCATATAGTTCTTCTCATTTTAGGGGTGATTTATTTGGTAGTGAATGTCAAGGATAAACGAAAAAAATTTCCTTATTATCTTAAATGTAACTAAGATTTAGAAACTATTAATTAGATCAATAGTGATTTGGTAAAACTTTTTACAGTAGAAATCAACGGTAAAACAGGACGTTTCGACCAAACTTCGGTCATTTTCAAGCGAATGGTAAGAATGTCACGATGAATATATATATGCGTGTAAGAAATGTAAAATTTTTGGACATGTAAACGGACACCAAGAACCCCACAAAAAGAAGAAATAATTAGAAGCTAATTAACAACAAATAAAAGTTAAAAACCTAATTAAAAAAGCCTAATTAAAAATCTAATTAAAAACTAGAATCTAACTAAAAACTTAATTAGGTCTTTTTAATTAGGGTTTTAATTTTTGATTAGTTTTTAATTAGCTTCTGATTATTTCTTCTTTTTGTAGAGTTCTTATTGTCCGTTTACACATCCAAATATTTTACATTTCTTACACGCATATATATATATTCATTGTTACATTCTTACCATTCGCTTGAAAATGACCGAAGTTTGGTCGAAACGTCGTGTTTTACCGTTGATTTTTATTATAAGATTTAGTTGATCGATTTATTTTAAAAATTGTAGTTGAAATCTATAATTGAAGGTGTCGATGTATTTAGTTAGGAGAGTTTATTTATAATAAAGATTTAGAAAGTGAGAATCACTCTGTAATCATTCTGTTTGTCAAACTTTTCATTTAGCTTACGCCTGCAACTGACTTAGTTTTCGTCCTTTGATAACATTGTATGCTTGTCAATCACTGAAGGACAAGACCAAAATGACATGGTCTGGGTTCTTAGGGCGTAAGACAGGACTTAAGACAAAATATCGATTGGCCTCTATCTGAAAGAGATTCCATTGTGAAAAATTTCTTCAATTGTATCAAATTGATCAGAAAGGTCTTCCGGGGAAAAATTCAAGCTCCCTTTTCAACCATTAAAAGCCACAAAACGTCCAAATGAGGTTTTAAAATTGTATAACCACCATTGGCGCAATCTTGTTAGCTCTAGATTTCCATCATGACAAAATCGAGTACCTTTTTTTCGTTAGTTATTAACAAATTGAATATCTCACTGACAGGTTTTAAGGCATTACTTTTTGAGGGTTTGAGGAGATACGTTGATTGCTGTTTCAATTTAAGATAAAACAAATGAGGCATCTTTGTGTAAAAATTTCCACGAAAGATATTTATCAACCTACAGGTTAACAAAGGCAAAAAATTGCAAAGGTCACTAGCATCAGAATCGAAGTCAATTGGTTATTCCATTAGACTGGGTGTTATAAGATGCCTTCCAATCTCTTCCCTGTTACCTGTAGGCATATCTTTTGTTTCAAGCAGTCCATTTTCGCCTTACCATGACAGCATGGGATATCAAGAAAAATTGAGAGAAAGTGAATCATGAGATCCATTAAGATGCCATAAATTCCTAAGTGGTTTATGTGAGGATGGCAGCTGACTTAGTCAAGATTAGGACGAAAAGATTTGGGGGTCAAAGAATTCTGGGGTCAGAGGATTTTGGGGGATCATCTGATTTTAAGGTGGAACGGAAGGGGGGGTCAGTCATTGCCAACAGAGTGTTGGACTGTTTAGGTTAACTAGCTTCAGCAACTCGCGTAAAGGGAGGCACCAGAAGTCTGTTCAGGAGCTTCATTTATCTCTCTGAGACTCTGTCTCTCCTCTAATAGTTCAGCCCTGGGTACATACTCTTAAATACCCTATCGGTTGGCATCTTATGGGACAGATAACCGTGGCAGAGTAAACATATTTTTAGAACGCTCACCAAAACAATCTCACAAGACATTCGAAATAAACAACAAAGTACCTAAAAACAAACTCCTTGATTTGGATACGTTGATTCCTTAATCTTGTGATATTTAAGATTCAGAAAATATGTAAGACATGGTTTGATGCTACTCTGGTTTGCAGATTTAATGAATGTAACCGAAGAAGTTTCAATTCATAGACCCAACCTTTCGACACTCCTGTCTAGTGCCTTCATCAGGGGTGATCTAAACGCTGCAACAAGAGGTCCTTTTATATGATCACTAATAAACGGTCTTTTTTTCTGACGAGGTGTTAATAGGCGTCAGGAAGCAAACCGCCATCGTCACGATTTAAAGGAGCGTGAGCGGAGTTAATATGCCAAGCCTCCAAACAAAGGCGCTGGTGGTAACACCGGTTAGTGGTGATAATTTTAGAATTATCCCACCCACTAAAGGCAAATGGCTATACAAAAACCTTTTTCCGTGACTGCCAAAAACCAGTTACAACTAGTAACGCTCTAACATACAATTGGGTGGGATAATCACATTTCAAATGTGGATAAAACATTTGTAAAAATATTTCTCTTAAAGGTATTTATTGACTTACAGGTTGACTTGGGCAAAAAATTTCCAAGGTCACCAGCACTAGATTCAAAATCAACTGGTTATTCAATCAGACTGGGTGTCATAAGATACTTTGAAAGTTCTTCTCTATTTCCTGTAGGTATTCACATCTTTTGTTTCAAGCAGCCCTTTTAGCTTTGAAGAAAGGTTTTTTCTACACGATGACAACATTGGATGTCAAAAAAAAAAAAATTGGAAACAAAGTGAACCATGAGATCCATTAAGATGCCATGAATTTCTATGTGGTAATTGTGACGAGATAAATTATGTAATGTATTCTGTCACAAAAATCTTAAAAGCTCATAAGAACACAACATAGAGAAGAGATCACACAGCTCAGCAGTCGAGATAAGCCTGGACAGTTGTACCCCTTTGTGACGATACGGTGAAGATGAACTTTCTTCGTTTTGCTTTCCCCTTGGCGTTGCTTGTAGCAGTTCAGCTAACCACTTTAACATGGGCTGCGACGAATGTGACAAAAACCTCAGGAAAAGGTAAAAAAGTGTTTCCTTCATGTCGAATCTCTTTAGCACACGCATACTGTATTCATTGGATTAAGCGTTGCTCCTGCATAAGCCATCTGAAAATGTAACTCAAAGGCGAGCGGGCGTGCAAAGTTTGTCTAAGGCACCCTTGAAACTTACTTTACGGAGGAAATTTTTTTCTCAGTCTCAAACGCTACAGTTCTTCAGTAGACACACCTTTAAGAGCGGTGGTTACTTTTAAATTTTTGCAAACATACAGTAAGCCTGTTCAAGCCTGTTCAACCCTGTGTGGGTTGTTAATTCGATTCCGATTGTAGATCTAAACGTAAACCTTTACATATGGATGCTTGATCGACAAATTTTGAACTATGTACTTCTAGAAAAAATTAAACTTTGAGATACACTATCTGTTACCTGCTGAAAACAATTTACAATAGAACAAAAGAAATTGTGATGGACGTTAATTTTTATCTTCCTAGAGAAGTTTAGCAAGCAAATTGCATCTTCAGTACAAGAAAAAAACTAAGACATTTGGTGTACGCTCGATGGGCCGATCAAGCGACTAATTGAAAATTGACTTTTGTTTCGAGTCTCTTTTCTTTTTTTAACTTTGTGAGGATGGCAGATGACCCAACGAAAGTTAGATAAACGTTGACATAACTGCGTTAGGTTACGCTAGTCTTCAAAGAAGTTTACACGGCAAGCCAGTCCTCCAAAATTCAAAGAAAAAGAGAGCCTCCTTCCTCAAACTCTACGGTCAGTTTTCAATTTTGGTCATCATGGCTGATGAAATGTGTTTCAAAGATTTTTTCAAATTTCTCTTAACCGGAACAATGCACCATTAATTCTGCCTTAGGGAGCAACCAACATTTATTACACGGGGGGAGAGGGGGGAATGGAAGGAGGATTTTAGGGGGCCAAAGTATTTTTCAGGGGGGTTCATATGGTTTTCAAGAGAACGAAATGGGGATCGGTCGTTGTTTTACAGAGCATAAAAGGAAAACTATAGGAAATTGATTGTAGATGAGTGGGAATCATTAGAATACTACAACAACCCCCCTCCCATCCCCGCACCCCCTTTTTTTCCCAGGCGATAAAAGACAAATGACCGGTTCATTGATTTGTATACGAAAATTTAATTGTTGTAGAGCTCATAGAGCTAACATGAAAATTACAAATAATCCTAAACTGCATTTCTTTGAAGAATGTTTTACGGAAAGACAGACATTCCTACTCGAGGTCTAATTTTGTTCAGCAAAACAATTTTAAAAAACTTTTTTTCGGAAAAATTTAAAATGAAAATTACATATGGTCCTAAACTGCATTTCTTTAAAGAAAGTTTTACAGAAAGACAGATATTCTCACTCGAGCTCTAATTTTGTTCAGCAAAACAATTAAAAAAAGCTGATTTATCAAAGATTGAAATATTAACTTTTATCATTACCCTAGAGTGAGAATCGAATGGAAGAATAACACACGGACCCCTGTGGAGGTAGTCGTCATCTTCCTTCGAACGAATAATCTCTATAAAGGATAAGATTTATGAAATATAGCATAATTTTGAGGAACATTTGATAATATGAATAAAAAGGCAACTTTTTCTTGCGTCAAAGATTACAATGAGCAAGGAGAACACCTGGGTGAACAACCAGTACGTCGCGTAGTACCAGCGTGCGATCTTGACTCCTTCTCATTGGGTGATAAAAAACCAACCTTTCCAGAGCAGCTAGGTGTCACCCTTCCCCTCTGCCCAGACAATCAATATGCCATTTTCTATAATAATAATTGGGGAATTGCACGGTACACACTCTACAAGATTACCGCCGCACAAGCCTTGAAAGCCAAGACAAACCCAGTACCAAGACCTAATGACCCATGGCAACTGGATAAGACGCCAGGTAAGTTAATCACTGTTACTGTTTAAATTTACTTTTTTAATGAAGAAATTTAGGAAAAAAATTAATTCGTTTGTCATTCCCTAACTACAACGTCTGTTCGTCGTGTTGTTTTGGTCTTTCACGCACTCCTAATGCGATCGATAAGATGCTGAGATGAGGTTATGCGAGTATTTCGTGAACTTAAAGTTAAAACACTCGAAAACGGGTGTATATACATATGTATACGTGTACGTGTTTTTATATATAGATGGATGGATAGATATTAGGTAGATATGATATACATTTACATTATGCATCATAACGCCATTTTACCAAATTAAGGCAACGCGTACGGTGCACGCAAAACATGCGACGGAATAACACTGCAGGTTAAATGGAGCAAAAATACGAATGGAAAGAGCAGAGACTTGTGAGAAGAGTCGTGCATGATGGGTAAATCATTTTAAGCAAAAAATTTCCTTGACTTATCTGAGATAATTCGCTTTAACATTTTGCAACCGTGATTGGGAGGGTGAAAACTTTATTTACCTAGCAGATCGATAGAGAACAAAATTTCTTGGCTTGTGACTGACATCAGCGTACTTTAAAACTCTCTCATGATCAGGGATTCGTCAAGGAAGCAGTGCATTGTATCAAAACCAACCTTTCCCAGGTAGATACCACAGAGGTCACCTCGTTCCTGTTAACATCTTACGTTACAGCGATGAAAGTGTTCTTGCCACTTTCACCTACACTAACTGCGTGCCACAAATTGGGAATTTCAACTCAGGTCAGTGGTTAAAGTACGAACTAAAAATAGGGATATATGCCCAAGACTATTGTGCTCCAATAGGCGGAACTCTTTACCTGATCACTGGAACATCACAGGTTAACTTTGATGAGAAACTTAATCTTCAAGGCGAAATAATCAGGGTGGATAAGTCGGTGAAAACAATGGAGGGGTTCCATGGCAACGTGGATGTACACCAAAAGATCGCAATTCCAAACTCAATGTGGACGGTGGGCTGTTGCTTGAACTTGAATACCAATCAAGTCGTGGGAGCGTTTGGTGTAATGGGTGATAATTCTTTAGACAAAAAGCCCTTAAATAAATTTATGATGTCCCAACAAAACGTCGCATATGTTGAAAGCACCCTTAAATTAGAGGATCCAACAATTCAGTTGTTTCCTTACGGCAAAGATTGCTATATGCCAGAAAAAAACGTTAAATTGAATGAGATACATAGATGATTTTATCGTGTTTCTTGGAAGGAGTCTGAGAGGCACCTTGGGTGAGATAAGCAGATTCTGATCAATGCACAGTTTTAACATATCGTAGCCGAATTTTACTGTACGCCTCGCTAAATTCAAAAGCTTTGTTTAAACTGAAATCTCCCTCTTCTGTTTGAACCCGGAAAATAATAAATATCCTAGTTACTTGTTTTTTTCGGGCTGTACTGTTAGTTACGAATTCGGTTAGAAAGAGGTGTTTAAAGCTTGTATTTTCATCCTTTATGTTCAAAATATGCATGCTACTTTATCTGCTAAACAATATATACTGTAACGAATAAGTGGAATCAACGAATCAATAAACTGTGATCTAAGAAATTAAACGAAATTTAAGGTTGTTAATATAAACATTTTGTCGAAGATTTGATATGTAACGGTATATCCTGGTCTTTACTTCTCAACATGATTTTTTTAAAGTAATTTCCCACCCCAGTTAAGAGGCTTCGTTGAAATTCGCAGGGAACCAATCCATATAACTTTCTAGATTAGTCCTGTGAGTCATTTCTCCATACGAATAAGACAAATCCCTCACATCATTTTAGTCGAGAGTGTGGGCCGTGACAAATTCACATGATCTAACTCACAGCAATCTTCAAATGAGTGCCTGAGCTTAAGCCCATGATGCAATTCTTTTGCCTAATTACACCCCGCGATTGGTTTATAAACTTGTGCGATCGTATCCTACGAGCAGGCGAGCAGGCCCTCGATCATTAATGGCCCTGCGGCAAGTGCGTTTCTCTGCTCACAAGAAAATTTGTCACGAGCCTGGGGAAGTGATTGTTGTTTGAAGTGGGAGGGTCCGGCACTAAAAATGAGCCTAGATCCCTTGCCTCGCCCGTTTCTTTTTTTTTTTTTTTTTTTTTTTTTCTCACGGTCTAAAACTTACTTTGTCGCGGGTAAAGAAACGCCCGCGCAGAAGTGCTGATATTGACGGCCCACTCGCAAGCTTTTGGAAATCAATCAACCAATCAGAAGAAGGACTAAACTCAAATCTCGACTTCATTATTCGTGTTTTCAAGTCTCTAATCGTGGCGTTTACTTTCAGCTCTCATAAACCTTGTAATGTTTACATCCTGTAAAGTTTACTTTGTTCCGTTTAGGGAATTACTTTAGTCTTAGTCTCACGTCACTTGATCCCAAACGCTCAAATTCGATTGTGTGATTCCAATTGCGAATTCAACATCGTAAAGAAATAGAGTACGAAAACTTAACGAATCACGGTAAAAATTGAATCTTTAGTAGGTGGATATATGAGAATCATTTCGCAGGGTATCCACGCTGAAGGAGAGCTAAGTCCATTGCAAGTTGATTTATTTAAGGGTTGAGAAAAAGATCAAACAAGGATGGTGGCATGGAGTGTTAGTTTACAGGAACTTGGAATGCTAATAATAACAATAATGATTATAATATAGATTTAATCCTATTATTCCATAGGGACCTAGTCCGCTTGATTGCAATGCCGTAGCTCCTGAAGAATATGGGAGAGTCCTTCCGAGTTACTCGTAACCTCTGGTTATAACTCTTTAGTAAAGTTTTCGAGAATGTCTGTCAAAGAGCTTCGACTTTCACATATTCCTGCCACCACTGACACTTGGGGTGAAATGTGTAAAAACTTTACATTTCAATTTACTCAGCACAGTAACGGTAGCGATGGCCGCGGTGCGCAGACAGAAGAAAAACGTCATAATGTAGATGGACTGTGAGCTTAACAAAATGAGGATTCACTGAAAGTCTTCCCTTCCCCCTTCTACCTTTTTATTTTTCCTTCATTTTTCCCTCTCCTCATCCTTGCTTTATTCTTTTTTTTGATGCTTTCGATGACATTTTAGCTTTCGCCTTGTATAAGTGGTTCTTGTTCAAATTGGCGTCAACGTGAACGGAATTTCCCCAGTGATCCCACCGAGAAAAACCCAAATCCTCACGATCACTCGCGATGACATTCGCCCAGAGGCGAGCAGCGTTTCTATGGCATCAAGTGAAGCAAATGAAACTGCAGGGTGTGGGTGTAAGGAAATCTAAATTTTACACATCCATAGAGTTTTACATATATCATATTTCTTTGTCCAAAGACATCTTTCAAAATGACTATTCGTATTTCTTATGACTGCATTATGTCTGTTCCTTCTCTAAAAAATGTAAACCTTTGTGAGTATTCAATTGATGTGCAGAGCAAGTGGAACATAATGTTTATTTTAAGCTAGAAATTGACAAAACGAATCTTATGCTTCTCACAGGCTGGTACCTCAATGTAAATTAGTCATAAGAAATTAAAAAGAAATTATAAAGCGCAAGCTCTTCATTTGACTGTAACTAGTAACCAATAATATTTACAAGTCGAGAGAACAATTTGTTTAGTTTTAAGACCAGCCTATGGCGCTAGCCTGTCTTTAAGAAGCATTTTTTTTTCACTTTTCACATCATTGGAAAAAAATAAAACAGGTAATATACGCCTATTTAGTTTCAGGAAGAAACAACTTGTCCGATTTAGGAAATGAAAATGTAGTTCCTCCTTATCTCTTTAACATTTAAGGGGAAGTTTATTTGGTAGTTAATGTTAGAGAAAAACGGAAAGAATCACCTTTCTTTATTTCCTAATTGTCTTTCATATAACTTAGATTTAGAAACTATTTAGAGGATCGATTTATTTTGAAAATTGTAGTTGAAATTTATGATTGTAAATGTCTATGTAGTTAGTTAGGAAAGTTTATTTGTATGAAGAGTTCGTTTCATCTTAGATCATAAGTAGGCTTTTTATCATTATCACTAATCATTTTTTAAGCATTTATTATTATCATTAGAGAAATTTTCAATTGAGTGTCGAAAGTAATCCAAGATTGCATTGATTTAACTTTACTTCGTTCTGTGATTGGTTATGAAAGCTCGAGTCACTCTCTCAACCAATCAGATGCAAAATTGAAACCAATCACAACTTAGTGACCCACGTTTAGGCAGTTTGGTTGTTTTTACCTTGAGAATCACTCCTAGACAGGCCATTCTCTTCGTCAAACTTTTCATTTAGCTTACGCCTGCAACTAATTCAGTTTTCGTCCTTTGATAACATTGTATGCTTCTCAATCACTGGAGGACAAGACCAAAATGACAGAGTCTGAGTTCTTGGGGTGTTAGTCAGGACCGGACTTAAGGCAAAAATCGTTTTTCATCCAAGAGTCTTATCGATTGGCTTCTATCTGAAAGAGATTTCACCGTGAAAACTTTCTTCAATCGTTTCAAATTGATCAGAAAGGTCTTCCGAGGAACATTCCAATTTCCCTTTTCAACCATTAACAACCAAAAAAACGTTCAAATGAGGCTTTAAAATTTTATAACCACCGTTAACAGAATCTTGTTAGCCCTAGATTTCCATCATGACAAAATCGAGTAGCGTTTTTTCGTCAGTTGTTAATAAATTAAATATCTCAGTGACACGTTTAAAGGAATTACTTTTTGAGGGTTTGAGGAGTTAAGTAGATTGCTGTTTCAATTAAAGATAGAAGAAAATGAGGCATCTTTGTATCAAACTTTTCACGAAAGATGTTTATCAACCTAAAGGTTAACTAAGGCAAAAAATGCGAAGGTCACTAACATCAGAGTCGAAGTCAATTGGTTATTCAATTAAGCTGAGTGTAATACGATGCCTTAAAATCTCTTTCCTGGTACCTGTATGCACATCTTTTGTTTCAAGCAGTCCTTTAAGCTTTACCATGACAACAAGGGATATCAAGAAAAATTGAGAGAAAGTGAACCATTAAGATGCCATGAGTTCCTCGGTTTTTGTGAGGATGGCAGAGGACTTAGTCAAAATAAGGAAGAAAATATTTTGGGGTGGAAAGATATTGGTGGATCATCTGGTTTTCAGGTGGAACGAAAGGGGGTTAAGTCATTGCTAACAGTGTTGGACTGTTTAGGTTAACTAGCTTCAACAACTCGCGTAAACGGAGGCACCAGAAGTCTGTTCAGGAGCTTCACTTCACTCTCTGAGACTCTGTCCATAAGCCCAAACATGTCGGTTGACATGTTTGGGCTTATGGGACAGCTAACCGTTGCAGAGTAAACATATTTTTAGAACGCTCACCATAACAATCTCACAAGGCATTCGAAATGAACAACAAAGTACCCAACAACAAACTCCTTGATTCGGATGCGTTGATTCCTTAATTTTGAGGTATTTAAGATTCAGAAAATATGGAAGAGTTTTTATAAGTAGTTGGAGTGAGGAGATGGTGTTCAAGAGCTTCAAATTTCGGATGAAAACATATTACTTACTGGCTTATTTGTCAGCTGAAAATGTTCTGTTGCTAGTGTTTTCCTGAGGAGAAGCTTAAACAGTTGTAAAAAACTTTCCCTTAGGTATTTATTAACTAACAGGTTGACTAAGGCAAAACATTGCTAAGGTCACCAGCATTAGAGTAGAGAGCATTAAACTTGAGTCCAGAGTTTGGTTATTCAATCAGACTGAGTGTCATAAGATACTTTAAAAGCTTTTCTCTATTACCTGTTTTCACATCTTTTGTTTGAAGCAGTCCTTTTAGCTTTGAAGAAAGACTTTTTCTACACGATGACAACATTGGATGTCAAAAAAAAATTGAGACAAAGTCAACCATGAGATCCATTAAGATGTCGTGAACTCCTCTGTGGTAACTGTGACGACATAGATTATGTACTGTCTTCTATCACAAAATCTTAAAAGCCGAGAAGAACATAACATAGTGAAGAGATCACAACAGCTAAGCAGTCGAGATAAGCCTGGACAGTTGTACGCCTTTGTGATAATACGGTGAAGATGAACTTTCCTTGTTTCGCTTTTCCCTTGGCGTTGCTTGTATCAGTTCAGCTCATCACTTTTACATGGGCCGCAATGAATGTGACAAAAACCTCAGGTAAGGTAAAAAGGGTTCCCTTTATGTCGAATCTCTTTAGCACACGCATACTGTATTCATTGGATTAAGCGTTGCTCCCGAATAAGCGATCTGAGCCTGTAACTCAAACGCGAGCGGGCGTGCAAAATTTGTCTGAGGCACCCTAGAAACTTATTTTACGGCGAAGATTTTTTTCTCAGTTTCAAACGCTACAGTTCTTAAGTAGACACAACTTTAAGGGCGGTAGTTACTTTGAAATTTTTGCAAACATAGAGCAAGCCTGTTCAAGCGGTGGATTCTGTGTGGGTTGTTAATTCGATTCCGATAATAGATCTAAAGGTAAACCTCCACATATTGATGTTTGATCGACAAATTTTGAACCATTTACTTCTAGACAAAATTAAACTTTGAGTAACAGTATCTGTTACCTGCTGAAAACAATTTACAGTGGAATAAAGAACTTACGATTTACTTTAATTTTAATTTAATGGAAGTTTTTTCTCAGAGAATTCTAGTAATTACAAGCAAATCATTGCATCTTTAGGATAAGAAGAAAACTTAGATATCTGGTGTAAGCTCGATGGCCGAGCAAAGCGTAATTGAAAATTGACTTTTGTTTCGAGTTTTCGTCTTTTTTTAATTTTGTGAGGATGGTAGATAACTTAGCGAAAGTTAGATAAACGTTGGCTAAACTGTGGAAGGTTACGCTAGTCTTCAAAGAAGTTTACACGGTAAGCCAGTCCTCCAAAGAATTTAAAGAAAAAGAGAGCCTCCTTCCTCAAACTTTACGGTCAGCTTTCAATTTTGGTCTTCATGGCCGATTAAACGTGTCTCAAAGATGTTTTCCAATTTTTCCTAACCGTAACAATACATCATTAATTCTGCATTAGGGAGCAACCAACATTTATCACATTGGGGGAGAGGACAATGAAGGGTGAAAGAAGGATTTTTGGGGGCCAAAAGCTTCACATTTCAGATGGAAACATAGTACTTAGTGGCCTATTTGTCAGCTGAAAATATTCGGTTGCTAATATTTTCCCGGGAGGAAGCTAAAAACATTTGTAAAAATTTTTCCTTTAAGGTATTTATTAACTAACAGGTTGACTCGGGCAAAAGATTTCCAAAGGTCACCAGCAATAGAGTCGAAATCAACTGGTTATTCAAGCTGATTGAGTGTAATAAAATACTTTAAAAGCTCTACTCTATTTCCTGAAGGTATTCACATCTTTTGTTTCAAGCAGTCCTTTTAGCTTTGAAGAGAGATTTTTGCTATTCGATGACAACATTAGATGACAAAAAAAATTGAGACAGAGTCAACCATGAGATCCATTAAGATTTCATGAATTCCTCTGTGGTAACTGAGGCGAAATAGATTATGTAATGTATTCTATCACAAAAAATCTTAAAAGCCGAGAAGAATATAACATAGTGAAGAGATTATAACAGCTAAGCGGTCGAGATAAGCCTGGACAGTTGTACGCCTTTGTGACAATACGGTGAAGATGAACTTTCCTTGTTTCGCTTTCCCCTTGGCGTTGCTTGTAGCAGTTCAGCTCAACACTTTTACATGGGCTACAACGAATGTGACAAAAACCTCAGGAAAAGGTAAAAAGGTGTTCCCTTTATTTCCAATCCCTTTCGCACACGCAAACCGTATTCCTTGGATCTAGCGTTACTTCCGAATAGGCGCTCTGGGACTGTAACTCAACATTGACTGGCGCTAGTTTGTCTGAGGCACCCTTGGAACTTATTTTACGCGGAGACTTTTTTCTGGGTTTCAAACGCTACAGTTCTTCAGTAGAAACATATTAAAGAGCGGTAGTTACTTTTAAATTTTTACCAACATAGAGCAAGCCTATTCAAGCGGTGGGTTCTGTGTGGGTTGTTAATTCGATTCCGATTATAGATCTAGACGTAAACCTCCACATATTGATGTTTGATCGACAAATTTTGAACTATGTATAGACAAAATTAAACTTTGAGTAACAGTATCCTTTTTGCCAGGGGATAAATAATAAATTACCGGTTCATTGATTCGTATACGAAAACTCAATTGTTGTAGAGCTCATAGAGCTAACATGAAAATTACAAATGATCCTCTACTGCATTTCTTTCAAGAATGTTTCACGGAAAGACAGATATTCTTACTCGAGGTCTAACTTGTTCAGCAAAACAATTGAAAAAAACTGATTTATCAAAGATTTAAATATTAACTTTTATCATTGCCCTGGAATGAGAATCGAATGGAGGAATAACACACGGACCCCTAAGGAGGTAGTCGTCGTCTTTGTCCGAATGAAGAAGCTCTATGAAGGATAGACATATAGCATAATTTTGAGAAACTTGTGGTAATATGAATAAAAAGACAACCTTTTCTTGTGTCAAAGATTATGATGAGCAAGGAAAACACCAGGGTGAGCAACCACTACGTAGCATGGAAATAGAGTGCGATCTTGACTCGTTCTCATTGGGTAATAGTAAACCAACCTTTCCAGAGCTCAAGAAGCGAGGTGTCACCCTTCCCCTCTGCCAAGGCGAGTATTACGCCACTCTTTACAATAATTGTTGGGGAATTGCAAGGTACTCACTCTACAAGATTACCGCCGCACAAGCCACGGCACCCAAACAACCAAGACCTAAAGGTGACCCATGGCCACTGAATCCGACGCCAGGTAAGGTAATTAGTATTATTGTTATAATTTACTTGTGTGATGAAGAAATTGAGGAAAAAGGTAAAATCGTTTCCCATTCCACTACTACAACATCCATTCATTCGTGTTGTTTTGGTCTTTCACGCACTGTTTGTGCGATTGATAAGATGCTGAGATGAGGTTATGCGAGTATTTCGTAAAACTTAAAGTTAAAACACCAAACACCAGGAAATATAAACATACATACACATATATATATATATATATATATATATAAACACCCGCTTTCAAAAACGTTGCAATTTGAAAATATACATAAAATATATATGAGTGCCTGAGCTTAATTACCCGTGATGAAATTCTTTTGCTCATTGCACTCCGTGATTGGTTTATAAACTTGTGCGATTGTATCCTTCGAGCAGGCGAGCAGGCCCTCGATCATTATTGGCCCTGCGGCACGTGCGTTTTTCCGCCCGAGCCAGGGGAAATGTTTGCGGGAAGGGTATGGCACTTCTAATGAGCCTAGACCCACTTGCCTCGCCAGTTCTATTTGTTTGTTTGTTTTGTTTTTTTTCATCACAGCCTCATACTTACTTTATCATGAGCGAAGAAACGCCCGTGCAGAAGTGCTGATATTGACGGCCCACTCGCAAGCTTTTGCCAATCAATCAACCAATCAGAGGAGGGACTAAACTCAAATCGCGACTTGATTGTCCGTGTTTTCCAGTCTCTAATCATGGCGATTACTTTCAGCTCTCATAAACCTTGTAATGTTTACATCCTGTAAAGTTGAATTCGTTCCGTTTGGGGAATTACTTTAGTCCTGGTCTTACGTCACTTGATCAAAAACCGCTCAAATTCGATTGTGTGATTCCAATTGCGACTAAAACATCGTAATGAAATACAGTACGAAAACTTAACTAATCACGGTTAAAATCGAGTCTTTAGTAGGGAGACACCTGGGAACCATTTCAGAGAGTATTCTCACAAACAAGGATGGTGGCGTGGAGCAATTGTGGGCTTACAGGAACTTGAAACGGTAATGATAACAATACAATAATGATAATAATATAGATATAATCATATTCTTCCAAAGGGACCTAGTCCGCTTGATTGCAAGGCCGTAGCTCCTGAGGAGTGTGGAGGCTCTTTCCGAATTGGTAGTAACTCCTGATTATAACTATTTAGTAAAGTTTTGGAGAATGTCCTTCAAAGAGCCTCGACTTCCACACCTTTTTGCTCATAGTTATCCAAATTAAGGAATATTTTCAGGATTTTGATCTTGTTTTCTCCACAAAATTTTCTCAACGAAACTCAAGTCACCACCGACACTTGAGATGAACTATGTGACTTTAACTTCACATTCCAATTTACTCAGCATAGTAACGGAAGCAATGGCCGTGGTGCGCAGACGGAAGAACAACCTCATAATATAGACAGACAGTGAGCTTAAGAAGCGGAGGATTCATTGAAATTCTTCCCTTCCATTTTCCACCTTTTTATTTTTCCTTCATCTTTCCCTCACCTCGTCCTTTCTTTATTCTAGTTTTGATGCTTTCGATGACATTTTATCTTTCATCTCTTACAAGTGGTTCTTGATCAACGGAATTTCCTCAGTGATTCCACCGAGAAAACCCAAATCCCCACAATCACTCGCAATGACATTCTCCCAGAGGCGAGCCGCGTTTCTATGGCATCAATGAGCCAAGTATTACTTCAGGTGGTGGGTGTAAGGAAATCTAAAATTTACACATCCATAGAGTTTTACATATATCAAATTTCTCTGTCCAAATACAGCTTTCAAAATGACTATTCGTATTTCTCGTGACTGCATTATGTCTGTTTCTTGTCTAAAAGTGCAAACCTTTGTGAGTATTCAATTGATGTGCAGAGCAAGTGGAACATAATGTTTATGTTAAGCTAGAAATTGACAAAACGAATCCTATGCTTCTCACAGGCTGGTACCTCAATGTGAATTAGTCATAAGAAAAAAATAGAGCGCAAGTTCTTCATTTGACTGTAACTAGTAACTAATAATATTTAAAAGTCGAAAGAACAATTTGTTCAATTTTAAGACCAGCCTATTGCGCTACTCTGTCTTTAAGAAGCATTTTCCTCCACTTTCCACATCATTGGAAAAAAATGAAACAGGTAATATACATCTATTTGGTTTCAGGAAGAAACGACTTGTTCGATTTAGGAAATTAAAATGTAGTTCTTCCTTGTCTCTTTAACATTTTAGGGGCAGTTTATTTGGTAGTGAATGTCAGAGAAAAACGGAACAATCACCTTTCTTTATTTCCTAATTTTCTTAAATACAACTTAGATTTAGAAACTATTTAGTAGATCGATTAATTTTAAAAATTGTAGTTGAAATCTATAATTGTGGATGTCCATGTAGTTAGGAAAGTTAATTTGTTGGAAGAGTTCGTTTCATCTTAATAATAAGGCTTTTTTTCATTATCTTTTTAAGCAATTTTTAAGCAATTATTATTATCATTAGAGAAATTTTCAATTGAGTGTCGAAAGTTATCCAAGATTGCATTGATTTAACTTTACTTCGTTCTGTGATTGGTTCTGAAAGCTCGAGTCACTCTCTCAACCAATCAGATGCAAAACTGAAACCAATCACAACTTAGTAACCCACGTTTAGGCAGTTTGATTGTTTTTACCTTGAGAATCACTCTTAGTGGTCATTCTGTTCGTCGAACTTTTCATTTAGCTTACGCCTGCAACTGATTCAGTTTTCGTCCTTTGATAACATTGTATGCTTGTCAATCACTGGAGGACAAGACTAAAATGACAGAGTCTGAGTTCTTGGGGTGTTAGTCAGGACCGGACTTAAGGCAAAAATCGTTTTTCATCCAAGAGTCTTATCGATTGGCTTTTATCTGAAAGAGATTTCACCGTGAAAACTTTCTTCAATCGTATCGAATTGATCAGAAAGGTCTTCCGAGGAACATTGCAATTTCCCTTTTCCAAACCAAAAAAACGTCCAAATGAGGTTTTAAAATTTTATAACCACCATTAACGAAGTCTTGTTAGCCCTAGATTTCCATCATGACAAAATCGAGTACCGTTTTTTCGTTAGTTCTTAACAAATTAAATATCTCAGTAACAGGTTTAAAGGAATTACCTTTAGAGGGTTTGAGAGTAGAGTAGATTGCTGTTTCAATTTAGGATAGAAGAAAATGAGGCATTTTTGTATAAAACTTTCCACGAAAGATATTTATCAACCTAGAGGTTAACTAAGGCAAAAAATGCGAGGGTCACTAGCATCAGAGTCAAAGTCAACTGCTTATTCAATTAGGCTGAGGGTAATAAGATGCCTTAAAATCTCTTCCCTATTACCTGTACGCACATCTTTTGTTTCAAGCAGTCCTTTCAGCTTTACCATGACAATATAGGATATCAAAAAAAATTGAGAGAAAGTGAACCATTAAGATGCCATGAATTCCTCGATGGTTTTTTTCAGGATGGCAGATGACTTAGTCAAAATAAGGACGAAAAGATTTTGGGGTGGAAAGATTTTGGGGATCATCTGGTTTTCAGGTGGAACGGAAGGGGAGGAGGAGGGGTCAATCATCGCCAACAGAGTGTTGGATTGTTTAGGTTCACTAGCTTGAGAAACTCTTCATTTTACTCTCTGAGACTCTGACTCTCTTCTGCTAATTCAGCCCTAAGCACATGCTCTTTAATTCCCTATCGGTAGGCATGTTTGGGCTTATGGGACAGATAACTGTGGCAGAGTAAACATATTTTTAGAACGCTCATTAAAAAAATTTCATAATCGAAATGAACAACAAAGTACCTGTGACGGTGTGTTAGGACATTAATATACCAAAGGTTCCAAACCTCGATATTTTATTACAATAAATAACGGATGAAGGTTATGACAAAAACCACGGATATGGATCGGAGATTCGAAATCTGTAAAGTAATGCGTTAGCAAATTAGTCTCAGTTCATATCGATAATATCAAAAGAAATCAAGGTAAATATTTACCCATTGGTTCTAGGTGTCCATAACACTGTCTAGCGATAGAAAATCTTAACAATTATATCTGTTACGTCATCAAATTATAATGCGCAAAGAAATTAGAATTTTGCGCAATACACTCCCCGCCGGCAATTACAGACTGTTTAAAGTTTTCGGTAAAAATCATTTCAGAATTACAAATAATAGTTCAGAGTTATTATTGCCAAAATGTTTTGAGATAGTTCATTTGTCTTCTGATGCAGGTAGGATAGTTATCAGCTTGTTAACTGGTCGTTCGATAGTTGTAAAGCCTTTCCCTTTGTATTCGGTCACTTTTTCGCCAGGCTTGGGATTTTTATATTCGACGAGGGCTCGTCTGACCTTCCCGTCTTCCCCTTTGTAAACTTTTGATATTTTCGAATCGTTTACAGCTTCATCTGGTTTGGTATGTGTGATTACGTTTGCATGCTGTTGTGTATAAGTACGTGTGATTGGCCATGCAGATTCAGGTAGCTTCAGGAAATCCGGTCCTTTTTGCCACAAAGTGTACATGCCAATTTCATTTGACTTCTTTCCGCGGGTCAGCCAGTCGGCGATGTTATTTTTGCTCTCTGTCCAATACCAGTTTTCGGGATCTGTGTTTTCTTGGATTTCTCCCACCCGAACGGCTGCGAATGTGTTGTAACCATAGTTCTCCTTCTGGATCATGGCATGGACAATCTGCGAGTCTACAATATAGATGATTCTTTCAAACTTGTATCTACAGTGGGATGTTATAGTTGTTTTCAATCTGCTGCTTAGTACAGCTCCGCAAAGTTCGATACGATCGATGGATATTTTCTTTACAGGTGTTAAGCGGTTCTTAGATATGATGAGATGACTATCAAATTCTCCTGTTGTCAGTTTCCATCTAGCATATGCGCATGCGCCATACGCGTTTGTCGACCCGTCAGAGAAAATGATGAGGATAGGATTTCCTACGGTATTAGGAGCTTTCATGCATCTTCTTATTTTCACTTCATTCATTCCTGGCAGATCATCGAAGAAAATTATCCAGTCTTTCGTGTGATCTGATGGTATAGGATCATCCCAGTCGAGGGTGAGGTCACTTATCCATAGTTGTCTCATGAGGATCTTAGCTTTGACAGTAACTGGTCCTGCTAGTCCGAGTGGATCGTATATGCTGTTCACTTGTGACAGGATCTTCCTTTTTGTCAAAGCGTCACAAGCGATGGGCTTGGGATTCTTCTTCTTCATTTTGCCTTGTAAATTTAGCTTGACCTTGAAGCAAAGTTCATCTTGGTTAGTATTCCACTCGACACCAAGGACCTTTTCCGTCGCTGTGTTGGGTGTAACTGGTAGGATTGATTGAACATGGCTTGCGTTATAGGAATACATCCACTCTTTAATCTGAAATCCTCCTGTGATCAGAACTTTCTCCATGTCTGAGGCAAGTTTTTTGGCGTCTTTCAGCGTAGGAACACTTTCGATAAGGTCATCCATGTAGGTGTTACTGATTATTACGTTTGCTGCCTCAGGGTATTGCTGTTTGAGTCGCTCTGCTGTCTTGCGTAATGGGCATCTACCGAAACGGTTCTTTAGGAGTAGGAGGTGGTCGACGTTCTTCTCCTTCTGAGGATGATAGTTGGCGTATTCATAGCCTATTAAAACATCGACGGTACCAGTGGGTCGAACAAGATCTTCTTTTGGTATGTTATTGAAGTGTTTTGCAATCCCGTCTATCTTAACGTTCTGGATGTCTGAAGTGATTTTGTCTATCCCGTACACGTCAAAGTAAATCCGATTGTCTTGTATGTCAAATAGAGGAAGTTTGTACTTGTATGAAATCAGGGCTTCATTCTCTCCTCCAACCTTAACCAGAGATAGCTGAACTTTGGTTCCTCTCAGTTTCTCTGCCTCTGCTTTTGCATTTGTAATAAAGGAAAGGGATGCTCCATTATCCCACAAGACATTAACCCAACCTTTTGGACTTCGTATTTTCTGTATCTGAAGTAAACAGGTGTCAACGTCAGTGCTGTCGCATACACTTGCCGTGCCAGAAACTGAAGGTGGCGTTTCTTCTTGTTTGGGCGAGGGTTCTTCTTTCTTCTCTTGATGCAGTGTACTGTGATGTGTTCTTTTGCAATTATTGACATTGCAGATTCGTTTGCTTCGACATTGTTGCGAGCGATGTCCACGTCTCAAACACGACCAGCAAGCACCCTTCTCCTTGACAATCTTCTCCTTTTCCTCAATCGGTTTGGAGAGGTATACTCGGCACTCGCTTGTCCAGTGGTTACCATTTTCGTCAATTAGGCATTGCCTGTTTTGTTTGGTATTTCGTTGTTGTTCAACTGGATTGTCATCTTTCTTGTCAGTATGATTCACGGAACCCTTAATTTTTTCACTGCTCAGGCGTAACTCTGCGTTCTGGTATTCAAGAGCTCTCTTCAGGTTCAGTAGAAATCTCAATAGACTTGGAAACTTATCAGTTTTATCAATGGTGCTCGTGTCGTTGCTGACTAATCTCGCCCATTCTTTCATTACGTCAGGGGGTAATCGTTTCTCAATGATGCTGATCGAGCTAGTTGTAGTTATCTCTCTCTCCAATTTTAGGTTGCATAGATCGCGATAGCCTTCTTCAATGACATTAACGAATTGAATGAACTTTTTGTGCTCACCTTCCTTAATACATTTAACATTCTGAATGGAACTGATTATGGCATCAGCGACTTTTGCAGGATCGCCGTATTTGGAGTCTAGTCGCTCCCACATTGCTTGGATGTCGTCGTCTACGCTTTTTACATGAGCAAGGGGTTCCATTCCTAAGCAGGATCTTAGCGTATAAGGTGCGGTATTAATATTCAAATTGGGCATAACTTGTTTCTCGAAGTCTCGTTTGAATTGGGGGTAATCTCTTAACTCGCCATCAAATCTCGGCATTTTGATCTTCTCTAGATGAATATTGCTAGGTTTCATGGCATCAGTGGTAAGCTTAAGGGTTGCTCCGTCATTGGATTTGATGAAGGTTTTGCTTTCATTTTCATCGACGCGGGTTTCCATTAGTTCTGAAATTTCACTGTAGCGTTGTTGAACGTCAAAAATCCACCGCAATTCTCGTTCTGCGGAGTCTTTCTCAATGAGCTCGATTAACTTTTCGTGTTTTTGTTTACAGTCGACAAAAGCCTCTTCAAGCTGACTTTGCAAGCTTTTCATGTGCGTCGTTGTAACCTTTTCGTTTTCCATCGTATGGGAAGCATTACCATATAAGGCATCAAAGACTGCGCGCGCAGTGTTCCTTTTGTTGAGAATGCATTCCTTTTCTTTGCTTGCGGATTCGTCGCGTTCTTTTTCTGCGCGCGCTCTTGTTTCATTTTCTATGTATTCAAATTTTAAATTTCTCGCGTCCGTGTAGATATGGATCGGAGATTCGAAATCTGTAAAGTAATGCGTTAACAAATTAGTCTCAGTTCATATCGATAATATCAAAAGAAATCAAGGTAAATATTTACCCATTGGTTCTAGGTGTCCATAACACTGTCTAGCGATAGAAAATCTTAACAATTATATCTGTTACGTCATCAAATTATAATGCGCAAAGAAATTAGAATTTTGCGCAATACAGTACCTAACAACAAACTCCTTGATTCGGATGCGTTGATTCCTTAATCGTGACGTATTTAAGATTCACAAAATATGTAAGAGTTTTTATAAGTAGTTGGAGTGAGGAGATGGTGTTCAAGAGCTCCATATTTCGGATGAAAACATATTACTTAGTGGCTTATTTGTCAGCCGAACATGTTTGGTTGCCAGTGTTTTCCTGAGAAGAAGCTTAAACAGTTTTAAAAAACTTTCCCTTAAAGGTATTTATTAACTAACAGGTGGACTAAAGCAAAACATTGGAGTCTTGAGTCTAGAGTTTGGTTATTCAATCAGACTGAGTGTCATAAGATACTTTAAAAGCTTTTCTCTATTACCTGTTTTCACATCTTTTGTTTCAACCAGTCGTTTTAGCTTTGAAGAAAGACTTTTTCTACACGATGACAACATTGGATGTCAAAAACAAATTGAAACAAAGTGAACCATGAGATCCATTAAGATGTCATGAATTCCTCTGTAGTAACTGAGACGAAATAGATTATGGAATGTATTCTATCACAAAAATCTTAAAAGCCGAGAAGAACTTAACATAGTGACGAGATCACAACAGCTAAGCAGTCGAAGTAAGCCTGGACAGTCAAACCCCTTTGTGTCAATACAGTGAAGATTAACTTTCTTGGTTTCGCTTTCCCCTTGGCGTTGCTTGTAGCAGTTCAGGTGACCACTTTTACATGGGCTTCAACGAATGTGACAAAAACTTCAGGAATAGGTAAAAAGGGTTCCCTTTATTTCCAATCCCTTTCGCACACGCAAACTGTATTCATTGGATTAAGCGTTGCTCCCGAATTAGCCATATGAGACTGTACCTCAAATGCGAGCGGGCGTGCAAAGTTTGTCTGAGGCACCCTTGGAACTTATTTTACGGCGAGGATTTTTTTTCTCAGTTTCAAACGCAACAGTTCTTCGGTAGACACAGATTAAAGGGCGGTAGTTACTTTTACAATTTTTCAAACATAGAGCAAGCCTGTGCAAGCGGTGGATTCTGTGTGGGTTGTTAAATCGATTCCGATAATAGATCTAAACGTAGACCTTCACATATTGATGTTTAATCGACACATTTTGAACTATGTAACAGTATCTGTTACTTGCTGAAAACAATTTACAGTAGAACAAAAGAACTTATGATGGACTTTAATTTTAATTTGACGGAGGTTTTTTTTTAGAAAAATTTAGTAATTACAAGCAAATCGTTGCATCTTTAGAGGAAGAGAAAAACTGAGTTATTTGGCGTACGCTCGATGGGACGAGAAAACGGTCAATTGAAAATTGACTTTTGTCTCGAGTTTTCTTCTTTTTTTATTTTATTTTGTAAGGATGGTAGATAACTTAGTGAAAGTTAGATAAACGTTGACTAAACTGCGGAAGGTTACGCTAGTCTTCAAAGAAGTTTACACGGTAAGTCAGTCCTCCAAAGAATTGAAAGAAAAAGAAAGCCTCCTTCCTCAAACTCTACGGTCAGCTTTCAATTTTGGTCTTCATGGCCGATTAAACGTGTTTCAAAGATGTTTTCAAATTTCTCCTGACCGGAACAATGCATCATTAACTCTGCATTAGGGAGCAATCAACATTTATCGCATGGTGAGAGGGGAGGAGGGAATGGGGGATGGAGGAAGGATTTCTGAGAGCCAAGATATTATTTTTTGGGGGGAGAGGGGTCATATGATTTTCAGGAGAATGAAAGGGGGATCAGTCGTTGCTTTCAGAGTATAAAAGGAGAACAATAGGAAATCGATTGTAAATGAGTGGGGATTATTAGAATACTACACCCCCTTCTCCCCCCTCCCTTTCCCTGACCCTCTTTTCTTCCCAGTCGTCATCTTCTTTCAAATAAAAAGCTCTATGAAGGATAAGCATATAGCATAATTTTGAGAAAAGTGTGATAATATGAATAAAAAGACAACGTTTTCTTGTATCAAAGATTATGTTGAGCAAGGAAAACACCTGGGTGAACAACCAGTACGTCGCATGTTACCAGCATGCAATCTTAACACATTCTCATTACGTACTGGTAAACCAACCTTTCCAGAGCAGCCAGGTGTCACCCGTCCCCTCTGCCAAGACAAATATTACGCCACTCTCCACGATAATAATTTGGGAATTGCACGTTACGCACTCTACAAGATTACCGCCGAAGACGCCATGAAACCCAAAGTACCAAGACCTCAAGGTGACCCATGGCAACCGAATCAGACGCCAGGTAAGGTCACTAGTGTTACTATTATAATTTACTTTTGTGATAAAAAAAAATTTAGGAAAAAATTAAGACATTTCTTATTCTAGTACCACAACGTTTTGCCATTTTAGGACAAAAGAACGCACTAGATATGCCACGGTATTACACTGTAGAACTAAGCAAAAATGCGGACAGCAGGCGAGCGAAGTGGCTGCGCTAACAAACCAAACTTTCTTTCGCCTTTTGGGACAAGCTTTTCAAGAAACAAGTTCCCAAGTGTACCAGGTTTTGCATCAAATGGTCACAAAGTCTACTTTAATGGTTTCGTTCGTGCTGTTTTCGTCTTTCACGCACTCCTTATGCGATCGATAAGTTGTTGAGATGAGGCCGAGTGTTTCGTAAACTTAAATTTGAAACGCTAGAAAATATATGTATATATGTTGCGATAGGGGGAAAAAACAGAGAGACCATACTTTCATCCCTACAAGCCTGCTTCGTGATTGATGAGTGAGCTGTCACGAATCAGGCTTGTAGGGATGAAAGTATGGTCTCTCTGTTTTTTTCCCCTATCACAACATACATCGCGCTCTACTTCTACGTATCAAGCACTGTAAAACGGATAAATCAATACAAAGACTTCCTGTATAAATATATATATATATATATATATATATATATATATAATATATATATATATTATATATATATAGATAGATAGATACATTTATACATACACAGATACATAGAAAGAAAGATACTAGGTAGATATAGATTTACATAATGCGTCATTACACTATCACGCCATTTTACCACATTAGGACAACAGTACACGCAAAAAATGCGACGGTATTACACTGTAGATACAATGAGGCAAAAATACGAATGGAAAGAGCAGAAACTTGCGGGAAAAGTCATGCATGATCGATGGTTTAATCATGTTGAGAAAATCATTTCTTTGACTTATCTGAGACCTTTCACTTTAACACCTTGTAACTATGATCGGGAGGGTAAGAACTTTATTTACCTAGCGGATCAATCGGGAACAAAATTTCTTGTGAGTGACACAGTGTACTTTAAGCCTGTCGCATGTTCTGGAATTCATCAAGGAGGCAAAGCATTGTATCAGAACCACCCTGGTTCTGGTCTTTTGGTCTTTCACGCATTCCCTATGCAATCGATAAGATGCTGAGATGGGGTTATGCGAGTATTTCGTTTTCTCATCAAAAGGAGACACTTTTTGATGAGAAACTAAACAAAAGATTTATTGAATTTTTTTTTTCAAATTGCAACGTTTTTTAATGCGAGTGTATATACATATATATATATGAATGTGTTTTTATATATAGTTAGATAGATGGATAGATGGATAGATGGGTGAGTAGTTAGATCGATAAATATTTGGTACATATGAGATACATTTACATTATGGGTCATTATTCTATCGTTCCATTTTACCACGTACATTAAGGCAACGGTAAACGCAAAACATACGACGGTATTACACTGCAGGTACAATGAGGCAAAAATACGAATGGAAAGAGGAGAGACTTGTGAGAAAAGTCGTGCATGATGGGTACATCATTTTAAGCAAACAATTCCCTTGACTAATCTGAGATAATTCGCTTTAACATTTCGCGACCGCGATTGGGAGGGTGAAAACTTTACTTGCCTAGCGGATCAATCGAGAACGAAATTTCTCGGCTTGTGAGTGACATCAGTGTACTTTAAAACTCTCTCATGATCAGGGATTTTTCAAGGAAGCAAAAAATTGTACGAGAACCAACCTTTCCAGGGTAGATACCAGAAAGGCCACCTAGTTCCTGTTAAAATCTTGCGTTACAGCCTTGAAAGTGTCCTTGCCACATTCATCTACACCAATTGCGTGCCGCAAATTGCAAGTTTCAACGGAGGTCAGTGGAAAAGGTATGAACAGAGAATAGACAAATACGCCCGGAAAACTTGTTCTCCGAACGGTGGAACCCTTTTCCTAATCACTGGTACATCGAAGGTTAAGTTTTTCTAGAAACGTGATCGTCAAGGTAAAATAAAAGCACCCAAAGGGATGGAACCTCTGCAGTGGTTCCATAACAGCGTGGATGTTAACAAGAATCTCGGACCAAAGATCGCAATTCCAAACTCAATGTGGACGGTGGGCTGTTGTTTGAACTTAAAAAAGAATAAAGTCGTGGGAGCGTTTGGTGTAATGGGTGATAATTCTTTAGACCAACAGCTCTTAAATGAATTTATGATGTCCGAACAAAACGTCGCATATGTTGAAAGCGCCCTTCAATTAGAGGATCCAAATATTAAGTTGTTTCCTAACGGCGACGATTGCTATGAGCCAGAAAAAAACGTTCGATTGGTTGAGGTATGATTTTATTATGTCCCTTGAAAGGAGTAAAGGTAAATTCCCTGACAGGAATCTGAGGGGTATCTTGCATGAAATAACTATATTCAGATCAATGCTCAATTTTTATCATATCTCAATTAATACGTGTGCTATGATCGGTCAATTAAGCGGGCCATACCTCACTGTACGCCTCGCTAAATTCAAAACTTTGTTTAAGTTAAAATCTTCTTCATCTATTTGAACCAGAAAATTTAACAAATATCTTAGTAACTCGTTTTTTTCGGGCTGTGCTGTTAGTTACGAACTCGGTTATAACTGAAGAGGTGTTTAGAGCTTGTATTTCTATCCTCTAAGTTCAAAATATGCATGCTACTTTATCTGTTAAACAATCTATATTATAACGAAGAAGTGGAATCCACGAGTCAGCTAACTGGGATCTAAGAAATTAAACGAAATTTGAGGTTGTCTCAAACATTTTGTCAAAGATTTGATATCTAACTGTACATCCTGGTCTTTTCTTGTTCACTGGATTTTTTTTAGTAATTTCCCAACCCAGTTAAGAGGCTTCGTTCAAATTCGCAGGGAACCAATCCATGTAACTTTTTAGATTTAACCTCTCAATAATTTCTCCATTCGAGTGAGACAGATCCCTTAGATTATTTTTCTCGAGAGTGAGGGTCGTGACAAAATCACATGATCTAATAAACAGCAATCTCCAAATGAGTGCCTGAGCTTAATTACCCGTGATGGATTTATTTTGCTTCATTGCACTCCGCGATTGGTTTATAAACTTGTGCGATCGTATACTACGAGCAGCTGCAGGCGAGCGGGCCTTCGATCATTATTGGCCCTTCGGCACGTGCGTTTCTCCGCCCACAAGAAGATTTGTGACGAGCCTGGGGAAATGTTTGCAGGGAGGGTGTGGCACTTATAATGAGCCTAGACCCCTTGCCTCGCCGGTTTTGTTTTGTTTTGTTTTTTCTCACGGCCTGATACTTACTTTGTCGTGGGTAATAAACGCCCGTACAGAAGTACTGATATTGACGGCCTACTCGCATGCAGTTGCCAATCAATCGACCAATCAGATCAGAGAAAGTACTCAACTCCAATCGCGACTTGATTATCCATGTTTTCAAGTCTCTAATCGTGCCGTTTATTTTCAGCTCTCATAAACCTTTTAAAGTTACTTTGTTCCATTTGAGGAATTATTTTACTCTTGGTCTTACGTCACTTGATCAAAAAACGCTCAAATATCGATTGTGTGATTCCAATTGCTGACAAAACATCGTAATGAAATAGAGTACGAAAACTTCACTGATCACGGTCAAAATTAAATCTTTAGTAGGTGGACATCTGGGAATCATTTCACAGAGTATTCTCACCGAAGGAGGGCTAATTCTATTGTGAATTGAATTATTTAATGGTTAAGATCAAACAAGGATGGTGGCGTGGACCGAGTGTGAGCTTGGAACTTGGAACTTGGAACACTAATGATAATAATAATGATAATAATATAGATTTAATCATCGTAACTTCTGATTATAACTCTTTAGTAAAGTTTTGGAGAATGTCTGTGAAAGAGCTTCTACTTTCACATCGTTTTGCTCATAGTTATCCAAATAAAGGAATATTTTCAGGCTTTTGATCTTATTTCCTCCAAAAAATTTCCTCAACGAAACTCAAGTCAGCGCCGTGACTGGGGATGACATATGTGATAACTTCACATTCCAATTTACTCACCACAATAACGATAGCAATGGCCGCGGTGTGCAGACGCAAGAGAAACTTCATAATGAAGGTAGACTGGAAGCATTTAGAGAGAATGTCCACTAAGACCGAGCGAAAATGAAAATTCGTGGCACATCTCGAAAAATCAAGATTTTTCATATTTTCTCTGAAGATACCCTATAGTGGCTTAAGAAACGTGATAGGATTTTTTTCTAGTAATATCCTTTAAAACCTCCATAAAATGAAATAAAAAAACCGTCACGAGCCAAAATGTCCTGAAAGGCATCCAAAAAATACGCGATTGGTACCTTCCCATAAAATTCGCCCTTTTGCATTCGCATCATAGAAAGAACCGTTTCGTGCTTTCAACATTGCTATTGAAGTCTTTACAACTTGACCTAAATCTTACTCCACTTGAAATTGATATTCTTGTGAGAATAAATGCTGGTCTAAAATGGGGTGGAAAAATTAGTTTCGGGCTTTTTACCAGCGCCGAGTAGGAAGCCTCTTAAAATAGCTGTTATCACAACAAAAGCGTGTCAACCGGAAGTCAACAAATAGCACATTCTCCACACCCGTAAGCGAACGATTATACAATTTTTACATTCTAATTAATCTATGTGGTCGTCAGTAATCCACAGCGCTAAAGAACTGCATTTTTAGATCCTTTGAATAAGATATTGACTTAATATCTGTTTCCGTGACTATTTTATCGCTTGTAGATTAGCCATCTCGGGTAGACATTAGACACCCTGAGCCGGGTCAACTTACATGAGTTTATTCAATTTTCCCAGCTTTTTTTTCTACAACTAATCTATAAGAGCCTTTACAGATCAAAATAATTTGTTTTGCTTCGAGTTTCAAAGCAGTTTCTCCCAAAATGCTCTTTACAGCATTCAAACACCATTTTTGCCGAAATCTCTTATGCAATCGTGATCATATCTGTTAAGTCACGCAATGGTTACGAAATAGATTTTACCACTGGATGTCATGATCTTTTAGAAGCAAAACAAAATACCAAGAAGCCACACAAATAGACGAAATCTAACGTCCCATTATGTAGATATACTTCCAAATTATCAGTACACGCAATGGGAATGTACAGCAGTCAGCAAGTGAGTCCACAGGGAACTTTTTCATGCTTTTGAGAAGCATGGAAAACTGAGACAGCGACACACGTTTTCCCAAATGTGAACATTGCAACCTCTTATACTCGTGTATTTTTCTTTCTTCTTTTTCATGGAAGCGGCGTTTCACAATCGAACTACAAAAGCGTATAGAAAAAAGTGTGATTACGCGATTGTTAGACCCCGAGTTTTTAACTGCATAAGGAACGAGAAGCAGCTAAAAAAGGAAACAGAACATTAAATTACTAATTATGTGTTGTGGGCCATTAGCTGAACTATTTAAGAGGGCTTTCAAGGAAACGAACAAATTGATGACATTTAGGAAAAACGATAGCGACCATTTCATTACATGGACAACCTAGTTCTGAGATTGGGGTGGGAAGAAGAGAAACCCTGGGAACGAGGTTGCGACATCAGTTCATAAATGGTTCCAGTATTAGCGAAACGTATCTCACCTTAAAAGGCTTAAGAGACAGCTACTGGAACAAAATCGGAATCGAGTGAGAACAAGAGTAACCTTTTTTTTCCATCTCAGAAGCACATTTCATTAACACACTTCATTATAATCAGTCGTCGTCGTTAACAATCCTAGAGGGTATACAGGACGGCGACAAAGATTTTTTCCCCATGCTCCCGACGAACTTTACAGCATGAATAAATGAAAGTTCTGTTAGAACAGTTAATTAACATTGGCTAAGCCACTCATCCCTCAACGCTGACATGCGCATTCCTCGCAAAGCGACTGCAGCTTTTCGATGTAGGGCTTGTTGCGCCCAACTGTTACATCTGAAAGGTCAACATCAAAAGAATTCCAAATGTCCTTTAATACAGCAATGGAAAAGTCACTCATCTTCTTCTGGAACGCCAGCTCACACGAATTGTTGGCATCGTAAACAATTTGGTGTTTAGGTGTTAGCTCACAGACAGCTTCACTGACAATCTCGTCCAAACCACGCCTCAAGTGTAACAACTTCGATATCGCCTTGCTGCTCGTCATCCACAAGGGTTTTCTTCAAGGCAAGACGTGAAAAAAAAAACCTACTTTTTGGTTAGCGGTCAGGAATTCGTTACTCTTAAACAACACGTTGCCAGTCGAATCCTTGGCACACATCATTGATCGTGCAACCGCTGCTGGATCTGCCTTACTTCTCCTCTCCAATTCTAAACTTTGCAGTCAGATAGGACCTCTGGTTTTGGGTGACTCACCTGACTTAAGTGCTTAGCCCATTACCTGTCTGTTTGTGTCACTTACGGGCGAGCTGACTGCTCCGACAACCGGTACCAGCGTTGGCTGTCCCTCCAGGTGCTCTGCATACTCTAATGCAGCTTTGTCAAAAAGCGTCTCATGCTCTAGCGCACGTTGGTGTTTGCCACAGTCTAAGTGTTACATTATGTAGGAGTGCTTCAGGAATGACTTACTACATCCTTCTTCTGGGCATGTAAAAAGTGCCTCGTTTGCTGTTGCAGGCTCTTCGTCGGTTTCCGTCTGGTCTCTGGTGGCATGGATTTCACTTGGATGTGTTGTGGTAGTCCGCTCTTTCTCGACGGAGGAGAAAGAGCTTGGGTGCGCCAGGAGTATACTACCATTGACGGCAGAATATCTGGTGATGGGATCTCAGCCTTTGGAGCAGATATCAGTTTCCCAGGTACCACGCCGTATGCTCTCCATACACGGATTCCCTCTATGGTGAGCTCTATATTTGAGAGTTTACTCACACCATCAATTTTGCAAGTGACCATTGGAGGGTTTGTGATAGACTCGCAGCGGGTGACACTTACGGAAGCCACTCCACCGGAAGAAAGAATAGCCTCAACCATCTGCGCGAGCTTCTTCTTCGATGCCAGAGTGTAAGTGAATATGCATGTGTGACTTTGTTAAGGCTGCCTTACGATCACTAGCTCCTTTTCCACACCAGGGATCTGAAAAATCCAATCGTTGGTAGACCCGCTATGGTAGCAGCCAGCGTTGTCTTGGCTTCAGATCTGGCATGATGGTCTTGAGTTGTTTGATAACGTCCGCCATGACTGCGAGGACCGCACATTTGTCTTGAGTGCACCTCTGGAAGATGTGAGCGAAGGTTAGCATTTGAAGACGTTCGCTAACCTCTCTGAGGGCTACGCTGATGTGCCAAGAAATGCCACGTTTGCAAAACCAACCGGTTTGGCTTTCTCGGCAAATATTTCATAGCCCAGTATAACTAGCACTGACGACTCTTCTAATGACTCGAGGATATCGATCCTTCCAGCATCTTGATTTGAGGAGCGTACTATGTGAGCCCTCCAGGCATAAATGTTTGTTATAACTTGCTTTAAAGTAAACGAAAGTTCCTCCTTGACTTCGGGTAGCAGGTTATCTGTCTGGGCGATCATTGCTGATTCTATTTCGCTGAGAGATGACATTAGTTGGTCGTTGCGATCACAAGTGTCGTCATGATGATGGCTGCACTGAGCTTGAAAGGCAAGCTACTTTGGGTCGCTCAACGCAAACAATCTGCAGTGATCGGCCACAGTAGAACCCTGACACGTGTGAACCTATAATACACACAAAACAAATTACACACGACAGTTGACCAGACCACAATGCAGTGCTCATACGTTTTGACGGGCCTGGGTGCCATGTAATTAATATACACGAAAAAAGTAGTCATTGCGCAACTCTGAAAAATAATGGAAAGAAAAAGAAACAAATTTTCCAGCAATATTTGCGATCTAAAAGCAAAATTACAGGACAACTTTTTATCTGACAAAAAAATTCAGCTAGGCTCAGATTGAAGCCTGCCTCTCTCGTAAAAGGGTATTTTCGTTCACACGGGTGCATGAGCTTATTCGGCAGAGAAGCACCTTCGTGTCAAACGTGTCTTCCGCCTTTAGAACTGTTAACGTGTTTGATAACGTTATAGAATGAATATGAAGAACATTTGCCTTGTAATCTCTTTTGAGGTAACGCTTTCCAAGTCGAAGGCGACTCTGTATATCTTTCGTCCAGCCCATCATGCCTTTTCCCGTGTCTCCAAGTCTTTCTACGACGTCGGATAAGTCTTGAAATGCCTGCGATCCTGCAGAACTAACGTAACCTAAGCTTGAAGTGACTTTCAAACAGAGGCGGGACAAACAGCAAGGATACGCAGAAGCGTACTTCGCCTTAAGGGCTTGAAACTCATCCTGTCACAGTCGGCCAAATATTGTTTGACCACTCTTTCAGGAATCATCACGTTTGATATCTTTATAGTTTCTTTGTTGCTAAGCGTTATGGATCTTTCTCCGAATTGTTATCAAGGCCTCACTCGTAAGGACTTTACTGGTCCACCTCTTCCATAATGAGGTAAGGCAATGGCGTTTGGCGTCCGTAAATCGATAGTTGGTCAGACAAGGAATATAACGAAGGAGTTTGGTAAAGCGCACCTTATCTGCCATGATGGAAAGTATTTGGCGACGCTTCTCCCAAGTGTCGGAAGCCTAGTAACATTGGGCAAGTGCCTCCATCAGCGTCACGTCCACCCTGGCGGCGCACCACATCTGAGGAACAAAGTTGGTGGAACGAGGGGCTTGCCCCTTGTAGTGTTGTCTTTTAATACAGCAATCACACCTTTTCCAGCTTTCCGTGTGTAATAACGCTTGGTTCTATCATATTCTTTTGTTACTCATACCATTTGGTTCAAACAATGGCTTAACATCAGTTTAAAATGATAGCATTCTCTTTTTTAGCTACATGCATGTGAAGTACATTGCATACACCTTCAAAACAGGGGCATTAACTTATTCCTCTTTTTAACTCGTGAATTGCACGCATGCGCAAGAGCGAGTTCTAGATATGATGTGGAGAATGGCACTCGCCCACTCGCTCGCTCGCTCGCTCGATTGGTCGATCCCTGTAAACTTTTTTTCGATTTTAGGCTTTTGAGTGCATTTGATAGTTTTTGGCGAGTAATAAACAAACAAAATGGCAACCTTTGTTGGTAAGAATGATGGTGCGGTGAAAAAGAAGCAAGTGATAATCTTAAAAGAGTTTTTTTTTTTCGTTTTAGTTTCAACAAGCGGCACCGGCAACTGGCAGGCGTGCGAGGATTCACACTGAATTAAGAGAACAACCTTCGTTTTTCATAAAATTGCAATTTACAATTCTTGAACTTGAAAACAATCCGAAGATTCATTAAAAATATCATTTACTCCGAAGCGCTCGGAGTTTACAGGTGTTCAAAGGCTTTTTCTGTTATGGTGTGAGATTGGGGCAAAATCGATCATTACATTTCGTATCGTGTGTTTTTCTGTGTGAAGCAACAAAAGGTGACGGCGTCTGACGAAATTACAGGTTAACACGAAAGTCAAATAACACATAAACAAATAATTTTGGCTACCGATTTTCAGTGAATTTTTAAAGAACAATTTTCTTTTAAGTTTCAAGACAATTTGAAGATTCAAAATAAATATTACGTACTAAAATGCGAAAATTATACACCACAAAACTGATAAACAGGCCTGAAATGAAATTCTATCTTGTTCTAGATTATGCGTTGCCTAGCACTTGACCAAAATCTACCCAGGCGGAAATCCAAAATGAGGGTGGCAGTCTGTGCTTAGGTATCTCACTCAAAACTCGTTCCCGTTTGTCCCATATAATAAAGAGGGAATTATTAATGTTTTCATTAGGACAATATTGCCTTGATATTCCAACATTTACAATGATAGACAATAAATTTCACTTTTGACCCACATTTACTTCCAACATTTTCTTTTGAACCAGAAACAAAAATGATGTAAGTTTAAAACACATGACATCATCCACCCTTGTCAAATGTAATAGCATGATCATTTCAGTTGTAATGCCTTCTTATCCCAACGCTACTTTGTTTCTTTGCTACATCAGCGAACACTGAACTACTGCTCGTACTCTAAATATGACAATCAACCACAAAATTCCCTAAACCAGATAACATTAAACATAATAAAAAAAAATCATGTAAGTCATCTGTAAATTCACGAGTTTGCTCACAGAGCACTTTGATTTTGATTTCTTGTAATTTTATAGTTGCACGTAATATACTGTTATTACTGTTGAATTTCAATGTTAAACGTCAATAAATGCCTTCCTATAAAAACACCTGTTAGGCAATAATTCCACACCCCTCCTCCTCTTATCGTATTATATTTAAAAGACGCCCGGGGCGTTAATTAGGTCGTTTACGCCCCATCTCTCTGACAATCAATATGTTATCTAAGCGCTGTTTAATATCGACCTGTGCAATGGCTTCCTTTTTAAAGGGTTCAGTTTATTACAGTTTTTGAAATTGCGGTCTGAGTAAAATCCCAACATTTCAATTGCTCCTTGACAGTTTTATTGACAAACGCTCTAGAAAATATCTATAAACATCAGTTTAACCGGCGAAGCTAACACGAAAGAGTTGAAAATTTATCTTTGTACGAAAACGAACAAATGAATACATAATTAGGCCTCTTGCCTTAAAAGAAAGCGCCTTCGATAAAATTTCATGAGATCAAAAACTTTAATTATCTCTTTTATTAGCTAAGAATTGTTTTCTGTTAAACAACGTTTTGAAGGATTTTAAATAGTGGATTTATCTATCTGTGAAGTCGATCTTCACCACAGATGCACGTACTTGCAGGATTTCGAAAAGAACATTTAAGCGCAAACGAACGCTCTAGCAAATGACTGTGAACGGTCACATCAGTTTAGCAAGCGAAGCTAACACCCGAGAGTCCAAAATATATCTTTGTGCGTGTGAAGTGTAAATAGAACTCAGTTTACGAGGAAACGATTGTAACTCAAATATTAAACTGGTTTCTCTCCATTGCCCAGCTTGCAGTACGGGTGGGAAATTCAAGACTAGCTTTTGCCTTTATTTTGAAACCGATAAATAGAAAAACGCTACACTCAAGAAATCAGCAATCATCTTAACCAGAGAGTGCGTTTCATCGTAGCATGTTTCATGTAATACATAAAATCAATTTTAAGGAGTGTTTCCACAGACGTAAATCTATCACGCCTTTTGGATATGTCCTTGATATTCTCACTCAGTGAAACGATGTGGCTTGATGAAAAAAATCACGTTTTGAAATTAAAGAGAGATCTCAAAATCATTTTTATCGCAGAATTACAGTAAGGGAAACCCTACCCACCATTAATTGTTCAATTTCAGCCGTGTCTCTGATGTGTTTCTATCCTCGACGAAATCTTCTTTAAAACTGATTTGTAATATATTTTCTTAGGCTTTAATATTTAATCTTCATTTGAGGGGGTCGGATTTTTTTGTTTACCATATGAAGGAAATAAAATATTGATGACAGCTATCAAAGTTACTGTCCACATTTGACTGAAAATGTGTCAAGTTCACATTTAAGCTAGAGAATTTTAGTTGTGTCATGACGAAATATGCCTCATCCTCCGTAAGGCTCTATAATACTATTATGACCACCCTTCTCCTCCTCATCGGAAGTTAATTGGCAGTCAACTTACCCCTGGAAAACCGTGTGATCCCCTCAAAAAATTCCCCTCCCTCAGAGTAGGGGAGACGACTTTGCACCACCCATATCAGCCTAGGTAGGATGACCTTTTTTTGTAGAGCTATGTCGCGGAGAATCTTATTCAAATGTCTATCTTTAGCAGGGACGCTTCTCAAGAGATCTACTAGACCAGTTTAGTGGACGTTGTCTCTGAAACAACATCGCCATCACCCAAAACACAAAAACAAACAAACGAAAACAGGAATTACTAGCCATGTACTCACATGGTTATCTGCTGGCACGCTTTCCATGATACTTGTGCATGTTCAGCGGTAGCGGCAGATGCCGGTGCGATTATTTCTGTTTGAGTCCCTCGGTCACATTTAGTGTTGCTGCATCTAGTCACTCTGGATTTTACTGAACTTCTTTCTTGTCTTTCCCTGTCTTCATGGCTTGGAGAAAAACTCAATGCTCCAGTATCTTTTGCACTGGCCGCAATGGAGGGCTTTCCAATGATCCCTGACTGAAGTTGTGTTTTAAGCATGTTTTTGCCAACAATCCCACGTATCTCGCCTTGTAGGTCATTAAGTGGAAGAAGCAAGGCTAGGCAACAAGAAAGGGACCATTTTGGATTTTTGCGCCACTCTTTGAAGACCTGATGTAAGTATGCCAAGTACTGAACTAGGAAGAAAATGATTGATCAGAGAATTAAACTTTCTCTGTTTAACTGTAAAAATCTAATAAGGTGTGGAATTACAAACCATAGAAGCCTGTAACGTAGTTTCAATTTTTAACCAAATAAATTGAGCTCTATAGAAAGACTAAACTCTTATTGTGCGTTTTATTTCAATGGTTAGTTGCTGTTCAAATAAACTCGAGATACGATAAGGCTACCTTTAATGTGAATGATATGACACTACTGTGGTTAATATTTCGGACAACACAAAGTAACATACAAAAGTTGCAGTTGAGTTTCTTTCCATGAAATTGATGTTTATCTTACCAACAAGGAGGCCAATCACCAACGTATTCGCCCCAATAATCAGTATTTTCATTGCCAAAGCGTCCTTGTGATGGTCCGCCATGTTTAATATATTCTCAGTCGGAATTCTGCTCACAGCACCGATACCCAGATTTACAAGTGTAACGGCAAGAGAAGTGGACATCAGTCTGTTCTCAAAAGTGTCTTGCATGGGTTTGATCCAGCAGAAAAGCACTGCATACATACCGGCAACAACCCAGGCCAATCCAATGAAGGATCTGCTTTCTTGACCCACGAGAATGAGGCCGCACGTAAGAATGAATTTGCGGGACATTTCAATCAGTTCCCAGTACCAAGAGCAAGGTTTGTAATTTTCGAAGAGAAATCGCAATCCGTCAACAACTTCTGGATGAGAGCCATTATCACTGTCTTTCTTGGTTATGATTGTTCGCCGATGCCTCCAAAGTGCAACGAGAGAAAGAGCAGGTAAAGCAATAATGTATGCAGCTGAAATATAAGCTACGATCACAAGATGATTGTAATTTGCTCCTTGGCATTTTATGCTGTAATCTACTTTAAGGTACTCGTCACATAACTCTTCTCTTTTATCTTTGCAGAGTTTCTGGCAGGCGAACGGCATAACACTGGCTGTCCTCGAACAGGTGCTTAGGTATGTCACGTACAGGAAGAAAAAAGCGTTTCTGTAAAGAAGAACTTTCCCCTGTGAAATTTTGCTTGCCCTTTCGTCCTCCTCCAGTCCCTGTTTTCTTGAGATCATCATATACCAAAAACCATAGATCACACACGAACCAACAATAACCATGGCATTCATTGACAAGAGCATAAACAAATCTCCAAAGGCATCCACGTGTAATTTGTGATAAAGGCAGTGAACCGGTGCTACCTGAAGCAAATTCATCTGTAAAATTCCTGAATATTTGGACACAACCTGCAATGAATCTGGCCATTCAATGAACGAGAACACATCTAGCAAGCCATGAGTGACTTGATAAAAACCAATCAAGATCTTAAGCTTTGACAACAAATTGTCAAAACAAGAGAGTCCCAGGTCCTTTGAAAGATTATTTTTCTTTCTCCAAACTATAAGGGTCAAAAATATCGCTATAATAGCAGCAATGAGAGAGAGTTGTCCTGCAATCCAAGCCCGTGAAGGACATTTTTCGCAAGAGTGAAATTGTTTGTGGTACCCTGGATTGCATACAGCGCAAAGCGGACCTTGATAGCCTTCTCCGCATGGTGAGTCCAAACCACCTTTGCAAGACTCCTCTACTTGACATCTGTATGGTGTTGGTATTGCATAAGGATACTGCACTGAGAAATCATCCAATGCAGGTAGCTCCCGGGCGAGATTTTTCATGAAATATTCATAGCGATGTTTATAGGACTCGTTCCGCCATTGCCACCAAAAGCCAGGTTTTAGTGAGGCGTACTCATCTTTGCATAGCAGCCCGCTTCGGCCACATGTAAGACACTTGTCGAAGAGATGAGTTCTGTAATGGCCTTCCAAGCAGGGACAAGCACGATGTCCAGCGAAAAAGTCGGTTTCCGTTCCTGTAAAAATCCAAGATTGCATTATTAATCAATCAAATCTTACTCACTCCTACCTTCAGTTAGATAAAGCTGGAGCTCTAAACACCAGCTAGACTAATGATGTCATATTTAATTATCATTGAAAAAAAAAGTAGGATCAAAGTCTTGAACCTCGTTTTCGTATTATTTATCAGCGCAGGGTGGAAAGGATTCTCTCCTGGACTTTGAGACCCGATGTTCTTGCAAATATTGATTGAGGGGAAGATCAACTGATAGGGTCACCTATAAACCTTGGGGCGTCAAATAGTACCCTTAAGTGAAAAAAAAAGATCTTCAAACCAACCATACACAATGAAGCAAACGCAGGGAAGGGTTTCGCGACATTCGATTCTTGCCTACGTGCTGGGTTTGTTTCCAAAGATAAATTCGGCTGTTCTAATTCTAATCATTTTTCCTCATTCTTTCCAGGCTTCTAGAGAGCATTTGATTATGTGTGTACACACTGATAGCTTAAAACCCGTTGGTGACGTCAAAAAGCTCATGTTCGGTTATTACCATCAGGACATGTCTTGCAGTCCAGTACAGATTTTCCAGGTTTTTTGTCATACGCCACGTAAGAACCATTTGGACATTTCTTACAGCCGTCTGCAACATAACCAAGAGTGTCGGAGTAAAAACCACCTGAAAGAGGAACATGTCAAAGTTCCAGTTGAGGTAATGAGTGGTTCCAAGTACATTTTGATTTTATGTGAAAATAAAAATATATACCGTCAACGTACCTGTAACTTGGTGGAATAAGAAGTTTCCACCAGCTTCAAGGTTGAGACTTCGAAAACAAATAGTTAACCTTCTAATATAGCTACCCTGCAAAGCTGCCTCTGCGGGAATTTTCTCCCAGCACCAACAATCATCGTTTACTTTGGTACGAAGTCAAATTTTTGATCAATTTTAGTTTCATTGATAGAGGTAAAAAAGTTCCTTTGCAAGTCATTTTTCCTAAACTGAAATAGTTGATGCTTTGGACAGAGACTGTTTTTCAGTTATATACTGAAACCTGAAATCCTCTCTCGCACCCGCGTCATAAATTGAGACAGCCTTTACCTCCTTACACTTTTATAGCCCTTTAGGCTTTATTCAAAATATATTGTTGTAGTTACTGACTCTTAAGATAAAACGACCCAGCGGACTTTAAGTATTAAAGCTTCCCCCGAAAGACTTGTTTATATACAAGCAAGAAGTGGTTCATAAGATGGTCATTCCTAGACACATGTACCAAGAAATTAATCGCTTTCACCGTTTCTTATTGTGACCTAAGATACATCGGGTTCTTACAAACGTCCAAACTATAACATACCAGGAGAGCAATCAACGCACTTCCAGCTTCTTGTCCCCAAAGACTTCGAAAATGATCCCAAAGGACATGGAAGAAATACAACGTGTGATTTGTTTTCAGTTTCGGTGAAACCCATACTGAGTAGTGCTGGCTGAAGGGAGTTGTGTTCACTACTGTAACGTTTAACGACAATAGCTTCATCGTAGGAATAAAGAGAGTTCCTAGGAGTGAAAATGATAACAGAAGAATTTTTGGAAATATTGTAGTATATTTACATATAAATATATCATTGCTTAAGCTCGCGTGACTATATCATTCTTGACTTTATCAGACTATACCAGACACTAATACCGATGACACTGGTAACTGATTCATATATAATTTCTACTACTTCTAATTTAAACGCTCTGCTTTTTCTCTCAGATCGGTATAGTAAGGGTCCAAAAATCCTACATTTGAATATCAAGTCCTTTTAAATATTCCTACTCTCCCTTGCTCAGCTGCTTGTCCTAAATTAGAGTTACATATAAAAACTACTTTGTATGTGATATGATGTTATGCGTGTACGCTATCAAAACATTCATCCTATACTAACAAGTATATTGTGACTTTCCCTCTTGGAATGGAATAATACATGGTTCTAGCTGTTCTATTCCTTGCAACACTGCAACAGAAATTAAACAATGTCTATCGGCTGAAAATCTAAATTCAAATGAAATAAATCAACATTAGCTATCCTTAGTTCGAAAAGCTACTCGTTTTATGTTTTTTTTTTGTTTTGATGTGTTTTGTTTTTTCCTGAAAGCATCAACTTATATTGCATAGTGAGAATACTTATGGGCTCGGCATCATATGTCAGGGAGCAGGGGAGAATTGAGGAACGGACTCTTAAACTTTTCATACCCTATCTCGTACTCAATAAATGGAAATCATGTGAGTTTGAAGACAGTATTTATCAGTGCTTAATGTTGCTCCATAAGGTGACTATTGTTGCAGCCCATAAAATTGTAATTTCAAGTTTGAGAAAATGTAATTATTATTTAAAACTCTTCAACAAAGATAGAACAAATTATCACCGGCCATTATTGCAATGATGTTTGTTGGTTATCTTTTTAGCTACTTAATGCAAATGCTGAACGTTTGATTATGTCGGATACGTCACAGTTTGAAATTCATAGAGTGGAGGCCTGCGAATGAGGCAGATGTTAATGTCTTTAACGTCGTCCGGAGGAGAAAGCTGTAAAATGGAAGAAGAATAACAAGAGCTGAGATCATCTTACTACAGATTTGGCACAGGTTCAATGCACTTCAGACCTTAACTTGGCGATATATGTGATCAGATTTTGTTTTTCTCGTTCTCATCGGTTTTCAGTCCTTCTTCATGATCTGATCAGCAAATATTAAACTTGAAGAAGTCCTTGAATGAGTAACACCTAGATAGAATATCATTCTAGACAAATTTAAAACCTACAGTGTAAATTTCACGCTGAGGGACTCAAGGCGAAAGGCCTCCCGCTCGATAATCTCAAGAGGATTATCAGATAAAGTTCTACAGGAATAAAATGAGGACGATTAATATGTAGCAGTGAAAATCACAGTGGAATATTTCTACGTAAAAAAATTGTAACGAATCCGATTTTCATCGGACACCCTCTATAAAATGACGGTTGCTAAGGTCTTGATTTTGTCTTGCCATATTTACTATAAAATTAATCGGTATTCTGTGGAGACCAAAATTAGCACTTTTCGACCCAATTTAGGGTATTTTGTAATCTTGTAGAAAAATTTCACAATTGCAATTAGTCTGATGAGGTTTTAAAGAACATTTTACATAAATTTTAAAAAAAAAATCTGCTTGATTGCCGACCATGCCCGACTGCTGGCCTTGTAGCGTATGCATAAATCAATTTGTTGTATGTGACAGTGTTGTATGTGACAGCGTACTTTGCTGTTGGCCCTGGACAGTACCTGCTAAGAAGGATTGGATTTTATTAACAGCTTTATAAATTCAGGAAGAAAATTGGAAGTAGTCACGAGTAAAATTTAGGATTAAAATAGTATGTGTGTTTTTAGAAATTGCCCGAGTCGGTCATTGACAAGGCCAATTTCTGCAACACAGTTGATATTAATCCTGAATTTGCGTATAAATATGTGATTCGACGCCATCTTGGAGTGACAACCACACATGGCCTCGATCTCATGCGGTAATCGAGACTCACTTCGGTATTAATACTGCAAGATATGAAGTTAAATAGCAACCATTTGATGGAATGAAAACGAGTTAATGCAAATCAGAACTGTGAGCTAAGCCACCATACGTTGTTCGTAGATTGAATTATGGAATGGGTTTTATTACGCAAAAAAAAATCTAATCCTATGCTGAATCGAACGCACTTTATTTATCTAAAATTTTATTTTATCAAGAAAGTCTTAAACGCACGTTGTTGCGTCAATGAACTGTAAAACGCACCAATACTCTGAAACATGTTAAGCTTACTGGCCACTAAGCTGTACGGCAACAAAAACAGGCAATGAACGAGCTCCTTGATTCCATAAAAGCGAAGACATTGTGAAAGCTTCTTTAAATTTGGGAATGATACTCATCAGTTTTGTGATAGAAAACTGGGTTTCAGCCATAAAATTTTGTGTGCAATCTTTTTTCAGCTGCTGCCTTTGTGATGGTCTATCTGGTTCTACGTGTATCCAAACCCTTCTTTTCTTCAGTAGTTGAGCTTATGGAATGACTGTTAAAAACACTCACAGTAGGCCTAAATGGGTCACGTTGTAAAAGGCTCTGTAAGGAATTCTCCTCAAACGGTTCCTGTTGAGAAAGCTAACCGAAACGGCAAGACACTCACTGAAGGAATAAACACTATTTTTGTCAGAGACGAGAAAGTGTCTGATTAAAAATTGTAGTAAAAAACGAGGTTGTTTGTTTTTCATTGCCTGAAAGGCAAAGTTTGCATTCCTTTCAAGCGCATTAAAAGGTAGTTAAACGACCAATAGCAAACTTGTCTACCATCAAGGACAACAGTACATAGCGTTATTAAATCTGCGTTTTAAACTGTATTTTCTGAATTACAGTGTATTATTATTTTAGTATTTTTGACGAAGGCTGAAAAAATAATACACTACTGTGTTTTCGTAAGTATGATTAAACTGATGGCCTGAGCGTTTGTCTTTTAATAATGGTTGTTTATTATCATTTAAATGTGGATTTTGAAGCCTTCAAAGTGAAACCCTTCAAAGACATGCTCCATCTCAATCTGCAACTTAATTTACTTTGAAGCGGGAATTTTGTTGATATTAAATCGCACAAACCAATGAAAAGAAGTAGAGAAATTAATCAAGAGAAAAAAAAATAAATTGAGTCACCAACATTTTGCGCAAAGAATTGAAAGGCACACCAAACGCATTGCCGGGGAAGAAGGTAAGTTTATTCCAAGAAAAATCCCTGTAGAAACGAATACATAGAACAATCGAGGTTATTAAAGTCAAATTATATGACCAATATACACACAAAGGCTTACTATGGGATCTCAAGTCGCCGTAACTAAAAAAACAAAAGTTAGAAAATGTTTTTCTTCAAAAATAAGGCGATGCAGGCGACCCAGTGTGACTCAACAAGGAGACTTAATTTACACAAGCAGCGATACAATTTTGCAAATTCACGAGCCACATATGCATGTACCTGAGAGATTTCTAAAACCGTCACACCTTATGACTCGCGTATTTTGAACATAACACAGTGCAGCTGTGATCAAAAATTCGATAAGCTTCTCAACACACGACAAGACTAAGGTTCAAGAAAAGATGTTGGTCAAAATTATAGTTTTCACAAATGTCCTGACCAGAGCTGGATCTATTTTTTCTCATACTTTTCTTGAGAAATAGTTTCTTTGACCGAGGTACCGCAAGGTTCAAGTTAGCAAGTGTTCAAGTTATCAGAAGTCGACTGTAGATGTTTAAAAATCATGAACCAATGGGTAGGTTAATAAATAAAATGGTAAATTCGAACAAAGTAAATGAATCCAAGTGTATATTCCACTCGAGACCTGATGGTCGACATTCTACCACGGAAGGAAAATTACACATGATTGGTATTAGTTACTGTTAGTGCTTACAGGAATTCCAGCTTCCCAGAACTCGGTAAGCCAGGTAGAGAGGTAATAGAGTTGAAAGATATATCCCTGTTAAAATGTTCAGAATTTGATGCAAATAAAATAACTTATTAACCGTAGGAAAATTTGCACTCTTCAATTGGTTCATGATTAGTTCAAATTCAAGTTTCTTAAAGAAGCTGGCTAGAGTATTCTTAAGCTCTCGCCGGCTACATGTATATTCAAAGCGCTCAAAACCAACTTTCTTCCTTCGCATTCAAACGAGTCTCACTCAGGCTTTGATCAAAAGATTGAAATAGTGAGTGTAGCATACCAATCGCTATGAACATTCCAACGAAATTGAGAAATCCAGTTTGAAATTTTTCGCGGGGAGGAGAATTTCTGAACATAGCCGGTTTGCGTTTGGGAAAACTATTGCCAGCCACCTTAAGTGTGAACTACTTTCTACAAACAAACAAAAAAATTTTCATCACAAAACGAAAAAAGAGACGAAAAACGGAAAAAAGAAGAAAGACGCAGAGCTACTGTCATATAATATTTGAATCCCTATTCCTGTCCTCAACGAAAAAATAAAGGCCTGCCATTCATTACTGAGAAAACCTCCCAAGTTAACTTCCTAAGCTAAATAACTTTTTAACGCACAGGGTTCTCAAGTTGGTCAAGCTGACAAACAATCCCTCAGATTTTCTATATGGTTTGATGATAGATACCCGTGGAAAAATCAAAATACAGCAGTATTTTGTGGATACCCTATATACTCTCTTTGATAGCTGTAAGGACAAATGTATTAACGATTTCTTGCTGAATCCATTTGGAGTTTTAGCTGCACCCAAGCACTCGGTCAAAAACTATTTTCCTCGATAAAAAAAGACCCACCAGTCAGAACTAAGAAAATCTCGCAAATTTATTAATTAACTAAATAAGATGGTAGGTAACCATCTTTTTTTTTTTTTTAACGCACAGGGTTTCCAGGATAGTCAAGTTGGCAAAAAAATCTCTTAGGTAGATTTGTTATGTGGTTTCACAATAATGGAAACATCAACATATTTTTTAACGTTTTTTGTCACTTGCTTTGAGACGTTATTTCTTCTTAGAGCCTACACTGGCTCTTGTGTAAATGCTCTTTTTTTGTTTGTTGCTTTTTTAGCTAAATTTCAGCAATGAATTAAAAATCGCCATCTTAGTTAAAAACTATTTTCCTCACCTCCTAAATAAAACAAAAGGCCTACCAGTCAGTACTGAGAAAATCTTGCAAGTTCATTAGTTAATTAGATAAGCTGGATAAACATCTTTTTTTCTACGCACAAGGTTCGCAAGTTGGTCGAGTTGGCAAACAATCTCTCAGGTAGATTTGTTATGTGGTTTGAAGGCATTTTTCTGTTGAAACATCGACATATTTTTGTTGTTTACTTTGGTAAATAATCGTATAAGTTATTTGTGAAGCGGCACAAAAATTGCACCAGAAAAAAAACAGAGAGAGCGACTTCATTGTATTGATTGTCGTCATAATCAAGTTTGAGGAAAATTGTTTCATTTCAATAAAAAAAGCAAAACCTGGCGTCAGTTATGGATTGATTATCACTAATGTGGAGTTTCAATCCAAATGACTAAAACAAAATGCAAAAACTAGAGCATCAGAATATCAATATCCTTCACACAGGAACTGTTAAACTCTCAAATTATTAAAGTTTTAGCAGACAACAAAGCTGGCACTGACAAACCAACAGAAATTGACGGGTAGGTAAAATTTGCATAAATATTAGAGCCGACCGATGCAACCTTCAGCTACTTAAGTTTATCAGAACTCGTCTGTATCAATTATATCCATTGTTAGGTTGGGATCAAATTAAGCGAGAATTGACGGGAGTAAACTAACTAAGTTAAGTTTGCGTCCCTGATTTGCCACAATGAAAAAGAAAAGAGAGCCTCGTGCTCGTTTTTGAAATAGCACTAACAAACAGAGACAAACTCATATTAAATCACAGCCATTCAAGGTTGATCAAGTTGTCAAACAGTTCCTCGGTTAGAAAAGCTATGTCATTATTCGGCACTATCCCGTGAAAACATCGACTTATCAGAGTAAACTTTTCTATTAGTAGATTTATTCATTTTTTGCGGTTGGTTATTCCTCTGAAAAAGTATCTGTCCCGATATTTTTCTTAAACCCTTCCTATTGTTTTTTTCGCCGTTGTTGCTGTTGTTGTTTATATTTTCTCGTATGACAACGTTAAGTTTTGAAATGAAAAAGGGCGTCCTCGAGTCGTTAAGGAGCATCAGTTAAATTCGTATTTCCAAAGCAGCACTTACCAACTAGTCCTCCGGGAAAAAAACCATTTTGTTTCCCTCGAATTCAATGGATTATATTTATATATTAAATTATAAACCAAAGAAAATCATGTATTATAAGAGAAAAAGCTACCATTTTTTTTAATGTGCCCACGCTAGTCACCTATGAAATTATGCATCTTAATCTAAAAGTCCGACTATACAGAAAAAGCCGCCATTCTTTTAATGTGTGCGATAGTTGCACAGTAAGTATGTGCAATGTAAAAATGCGAAATGTCCTCATAAAGGGCACAAATTACACCACCAAAAGAATAATCATTAAAATAAAAAGCCACCAAGACGACGGCCGGATGCTATTATCATCATTATTCTTTGGCTCGATCAAAATGACTGCTTTAAATAAAACATAGAGCAAAATTTTAGTTCAGTAAATGTACGTATCCTCAATGTTGTTTAGTTTGAGCCTTAGAGTTGTCATTATTATCTAAACTAGGCTGATCCTTGGCTCTTACAGACAAAGCCTCACAATTTATTGGAATAGCTAAACAAAATCGTGTTAGCCCACAGCCTATCCAGGTTGATCAAGTTGTCAAAGAATCCCTCAGGTAAAAAGGTTGATTATGAGCCTCCAGTTCCCTGTAAAAACATCGACTCTTTCAAGTAGTTTTATTTAACAATTAATCTATTCAAGTTTCCTATGAGTTGATTTTTTTAAGGTTGTTTACTCCTTTGAAAAACAACCTGCGATGATCATTTTTTGTTTTTCAAACTCAACCTATTGGTTTTTTCTATCACATGACAAGACACAGTTTTAACGGGAGTTTTAGAACTTCAGGGGCAGCGGTTCTTTGTAGATAGCCATATAATCTTTATAATCTTAGGATAATGATATTTGGACCACATGCTTACAACGCCTTTCTGAAATATTGTTAATTTTTCTTACATGAAGAATGGGTTTGTACTTTTTAATAGAAAAAGGGCCACCGGGTCTATTTGCAAGCAAAAAGGACGATTTACTTTTCTAGAAAAATCAGACTATAGAAGAAAAGCCGCCATTTTGTTAATGTGCACGCTAGTTGAACAATAAGTATGTGTACTGTAAATTGCGAAATGACCCTATAAGGGCACAAATCACACCACAAAAGGAAAAGTCACCAACACGATGGCCGGATGCGATTGATCATCATTATTCTTGAGTTCGATTAAAAATTAGTGCTTCAAATAAAATAGAAAGCGAAATTTGACGTCAGGATATGAGCTAATCCTGACTATTGCTAAGTTTGAGCCCAAGAGTTTCCACTTTAATCTCAGCCAGGCTGATCCTTGATTTATAGAGGAAGGCCTCTTAAATTTTCAGATAAGCTAAACAAACTCGTGTTAACTCACTGGTATTGCAGGTTGATGAAGTTGTCAAACAATCATTCAGGTGAAAATGTTATATTGTTGTGGTTTTTTCTTTGTTGTTGTTGTTGTTTAAACTCATGGATGATCATATCTCCTTCTTGAGAACAGTCCATCGACTTTATGATAAGGGGCTGTCGAGTAAGACGTTCTGACCAAAGCTTATTCAAAAATGAGCTTTCGGTTCAATTTAAATAATATTGACCAGGACTCTGAGGACGCTTATCCAAACTGCGTCTACTAGGCATGCAAACGAATATTTCATCGAGTCTGATGTCACATAACAGGAAAAAGTTTTAGAACACATTTTAGGGCTTGTTAAGGAGCAGAAGTTCTTTACAGATAGCCATATAATTCCAATAATTTTAGGACAACAATATCTTGAGTACTTGCTAAAAACGCCTCTTCAAAGTATTGCTCATTTTTCCTACATTGAGAATGGGTTTGTACTTTTTAATCGAAAAAGGGGCTACAGCTGGTCAAAGTTTTTCCCTGAAATTCTCGCACAACTACTTCAATCTAATACGCGACATTTTCTTTAACATCCATGTAGAAATTACCGATGAAATTGGATTAAGTTTGTTATTTAAACGGTCCCTTCCTATCACGAGGTGTCTTTTAGACACCTTACCAGAAACAGATAGAATTTCATCATTTTTTTTGGGAACATCAAGACTGTCCTTGTATGCAAAATGCTCAAGGGCGCCTTTCACATAAAGCAAACAAACATACGGCGGCTAAATAAGCTAGATAAACTCGAGTTAGCTCACAGCTCTTGCAGGTCAATCAAGTTGTCAAACAATCCCTCAGGTAAAAAGGTTATACTATTAGCCTCCAGTTTCCTGTAAAAACATCGACTCATTTATTTTAATGATCAATTGATCCATTTTCTTTTATTATGAATTGATATTTTTACAGTTGCTTATTCCTCTGAAAAGCAACCTGCACCTTTCATTTTTTGTTTTTCAATCGAAAAAGGGGTATTTCCTTCAATCCAAAAAAAAATAAAACACATATTCGGTCACCGCGCCTGTTTGCAAGTAAAAGGAGAGTTTGTTTTTCTGAAAAAAGTGACTATACAGGAAAAGCCGCCTTTTTTTTTTGATGTGCACACTGGTTTCACAGTAAGTATAAGCAATGTAAAATTGCCAAAAAGGCACAAATTACACCACACAAAAAAATAACCATTAAAATAAAAGGCCACCAAGATAACGGCCGGGTGCTATTCAGCTCATCACTATTCTTGGGTTCGATTAAAAATGACTGCTTTAATTAAAACATTAAGCAAAATATGACGTCAGTAAATGAACTTGTCCGCGCCATTGTTAATTTTGAGCCATGGCGTTCTCCCACTAACTTCAGGCAGATCTCTTGGTTCCCTCAAAGGAAACTTCTTAAGTTTATTAAATAAGCTTGACAAACTCGTGTTAACTCACAGCCTATCCAGGTTGATCAAGTTGTCAAACAATCCCTCAGGTAAAAACGGTAAATTATTAGCCTCCAGTAGCCTGTAAAAACATCGACTCGTTAAAGTAAAATTGTTCAACGAGTTTGAGCCTTAGAATTGTCACTATAATCTCAGCTGGGCTGACCTTGGCTCTTACAGAGAAAGCCTCTTAATTTATTAGAAGACCTAGACAAACTTGAGTTATTTCACAGCACTTCCAGGTTGATCAAGTTGTCAGACAATCCCTCAGGTAAAAATGGTAAATTATTAGCCTTCAGTCCCCTGTAAAAACATCGACTCATTAAATTAATTTTGTTCAATAAGTTTGAGCCCTGGAGTTGTCACTATAATCTCAGCTAGGCTGATCCTTGGCTCTTACAGAGAAAGCCTCTTAATTTATTAGAAGACCTAGACAAACTTGAGTTAACTCACAGCACTTTCAGGTTGGTCAAGTTGTCAAACAATCCCTCAGGTAAAAACGGTAAACTATAAGCATTCAGTCCCCTGTAAAAACATCGACTCGTTAAATTAATTTTTTTCAGCAAGTTTGAGCCCTAGAGTTGTCACTATAATCTCAGCTAGGCTGGTCCTTGGCTCTTACAGAGAAAGCCTCTTAATTTATTAGAAAACCTAGACAAACTTGAGTTAACTCACAGCACTTCCAGGTTGGTCAAGTTGTCAAACAATCCCTCAGGTAAAAACGGTAAATTATTAGCCTTCAGTCCCCTGTAAAAACATCGACTCATTAAATTAATTTTTTCAACAAGTTTGAGCCCTAGAGTTGTCACTATAACCTCAGCTGGGCTGATCCGTGGCTCTTACAGAGAAAGCCTCTTAATGTATTAGAAAATCTAGAGAAACTTGTGTTAACTCACAGCACTTTCAGGTTGATCAAGTTGTCAAACAATCCCTCAGATAAAAACGTTAAATTATTAGCCTCCAGTAGCCTGTAAAAACATCAACTCGTTAAAGTAATTTTGTTCAACATTTTTGAGCCCCTGTGTTGTCACTATAATCTAAGCAAGGCTGATCCTTGGTTCTTACAGAGAAAGCCTCTTAATTTATTAGAAAAACTTGACAAACTCGAGTTAACTCACAGCCCTTTCAGGTTGATCAAGTTGTCAAACAATCCCTCGGGTAAAAACGGTAAATTATTAGCCTCCAATAGCCTGTAAAAACATCAACTCGTTAAAGTAATTTTGTTCAACAAGTTTGAGCCCCAGGGTTGTCACTATAATCTCAGTTGGGCTGATCCTTGGCTCTTACAGAGAAAGCCTCTTAATTTATTAGAAAACCTAGACAAACTTGAGTTAACTCACAGCACTTCCAGGTTGATCAAGTTGTCAAACAATCCCCCAGGTAAAAACGGTAAATTATTAGCATTCGGTTCCCTGTAAAAACATCGACTCATTAAATTGATTTTGTTCAACAAGTTTGAGCCCTAGAGTTGTCACTATAATCTCAGCTAGGCTGATCCTTGGCTCTTACAGAGAAAGCCTCTTAATGTGTTAGAAAATCTAGACAAACTTGAATTAACTCACAGCACTTCCTGGTTGATCAACTCGTGAAACAAATCCGCAGTTAAAATCGGAAAACTATTAGCATTCAGTCCCCTGTAAAAACATCGATTCACTTAATTAATTTTGTTCAACAAGTTTGAGCCCCTGTGTTGTCATTATAATCTCAACTAGACTGATCCTTGGCTCTTACAGAAAAAGCCTCACAATTTATTACAAAACTTAGAGAAACTCATGTAAACTCACAGCCCTTTCAGGTTGATCAAGTTGTCAAACAATCCCTCAGGTAAAAAAGTTAAGTTAGGAGCATTCAGTCCCCTGTAAAAACATCGACTCGTTAAAATAATTTTTTTCAACAAGTTTTAGCGTAGAGTTGTCAGTTTAATCTCAGCTAGGCTGATCCTTGAGAGAGAAAGCCTCTTAATTTGTTAGAAAACCTAGACAAACTTATGTTAACTCACAGCCTATCCAGGTTGATCAAGTTGTCAAACAATCCCTCAGGTAAAAACGTTAAATTATTAGCCTCCAGTAGCCTGTTAAAACATCGAATTATTAAGTTTATTTTATTTAACTATTGATCTATTCAAATTTCCTATGAGTTAATGTTTTTAAGGCTGGTTATTGCTCTGAAAACAAACCTGGGTTTTTCATATCCTATGACAAGATACAGTTTCAAGACATAAAAAGGCAGCTCTAGAGCTTGTTAAGGTGCAACAGTTCTTTAACTATAGCTATATAATTCTTATAATTTTAGGACAATAATATTTGACCTCTTGCCAATAACGGTTTTCCAAAATATATTGTTAAGATGACAGCTGGATGCTATTGATCATCATTACTCTTATTACTCTTGGGTTCAATTAAAAATGACTGCTTTAAATAAAATATAGAGTAAAATTTGACGCCATTCGATGAACTTAACCTTTAACTATTGTTAGTTATGATCCCTTAAAAGTTATTTTATTTAACAGTTGGTCTATTTGAATTTTTCTATGAGTCGATTTTTTTAAGGTAGTTTATTCCTTCGAAAACTAAAACGAACCCGGCACTGATCATTTTTTGTTTTTCAATCTCATCCTATTGGGTTTTCCATCATATGACAAGAAACAGTTTTGACACATATAACGGGAGTTTTAGAGCTTGTTAAGGAGCAGCAGTTCTTTATAGATAGCCATATAATTCTTAAAATTTTAGGGCAATAATAGTTAATTTTTTTCCACATTTTCGGTAACCTCGCCTGTTCGCAAGTAAAAAGGGTGATTTAATTTTCTGGAAAAGTCCGACCTTACAGGAAAAGTAGCCATTTTGTCAATGTTTTGTTAGTTGCACAGTAGGGATGTGCAATATAAAATTGCCAGTTGATCTTACAAAGGACACAGATTACTCCACAAAGAGAATAAAAGTTAAAATAAAAAGCCACCAAGATGACGGCCGGCTGCCATTGATCATCATTATTCTTGGGTTCGTTAAAAAATTACTGCTTGAAATAAGACAGGAAGCGAAATTTGACGTCAGTAAGTAAACTTATCCTCACTAGTATTAAGTTTGAGCTCTATAGTTGTCACTATAATGTGAGCTAGGCTGATCCTTGGCTCTTACAGAGAAAGCCTCTGAATTTTTTAGAGAAGCAAGACAAATTCGTATTCACTCACATATATTTTAGGTTGATCAAGTTGTCAAACAATCCCTCAGGTAAAAAGGTTATATTATTAGCATTCAGTTCCCTGAAAAAACATAAACAAATTAAGATTTTTGATCGACTGATCTATTCAAATTTTCTATGCATTGATTTTTTCACAGTTGGTTATTCCTTTGAAAAAGAACCTACAATGTATTTTTTTTTAAACTTAAATAATTGGTTTTTTTTCTAATTTTCTTTACGTATGCCACCAAGATGACGGCCGGCTGCCATTGATCATCATTATTCTTGGGTTCGTTAAAAAATTACTGCTTGAAATAAGACAGAAAGCGAAATTTGACGTCAGTAAGTAAACTTATCCTCACTAGTATTAAGTTTGAGCCCTATAGTTGTCACTATAATGTGAGCTAGGCTGATCCTTGGCTCTTACAGAGAAAGCCTCTGAATTTTTTAGAGAAGCAAGACAAATTCGTATTCACTCACAGATATTTTAGGTTGATCAAGTTGTCAAACAATCCCTCAGGTAAAAAGGTTATATTATTAGCATTCAGTTCCCTGAAAAAACATAAACAAATTAAGATTTTTGATCGACTGATCTATTCAAATTTTCTATGCATTGATTTTTTCACAGTTGGTTATTCCTTTTGAAAAAGAACCTACAATGTATTTTTTTTTAAACTTAAACAATTGGTTTTTTTTCTAATTTTCTTTACGTATGACAAGATACAGTTTTTACATATGAGAAGGTAATTTTAGGGCTTGTTAAGGAGCAGCAGTTTTTTATAGATAGCCATAAAAAATTTATAATTTTAGGGCAATAATATTTTGAGTACTTGCTAAAATCTTCCTAATTTTTCCCATATTGAAAATGGGTTTGTATTTTTTTTATCGAAAAAGAGTATATCCTTAATTCCAAGAAAGAAAAAACATTTTTGGTCACCGCACTTGTTTGTTAGTAAAAGGGACGATTAACTTTTAAGGAAAATCTGACCATAGAGAAAAAGACCCCATTTCTTTAATGTGTACGCTAGTTACACAGTAAGTATGTGCGATGTAAAATTGCGAAATGACCTCAAAAAGGGCACAAATTAAACCAAGAATTGCAGCCAGGCTAATCTCTCGGCTTTTCAGAGATAGCCTCTCAAATTTAGCATATTCAGTCGATAATCTCGTGTTGACTTTCAGGCCATACAAGTTGATCAAGTTGTCAAACAATCCCTCACGTAAAAATGTTACATTTTTAGACAGCATTTCCCTGTAAAAACACCTACTCATTAAATAAGCTCTTTTATTAGTTGAGGTTTTCAAATTCCCTATAAGTTAATTTGATGCAGTCATTCCTCTGTGGTAGTGCCTGCAGTGGTATTTTATTTCAAACTTTACTTATTGGTTGTTTATCTTGTAGCAACTTAAAGTTTTGAAATATAAAATGTGGTGTCCTCGAGCTTGTCAATGAGCAGCAGCACTTTGTAATACTATTTATAATGAAATTTGGATGTGACGCGCGCTGTCATTGTCAAATCCGTTATAGTTGCTAAGGCAAATGTGTGAAATTTGCCAATTATGTCAACAAAAGACACGGTTGTCGCCTACTTTTATATCATGCCATCATGCTAAATAGAAAACCTGGATGGAGAAATTAAGCAATTTTTGCAAAATGATAACATAACAACAATCCAAAACAATTATTTCGCAAATTAGGTAATAATCCGATGCTAGCTTGTATTTGCCTTCTCTGTGTTCGCTACTGCTAGCTTCCCCTCGCTAAACAGAGCAAACCAAGCAAAACGCTTGTTATATCTCTACGTGACGTCACACTGGCATTGATGTCTCGACGCCAACTAATATCAGAAAACAATGAAGACACCCCTCCCTCCGGGCGCACGCACGCTAGTTAGGTGCGAAATTACATTTATGGTATTGATTATCGCTATATTTATTTTTGAGCAAACATATGTGCTTTAAATAAACTAAAAGGCGAGAATTTACGTCAATAAATGACGTAAGTTCTCCCAATAATTTCAGGCTGATCTTTTGGCTCTCCCAGAAAACCTCAAGTTCATTAGATCCTAGAACCTAGAACCTAGAAGAACTTGTGTTAACTCACAGATATTCCAGGTTGATCAAGTCGTCAAACAATTCATCGGATAAGAAGTCTATATAACTCTTCCTCAGAGTCCTGTGAAAACATCAACTTATCAATTCAAATTTTTTGTTGTTTTTTACTCAACCTTCCCATGAGTGAATTTTTTTATGGTTATTCTTCTGAAAAAGAACTCACACTGATTTTTTTTTATCAAACTTATCTATCGGGTGTTTATCTTAAACAACCTAAAGTTTTCAAATGGGAAATGACGGCTTTCGAGCTCAAGAATGTTATCAATACAAAGCACTGATGATTATTAGTCTAGTCCACAATGAGTCTAGTTTTTAAAATGCAGTCTACTGTAGGTTCATATGTCAGTGTGGAAGTGCCCTCTGCATTAGCACGCTGTCAATCAGAACTCAAGTTAGCGCTAAAAAGCTTGTTTGTGCCTTATTTTTACAGTCTCTTACAATCTCTCCGTCAACGGCGAAAGACACATCTTAAGTTGTGTTGCTGTCACCTTCTCGCAGAAGAGTTTATTTCCAGTGCCTTCGTAGAAACTCGGAGAACAGGCATGTCCACAATCTGAAAGATAGGAAAGTAAGGGAAAGGAAAAGATTCAAAATTGATTAAATGAAGTCCCCAGATCAATAAACTCCAGTTAATAACACCATTAACATTAAGTTGAGAACCAAGCGTCGTGACGTTGAATCCAAGTGTAGGAAAATAAGTAGCAGTAGTAGTAATGGTGGCAGCAGTAATAGTTAGGACTATTTTAACCAGTTAATAACACCATTAACATTAAGTTGAGAACCAAGCGTCGTGACGTTGAATCCAAGTGTAGGAAAATAAGTAGCAGTAGTGGTAATGGTGGCAGCAGTAATAGTTAGGACTGTGAATATATAAAATCATGTGGACTATGGATAAAAAAAATGAATATGAAAGCGCCATCTTTCTGGCTTTACTTTCACTCAGTTGGTGGAGCGCTGCATTAGTATCGCAGAGGTCATGGGATCAAACCCCTTACGGGCCTAAATCCTTTTTCGGGCCTTATTTTTACTACTGTTTAAGTAGTTTTCATTAATGCGAAGATCTTTTCATGTACAATAATAATGGTAACCGTACCTACCGAAATCTCCCAAAATCAAAGTAAGTAGTATTTATGAGCGAGACTCTGTACATTAATTGGTCAATTATTGTAAAAGTTGCATTGTTTATCTTTTTTTTAATACCGCTCATCTGAAGTTAACCTGTATTTAGCGGTCACTACGCCATTCCCCGTGGGTTTAATTATTTGCGGTTTGATTGTTTGTACAACTTGCGGAAGTATTCATACAAGTACTATGATTTAGGGCGTACTGCGTACGTCCTTACAGCATACGAGTAATATGGCACAGGACGTACTCAGTACGTCCTTGTTGCAGTGAAGGGTTAATACAGGTTCGATTGTAAGGTTAAAATTTTCAGAACCCTATTTTAAGATGCGTCATATTCTTAGATTTATGAAATTTTCTTACCTTTAAAAATCACAGAGAACTCTCTTACATCATATCCATACTTGTTAAAGGCAAAGGAGGTGCAATTTGACTCCTTATAGAACTGAAAGGCTGCAGTATAGGTTGTGTTTACCAGCACAGTGGAGTTTCTTATTATTGCTGTGTATATCGGTAGAGTTCCAGTCACTGGAATCGACACTCTGTAACTTGGGAGAGCTTCCACAACGGCAGGTAAGGTTATTTTGGGCGGTTCTAAAGAAAAGTTACATAAGACAATGAAATGTAAAACAGTTAGTGGTCAGACTAAGCTGGTAGTACAGGACATTTCTCCGGATTTGTTTTATAATAACATATATGAAAAAAAAATTCAGGTTGCTTATTGGTTAAAGACACGTCAATTTATCCCATAAAGTGTAGAAAGTTGAAATAAAACTGATTGGTAGGAAAGTTGCGGAAGCACATAAAAACAAAATGCCGTACAGGTTAGGGGGGAAGTAACGACGTCTTTATTAAAATCAAAAACTTCCAGCGAAGTGCAAACAACTGGCTAAATGTCGGTAAGTCTTCGGTTCCCAAAAAAGGCAAAAATTTTTAAAAGGTAAGAACTAGAAACCCTGAACAAAGTTATATCGGATTTTACGCTACAGTTAGTACGAAAGACAGGGATTAAAATACGAGTGATAGCCTTCTTGTAAAGCGAATTCTAATTGTGAAAGATCGCAAATACTCAATTATTGCTGACAGAAAGTTTAAAAGCTTGAAGCTGACTCTTGCGGGAGGACCCCCACGACTCTGGAAACAGTACAAAGGTAAACGGCCACACCAATGAAAACTAAGTCAACTTTTCGCGTATATATTATTATTAACAAGTAATCACACGAATTTATCTTGTGCAAATAGGGATAAATCAGCACTCGTAAAGTTTTCATGGACCACGAACTGAACTCTCCCCAAGGGCTCGTGCAATTTGGTAAAAAACTTACTAATGCTGATTTTTTTCTAAATTGCTCTCGAAATCATATGAATACCCACAGGAAATAGTTGCCATCACCCGTGAGAGGTTCATTAATGCTGCTGACCCAAAACTCCATGTCAGTTACATTGTTATTTTGTTTCTCTCTTTTTAGACATCACACTGTCACCACTTCATTAAACATTTTGAGAGATTTCCATCCTAATAACTATACAAACCAGGGGAAACCGTTTTGAAGTGAAATAAGAATCCTCTTTTTTCGACAGAGGGGTCTGAATGGAATGTTATAAAGGCGAAGTTTCCATAAACTGCAACTCTCTGTCCAGTCCTCCGACCACAATATTTACCAAAGGTATAGTTCTGATCATTAGCAATCTTCACAAAGTCAAAACTACAATGAAGAAAATATTAATCAAAGATTTTCTTCACAGAAACACATATTATCCTTGATTGAGTTTACTCAACCATAATTAATCTTCAACAAAGATAGACTGAAAGAATAAAGTGTAGTTTTAAAGATCCACTGATAGCTGAAACGACGTTAAAAGTCCTTAAGCTAATTTGAATCCACGAGGCGCAGCTAAGGATGAAACTTCTTGATTCTAATATAGAGAAAAGAACAGAGATTACGGACGATTTTCTTGTCTAATGATATGAATGTTTGAAGTAAGTTTTCCTTGTATTTATATTTTTTGTAAGTTTGCTTCAGCTACATCATCTGCCTTTGTTTGAGTCTTTTATGAAGCTCATTTTGCAAGACTAGCATGCAAAACATAATAGCAGACAGAGAACTCTTGGACCGGCTGCCTACAATGAAAAATGTTTAATTCGTGGCAGAGAGGACTATCTTGCCTGCATGATGAGTCAAACTCCACATCAAAGTCAACGAAATATATTCCCATTGGCCCTCCGGGTGGAATAGGAACAGAGTATTCACAATCCATGTCTGCTGGATAGGTAAATGGATATCCCGGACTTTTCAATGTGCTGTTTACCAAAACACCACATTCTGAAGAAAAAATAGTATCAGTACATGATTATGATTGTCTATTTTTTTTTTAATAATGCAAAGAAATATTTTTATTTCAAGTGCTAAAATCTATTTACACTGGAATCTATAATTCTATTTTTTTTACATGTGTCGCTAACAATAAAATTTTAAATATAAATACATTACTAATATGTTTGCTTAGGAAAAAAACGTTAAATATATTTAAAAGTCTGAGGACTTTGATTGAAAAAGGTAAGATTTATCTAGGCTGAAATATAGCAATAAAGAATTAAAGGCTAATATTTAGAAATGTAAAAATTGTAATAATACTACTACTATTATTAGTAGTAGTATTTTAATTGTTATTATTATTTGATGCGAGGGTTTGTCACCCTAATACCGACTGGTACCGGAACATGGAACCCCAACAGGTCTATCGGATACATGAGAACGAGAAAAAGCGCCAGTATTCTAGAAGAATAATTGATGTGGAACGGGGAACATTCACCCCAATGGTTTTTACGACAACGGGTAGGGTGGGGAAATAATGCCTTAGGTTTCATGGTAAATTGGCAGAGCTCATTGCCTCAAAGAAAGAAGAGCAATATTCCACAACCATCTCCTGGATAAGAGCTCAAGTTTCTATTGCGCTATTGCGATCTGCTCTTGTCTGTTGAAGAGGCTCCAAGAACATCAAATTTCAGCGTGACACGAAGAACAATCACATTGGTATTGACGTTATTGAAGGAGCCATCTCTTAGGTCTTTTTATTGCCAATTTTTACATTCCTCAATATCTGACATCTTGATTAAAATCGAAAACTTCCAGCAAAGTGCAAACAACTGGCTAAATGTCGGTAAGTCTTCGGCTCCCAAAAAAAGGCAAAAATTTTTAAAAGGTAAGAACTGGAGGCCATGAACAAAGTTATATCGGAGTTTACGCTACAGTTAGTACTAAAGCCAGAGGGATTAAATTACGAGAGTGATAGCCTTCTTGTAAAGCGAATTCTAACTGTGAAAGATCACAAATACTCAATTATTCCTTACAAAAAGTTTAAAAGCTTGAAGCTGACTCTTGCGGAAGGACCCCCACGACTCTTGAAACAGTACAAAGGTAAATGGCCGCACCAATGAAAACTGAGTCGAATTTTTGCATATATATTATTATTAATAAGTAATCACACGATTTTATCTCATGCAAATTGGGATAAACCAGCTCTCGTAAAGTTTATAGACCACGAACTGAACTCTCCCCAAGGGCTTGTACAATTTGGTAAGCTTTTAAAAAACTTACTCATGCTGATTTTTTTCTAAATTGCTCTCGAAATCAAGTGAATACCCATAGGAAATAGTTGCCATCACCCGTGAGAGGTTCATTAATGCCGCTGACAAAAACTCCATGTCAGTTACATTGTTATTTTGTTTCTCTCTTTTTAGATAACATCACACTGTCACCACTTCATTAAACATTTTGAGAGATTTCCATCCTAATAACTATACAAACCAGGGGAAACCGTTTTGAAGTGGAATAAGAATCCTCTTTTTTCGACAGAGGGGTCTGAATGGAATGTTATAAAGGCGAAGTTTCCATAAACTGCAACTCTCTGTCCAGTCCTCCGACCACAATATTTACCAAAGGTATAGTTCTGATCATTAGCAATCTTCACAAAGTCAAAACTACAATGAAGAAAATATTAATCAAAGATTTTCTTCACAGAAACACATATTATCCTTGATTGAGTTTACTCGACTATAATTACTCTTCAACAAAAATAGACTGAAAGAATAAAGTGTAGTTTTAAAGATCCACTGATAGCTGAAACGACGTTAAAAGTCCTTAAGCTAATTTGAATCCACGAGGCACAGCTAAGGATGAAGCTTCTTGTCTAATGATACCAAGGTTTGAAGTAAGTTTTCCTTGTATTTTTTGGACGAGTGCTGAAAAGTTTGCTTCAGCTACATCATCTGCCTTTGTTTGAATTTTTTATGAAGCTCATTTTGCAAGACTAGTATGCAAAACATAATAGCAGACAGAGAACTCTTGGACCGGCTGCCTACAATGAAAAATGTTTAATTCGTGGCAGAGAGGACTATCTTGCCTGCATGATGAGTGATACTCCACGTCAAAGTCAACGAAGTGTATTCTCATCGGCCCTCCGGGTGGAATAGGAACAGAGTATTCACAATCCATATTTGCTGGATAGCTAAATGGATATCCCGGACTTTTCAATGTGCTGTTTACCAAAACGCCACATTCTGAAGAAATAATAGTAATACATAGATTAAGCCAAGCCTAAAATCGGAGCTCGCATTTTATTTCCCGCACGTCTCAAGGGTACAACGCCTTGCCCCGGCTAGAACTAGTACCAGTGAACTGACCACTGGACTACTGAACAAAGCTGTGGCGTTGGCGTTCCTGCGGTACAGTTGATCACGTATGCTAAAAGTAGCACCTTGTACGGTCGTGCGGTCGTACATCCAAATGTTTTCGGTTTGATGGGTTACTACTATTTTGTATAATTATGGAGCTACGCTCTGCGAGCTCCGCTATCAGTACATCATTATGATTGTCTATTTTTGTTTTTAATAATACAAAAAAATATTTTTATTTCAAGTGCTAAAATCTATTTACAATGGAATCTATAATTCTCTATTTTTTACATGTGTCGATAACAATAAAATTTTAAATATGAATACGTTACTAATATGTTTGCTAAGGAAAAAAAATGTTAAATATATTTAAAAGTCTGAGGACTTTGATTGAAAAAGGTAAGATTTATATAGGTTAAAATATAGCAATAAAGAATTAAAGGCTGACATTGAGAAATGTAAAAATTGTAATAATACTACTATTATTAGTAGTAGTATTATAATTGTTATTATTATTTGATGTGAGGGTTTGTCACCCTAGTTAGTGCCGACTCGTACCGGAACATGGAAACCCAACTGGTCTATCGGATACATGAGAACGAGAAAATGCGCCAGTGTTTTAGAAGAGTACTTGATGTGGAACGGGGAACATTAACCCCACTAGTTTTTACGACAACGGGTGGGGTGTGGAAATAATGCCTTATGTTTCATTGTTGATTAACAGAGCGCATTGCCTCAAAGAAAGAAAAGCAATATTCCACAGCCACCTCCTGGGTAAGAGTCCAAGTTTCGTTTGCGCTTTTGCGATCTGCTCTTATCTGTTGAAGAGGCTCCAGGAACATTATCAAAGTTCAGCGTGACACGAAGAACTATCACATTGGTATTGACGCTATTAAAGGAGCCATCTCTTAGTTCTTTTTATCGCCAATTTTACATTTTTTAATGTCTGCCTTTTATTCGTTATTGATATATTTTAGCCTAGATAAATCTTACTTATTTCAATCAAATTCAACAGCGTTTTTAACAAATCTTATGTTATTTTTCCTTAGCAAACATAGTAGCAATGTATTTATATATTAAAATTTTATTGTTATCGACATATATAAAAATATAGAATTATAGATTCCATTATAAATAGATTTTAGCCCTTGAAATAAATTTTTCTTTCCGTTATAATTATTGTTATTATTTTTATTTATTATTGTTGCCATTAATATTATAATCATTATTACAGCATGTTACGAGTTGCCAAGCAACATGTTACATCAAGGAAAATTTAAGTCAGTTTTCTGTTCCCCGCAAATGAAATAACTGATCACATTAAAGCAATGAACCCGTCTGATTTGGCCCAAAGAAACCTTTCGTTAAAGTAGCAACAACAAAGTCATTTCCCACCTTGTGCAGCTAAGGCACCGGAATTTCCATTCAATTCTTTTAAATAAATTACCAAAAACAGTGCCATGAGGAGTGCAGGTTCCGCCGCAACCATAGTTTCTGAGAACGGATAAATCAAAGTAAAAGAGAAATTCATTTAATGATAAATCGATTTTATCGCCTATCGTATAGAATATCAATATTTGTATTAATTTTAAAATAATCATCTTTAATTCGTGCGCCGATTTTTTTACCTCTTTTGTTTGTACGGTTTTTTATAATACGAGTATGAGCTCTCAAACCATAATATAGTGAAAACCTTTCCAATGTTTCAAAAGTTGACTAAAGCACTCCAATGCTATTTAGAAGGGCGTCATATTGCTCTCTAATTAATACTTCGTGAAGGCCAGTTTTAATTTAGCAACGAAAAATGATAATTTACATCCAATTATTACCTAGCTACCTTACTATTCATTTTTTTTCTTAGCGAAAGAAAAAAAAGCACGGGACTCCAGAGTTTTACATCCGCTATGGTGTCCAAACATTCCTCGGTTTACAAGCATAGCTGGTGTGTTTCCATAGAGCTGCACACTAACGCAGCCCAGCTAAAATTTGGAGATAAGAAATACAATTACATTTGTAATTTCTTTCTTTGCTCTGTATTACATCTGTCTTGCCAAAATGCATTTAATTTGCGACTTCACGCCTTTTTTATTTTGCGATCATTTAGTGGGTGAGGCAGAGCTGACCACTGAAATATCGTGAAAATGTATTGAATTGAATTTTTTATTTGTTCTCGATTTGGATGGAGTTCCTTTCCGTCACATTTTAGGGCAAAATACGTCACACTCTGTTTAAAAGGATTCTGTTCGTCACAAGTCTTCCGCTTGCGTGTCTGACGATTCTTCCAAATTCAGCACACGATGCACATTCAGGCAAGGACCGTGAGTATTACTACTGGCTGCCCCACTTTTATCTCCCCTTATACCATGCTGTAATACTGGTATTACGTTTTTGCCAACATGGTTATCACTTCTCAGGCGCGGAATTCCTTTTGTCAAAGCACACATGACCCTTTGCGAGGGCAGGTTTAATTGTGGACCGTCCAAGCCTCTCCTACGAATGTCTGAGTTGACGAATGATTGTAATGTCATATAAAGCCGTAGCGCAGACGCCACATGGCAAACAATGTACACTCTAAGGTAGCTTCCTGTCGAAAACGCTGCTTCCTCCAAGAATTCGTACCTATCTGAGGATATGTTCCACTTCAAAAATAATTCCCTTTCGAAAACATCTAATCCTCTCGTCGAGTATTTCTAGCAACTTTCGATCAATTATTCATGGTGCATGGAGAAACTCGAGGTGTTTTACAGCAAGTTTTAAAATGCGAATACATTTTACCGTTTGGGCCGACTGTGTTAGAGAAAGCGAAATCGCAGGTTTCACCATTTTGATTACGCTTATATCATTATTTGTTTCGTTGGATCAACGAAACCAATCTTCGTCTCGAACTATTTTATGAACAGAAAGTTTTATAACTGCCATATTTTGGTTGTTAAACATCTATCTGACAGGAAGGACACAAGGAAAACATATTCTTACCGATAGAATGACGTCTTGTACCAATTTACTGTTACTCTCTGTCCTTTTACGCCCAAACCACCTGTTTGGAAAATAGGGACCGGAAAAAATGTTTCGGCCAAATTTTCTGAAACGAAAAAAAGGGAGCTCATGAGAAGTATCCATATCCGATTAGAAAGAGACAAATTCTAGGAGGAATGCTTTCGACGAGCGCGCAAAACTAAATCTATTTCACGCCTCTACTTCTGAAAACTTTTAGGAAAGTTTTATATCTTCGTGATTTGTTTCGTTTAGTTTATTTGTCAGTAAACTGACAGTTGTTCCTTTGTTACTAAACAAGTTTTTACAAGAGCTTTAACGATTGAGTTCTTATAGATTTTCTTACCTCCGTTGCCTATTGGGCGCCTCTTCGCTCTGCAGTTTAAATTAACTTGCCAAGACTTTCAATCACTCTTCTTAATGGAAAAACTAATTAGATTTTTCCAGAGTTGTTCTCTTACTGCATAGAGAGCCCCCAACCGTGCGTTAAAATTGATGTATTATCTGGGAGTAATGATTCCAAATTCTCGACCTTTTTTGAAATGAACCCAAAAAAACTGCGAAATATGACACTTCGTTAACTTATTGCGAAAATGAATTCTGAAAGGATCTCAACAAACTCAACGGCCGAGAAAAGTAAATTTTTGATATTGAGGTTCGAATGAAGAAAATTATCAAACAGCTGAGTAAACCTTTTTCTATTATCTAAACTTTAAGGTGGCAGTTTCAAATTTTATTTGTTTTGTTTGTTGAAAATTGTCTTGAAACACTAAGACCTTGGCCTTTGTATCAACGCCTTCAAATTACCCCAGATTGTGGTTTTTTTTTTCCATAATTTGCGCAGATGTATATGACAGTATAGAACAGTGTACCATGAAAGGGGTAGGGGGCGTCAACTAGCTCTTGCAAAGGAAAAGTCGCTGGATTTATTTGCGGATGCTTGGGTAAATATTTCTAGAAGCAATCAATCCGGGTTAAAAATAACCTTTTCAGCGGAATTTGAATTTTTTAATGGCTTTGATAATCTGGAGCAAAACAGGTGTCTCACAATAAGTTCCTGTATGGAGGAAACGGTTTTAATCTACGATGAAAATTAAAGTTTTGGATTCAAGCGAAATTGTTTGATGAGAAAGTCACCGGTTTTATTTAGAAATTCCTGAAGAAATATGTCATTTGATGAGCTCCGTCACGGAGATATAAAAGTTCTGGAAGACGTAAATGATACCGACCATAATTATGCTCCCAATTGACAGAACATTTTCGGCTTAAGATGAGGCTTTTAATAGCTATTATTATACTTATAATGAAAAATTGATTGGTCGTGAGCATTTGTTCAACTATTTACAATAGCGCGTGAAGTTAACATACTGCATTAATCATGTTCGATCGAGTTCTCGAATATTTGCGAACTCAAACAGAAGTGTCTTCTTTTTCAGATTGTTTAAAAATTTTATAATAAAACAATTAGTGAATTCGGTTTTCGCATTTTGTTATGAATTATCAAACCTCATGTCTGTGTTATTTGCCTCAGCCTTCTGCTTCGTTCTAGATAATTCATGCTCTAAAATGGGTTCTTTTCAACATAGTAAGCGGTCAGATAGCAAGCAATGCACTTTGGAAGTAAGGTGAGATATTTGTATTGAGAATTTGACTCAATTTTTATTCCTAAGAGCGGCCGTAAATATTCCCATACAAACTCTTATAATTTCGCTGACTCTTATTTCGCAAGGTGATCATCTCACAGCTGGAGCTTGGGCCGCCTGTGATGTAACCTCAGAGAAGTATGTTCGACGAAAGGTCTTTCATGAGTCCTTTAGAAGGACTACGATTTTTTTTTTCATTGTTCCGCGCACTTCAATAAAAAGAAGAGACTAAAATCTTATCTGTACTGGTTACCACTTCTCGTAAATAGTAGGGACTGTAACTCCCGGATCTGGCCTTGTTTCCAAAATTTCTAAAAATGGTGGGCACTTGCAATTTCCCCTCAAGACTGTATACTGCTCAGTGACAGTGACATAACCATGACAGTGAAAGTAGTAAGAACATGGAGAAAAAAAAAATGTATCAACGAGCGTTTTAACAGCGCTAACTCACTCAGGGCGCTATTCGTGACTTCGCGACGAAAAAAAAATGGTTTTTTTTATTGCCCATGAAAAGATTTATGAACTAGTTTTTCAAAGTCATGAAATTGCATGTTGTCCTGTTTTCTCTTTCCTTTTCGTGAGTTTTATTTCTTTTTTGGCTCGTCACAAGCCAAAGATAATTTTAGGTCAAATCACCTGCAGCAAACTGACAGCGATTCTAAGTAAACATTGATAGATTTAGTGGAAGCCGCTGCGACTGAAATACAGTTCAAGCATCCAATAGCGCAAACGAAATTGGAAAGTTTCCTTCCTTAATCGTGATTTTATCAATACCGTGGATGTTTCATGATCTGACAAAATTTACTACATAGACGCCTTTTAATGACGTTTAGATTGTAGATGGAGATCTTCCTCGGCGATCACGATCACGATTATTTATGCGACGTTTCAAGTCACAATATAGGTTATAGTTATTGAAGGAAGTTAACAACCTTTAAGTTTGTTGTCTGAACCGTTCGAAATATATTTTCCCTAGTTTTAGAAAGAGTCATATGAGTTTAACTCGAGCTGTTCAGTTGCATTCACAAATTGTATACGTTCATTTTCAACTGTAGGTGAGAAGAAGGTATAACTGTGGGTTCGAATTTATTTCAGTACAAGCTTTCTTCTGATATTCGTCCTCACCCTGGCCTTAACCTGACTTTGAGATTAAATTCCTGTAACCCGGTCAATTTTCAATGAGCAAATCCAGGCTGATCGAGCCGAGGGATGCTGGTGTGCATAGAATTTCACTTAAATTGTCTATGTTTTTGCCGTTAACTTTATAATAAATGAACTTCGTTACTTTAAACGAAGTAGAATTCGATTGGCTCAGGTATCTCAGTCGCAAGGCACTTGACAAAATCTGTAATATTTTCATTTTGGATCGCTCTCCGTTTAAATAGAGAGAGAGAGAGAGATAGAGATAGATTGATAGATATTAGGTAGATATAGATTTAAATTATGCATCATTATTCTATCAGGCCATTTTACTACATTAGGGCAACGGTAAACGTAAAACATGCGACGGTATTACACTGCAGGTAAATGGAGCAAAATTACGGATGGAAAGAGGAGAAACTTGTGGGAAAATTCACGCATGAGCGATGGTTTAATCATGTTGAGCAAATCTTTTCTTTGACTTAACTGAGATCTTTCACCTCCTCCTCAGTGATCCACCAAGAAAAACCCAAATTCCCAGAATCACTCGCGATGAGAGTCTCCCAGAGGTGAATCGCGTTTTTATAGTATCAATTGAACCAAATGTAACTGCAGGGGGTGGGAGTTAGAAAATTAAAATTCCACACATCCATAGAGTTTTACACACATGAAATTTCTCTGTTTAAAGACAGCTTTTAAAATGACTATTGTATTTCTCATGACTGCATTATGTCTGTTTCTTGTCTAAAAATGCAGACCTTTGTGAGTATTCAACTGACGTGCAGAGCAAGTGGAACATATTATAAGCTAGAAATTGACAAAACGAATCCTATGCTTCTCACAGGCTGGTACTTCAACGTGAATTAGTTAAAAGAAAAAAATAAAGCGCAAGCTCTTCATTTGACTGTAACTAGTAACATTTAAAAGTAGACAGAACATTTCGTTTAATTTTAAGACCAACCTATGACTATACTCTGTCTTTAAAAAGCATTTTTGTCCACTTTTCGCATCATTGGAAAAAAATGAAAACGGTTCTATATGCCTATTTAGTTTAACAAGAAAGGACTTTCCGATAGAGGAAAAGAAAATGTTTTAATGTAGTTCTTCCTAAAATCAAATTTCTCTGTTCAAAGACAGCTTTCAAAATGACTATTTGTATTTCTCATGACTGCATTATGTCTGTTTCTTGTCTAAAAATGTGAACCTTTGTGAGTATTCAACTGATGTGCAGACCAAGTGAAACAAATTAAAAGCTAGAAATTGACAAAACGAATCTTATGCTTCTCAAAGGCTAACATTTTAGGGGCAATTTATGTGGTGTTGGGTGTTGAAAAATCACCTTTCTTTACTTCCTAATTATCTTAAATGTAACTTCGATTTAAAATTATTTAGTAGATCGATTTATTTTAAAAAATTGTAGTTGAAATCTGTAATTGTATATTTCCGTGTGTTTAGATAGGAAAGTTTATTTTTTGGAAGAGCTCGTTGCATCGCATATCATAATTAGGGTTTTTTATCATCATCATTAGAGAAATTTTCATTTGAGTAGAAAGTATTCGGGGATTGCATTGGCTTAATTCTAATTCGTTCTGTGATTGGTTCAAAAAGCTCGAATCACTTTCTCAACCAATCAGATGCAAAACTGAAACCAATCACGACTTAGTGGCCCGCGTTTTCCCGTGTTTTAGGCAGTTTGGTTGTTTTTACCTCGAGTTCGCATCGGCTCTTAAAGATCTTTCTTAAAGATATTTCCACAATATTCCTTGACTTTAAACATTACAAACCGAAAAAGGATATTGTGAGCACAAGGTGCTTTGCTTTCATGGAACAGGACGAGTTTAAACCTGGTCCTGCCTGTATCGAACTGTAAGTAAATACGACTATTTTGTTAACTGCATAAGAGACTCTTTCATGATATAGGCAATCTAAGCAATCAAAACTGATTAAAGTGTTTGTACAGATGTAGGCAGTGGCCTCGAGGCCGTATTAAAAGGGTCTGGGTCAGAGCGTTATTCCGGAATACTGTCTTGTGTTCTTAGGCTGGACACTCACATGGGTTTCAATAACCTTTGCCATAAGCGGCTGCCGACGGTGCCTTAATAGGCTGCTGAGCCCGGAAAAGGGGGCGTAGAGCGAAACTCAAACACAAGAGCGGTGAGAGGTCTGATTAAGGGGGCGGTAGGCCGAGGACAACCGGCTTTCATCGAAAACCCTGTGTTTACCTTTTATTTACTGTGTAACTGTTTGTCTGTCTGTCTGTCTGTCTATCCGTCTGTCTGCCTGTCAGTTTGTCTGTCCGTCTGTTTGTCTGTCTGCCTTAACGGCAGACTGCTTAGCTCTCTATCTGACCGACTTTCTGACCACCTGACAGTCATTTATTTTCTCTTTATCTGAATGTCTATCTTTCTGACCAACTGATTTTCTCCATGTTTATTTGACTGACTATCTGAATGTCTGTCTATCTGTCTGAATGTTTGTGTGCCCGTCTGCTGTTATTGTTATGCTGATACTGCTTTCTCAAGGTCTCAGAAACAAATGGATTTTAATCGCAAGAGGTTAAATCTATATACCAAAAAACCGCTATATCTTCACCTAACACTCAATGTCCTTGATGACTGATATCAGACAAAAGATAGCATGCGAGTAAGCCTTAATTATTATCTAACAGCACAAAGAAGAGTACAAATAACGCGTGAATAGAGTACAGATATCCTGCGACATTGTATGGTTATTTGGACATTTGGTTATTGTGTACTGTGTAAAAACCTGTTTAACGGGTTGGCTGCGCGCGCAACACTTCTCTATTCGCATTGCTTCCCCCCCCCCCCCCCTTAGGAGAAATTAGCAGAAAGACTTGGCAGAAAAAAAGCAGTTAGATAATAAATAACTTATTAGGCGTTTTGTTGTGTATTATCACTGAGTATTGTTACCCATTGTTTGTGATTTGACTCGCCTTACGGGCTTATCAAAAGTACTTAGCTATACTACGCGCAAAATTACTCTGTGATACTACACACCAAAACGTCTGATGAAATATATCTATTGGGGCTTAAGTACAAGCGTTTCTTTGCTTGCGTGAAGAATTGAAGCGTTGAGAAAAGCGAGCCAGGGAGGGGTCTCGCACTCATAATACCTAGTACCAGACCTCATGCCGACTTCTCGCCAATGACGACCTGCTCCTGGGCTACACAAAGATGATTTATTTCATTTGCTAAAACACGAGCAAGGATTCAAAGGATTCAATACCCTTCTAATGAATCATACACATATACTATTGATATTTTTAAGCGCAATCTGATGCTAACCAAAACTATCCAAGATTTTTTACAAGGGGAAGGAATCCAGCTATTTTTTATTACAAAGTGTGAGTGGGGTTTGTTTTTTCTTTCATTGATAACGCATTTTCACAGAGAATTATATTCAAAGTGGCTGTGAGCTACTGAAGAAAAAATTAATATTTGTTTTAAGTATCTATCGATGTGAGATTTAAAATACTCCTTGTATTGGAAATTGCTTAACATTTATATTACGGTGTATCAGTATTGTAATTAATTACAACACTACAATATAACTAGTTACCACGATACAAAAACTCATTACTTGGCCAGCGCAGTTTAAAGAAATATGTTTTACAGTGTGCGCCAGAAGAATTAAATTTGCCCTTTTATCAAACTCTTTGCGAGATAAAAGGCAAACTTAGTTTGAAAACAGCGAATTCCACAAGGATTATGAATTAGTAGAGAAAAGGGTTAAATACTCATTTCTCCATGGACCTAGAATGTCAAAATTATTATTTTAAGTTTCATAAGAGACTGATGTGGAGACACAGGCTGGTACTTCAACGGGAATTAGTCATCTGAAAAAAACACCAAAGTGCAAGCTCTTCATTTAACCGTAACTAGTATCTAATAACATTCAAAAGTCGAAAGAACATTTTGTTTAATTTTAAGACCAGTCTATAGCGCTGCTCTGTCTTTTAGCGAGAGAACAATTTTTGTCCACTTTCCAAATCACTGGAAAAAAAATTAAACAGGCAATATACGCCTCTCTAGTTTAGAAAGAAACGACTAAAGGAAAAGAAAACGTTTTCATGTAGTTCTTCTCCATTTTAGGGGTAATTTATTTGGTAGTGAATGTCAAGGATAAACAGAAAGATTTAGAAACTAAGATTTAGAAACTATTAATTAGATCAATAGTGATTTGGTAAAACTTTTTACAGTAGAAATCAACGGTAAAACAGAACGTTTCGACCAAACTTCGGTCATTTTCAAGCGAATAGTAAGAATGTAATATGCATGTAAGAAATATAAAATTTTTGGATGTGTAAACGGACACTAAGAACCCCACAAAAAGAAGAAATAATTAGAAGCTAATTAAAAACAAATAAAAGTTAAAAACATAATTAAAAAACCTAACTAAAAATCTAATTAAAACTAGAATCTAATTAAAAACTTAATTAGGTCTTTTTAATTAGGGTTTTAATTTTTATCTGTTTTTAATTAGCTTTTGATTATTTCTTCTTTGTGTAGGGTTCTTATTGTCCGTTTACACGTCCAAAAATTTTGCATTTCTTACGCGCATATATAAAGGCAAATAAAGGCAAATAGCTCTACAAAAACCTTTTTCCGTGACTGCCAAAAACCAGTTACAACTAGTAACGCTCTAACATACAATTGGGTGGGATAATTCTAAAATTATCACCACTAACCGGTGTTACCACCAGCGCCTTTGTTTGGAGGCTTGGCATTAACTCCGCCCACGCTCCTTTAACTCGTGACGATGGCGGTTTGCTTCCTGACGCCTATTTACACCTCGTCAGAAAAAAGACCGCTTATTAGTGATCATATAAAAGGACCTCTTGTTGCAGCGTTTAGATCACCCCTGATGAAAGCACTAGACAGGAGTGTCGAAACGTTGGGTCTATGAATTGAGACTTCTTCGGTTACATTCATTAAATCTGCAAACCAGAGTAGCATCAAACCATGTCTAATTGTCCACCTGGTTGCCGTGTGAACTTTGATATGTTTTAAATATGTAAGAGTTTTTATAAGTAGTTGGAATGAGGATATGGGGTCCAACAGCTTCATATTTCGGATAAAAACATATTAATTAGTGGCCTATTTGTCAGCTGAAAATGTTCGGTTGCTGATTTTTTTCCGAGAAGAAGCTAAAACATTTGTAAAAATATTCCTCTTAAAGGTATTTATTGACCTACAGGTTGACTTGGGCAAAAAAAATTTCCAAGGTCACCAGCAGTAGATTCGAAATCAACTGCTTATTCAATCAGACTGGGTGTCATAAGATGCTTTAAAAGTTCTTTTCTATTTCCTGTAGGTATTCACATCTTTTGTTTCAAGCAGCCCTTTTAGCTTTGAAGAAAGGTTTTTTCTATACGATGACAACATTGGATGTCAAAAAAAAAAATTGAGACAAAGTGAACCATGAGATCCATTAAGATGCCATGAATTTCTATGTGGTAATTGTGACGAGATAAATTATGTAATGTATTCTGTCACAAAAATCTTAAAAGCTCATAAGAACACAACATAGAGAAGAGATCACACAGCTAAGCAGTCAAGATAACCCTAGACAGTTGTACCCCTTTGTGACGATACGGTGAAGATGAACTTTCTTCGTTTTGCTTTCCCCTTGGCGTTGCTTGTAGCAGTTCAGCTAACCACTTTGACATGGGCTGCGACGAATGTGACAAAAACCTCAGGAAAAGGTAAAAAAGTGTTTCCTTTATGTCGAATCTCTTTAGCACACGCATACTGTATTCATTGGATTAAGCGTTGCTCCTGCATAAGCCATCTGAAAATGTAACTCAAAGGCGAGCGGGCGTGCAAAGTTTGTCTAAGGCACCCTTGAAACTTATTTTACGGAGGAAATTTTTTTCTCAGTCTCAAACGCTACAGTTCTTCAGTAGACACACCTTTAAGAGCGGTGGTTACTTTTAAATTTTTGCAAACATACAGTAAGCCTGTTCAAGCCTGTTCAACCCTGTGTGGGTTGCTAATTCGATTCCGATAGCAGATCTAAACGTAAACCTTTACATATGGATGCTTGATCGACAAATTTTGAACTATGTACTTCTAGAAAAAATTAAACTTTGAGATACACTATCTGTTACCTGCTGAAAACAATTTACAATAGAACAAAAGAAATTGTGATGGACGTTAATTTTTATCTTCCTAGAGAAGTTTAGCAAGCAAATTGCATCTTTAGTACAAGAAAAAAACTAAGATATTTGGTGTACGCTCGATGGGCCGATCAAGCAACTAATTGAAAATTGACTTTTGTTTCGAGTCTTCGTCTCTTTTCTTTTTTTAACTTTGTGAGGATGGCAGATGACCCAACGAAAGTTAGATAAACGTTGACATAACTGCGTTAGGTTACGCTAGTCTTCAAAGAAGTTTACACGGCAAGCCAGTCCTCCAAAATTCAAAGAAAAAGAGAGCCTCCTTCCTCAAACTCTACGGTCAGTTTTCAATTTTGGTCATCATGGCTGATGAAATGTGTTTCAAAGATTTTTTCAAATTTCTCTTAACCGGAACAATAATAATAACTTGACTTTTGTTTCGAGTTTTCGCCTTTTTTTTTCATTTTGTGAGGATGATAGATAACTTAGCGAAAGTTAAATAAACGTTGACTAAACTGTGGAAGGTCACGCTAGTCTTCAAAGAAGTTTACACGGTAAGCCAGTCCTCCAAAAAATTGAAAGAAAAAGGGAGCCTCCTTCCTCAAACTCTACGGTCAGCTTTCAATTTTGGTCTTCATGGCCGATTAAACGTGTCTCAAAGATGTTTTCAAATTTTTCCTAACCGTAACAATACATCATTAATTCTGCATTAGGGAGCAACCTGGGGGGAGGGGGCAAGGAAGGGTGGAAGAAGGATTTTTGGGGGCCAAAAGCTTCACATTTCAGATGGAAACATAGTACTTAGTGGCCTATTTGTCAGCTGAAAATATTCGGTTGCTAATATTTTCCCGGGAGGAAGCTAAAAACGTTTGTAAAAATATTTCCCTTAAGGTATTTATTAACTAACAGGTTGACTCAGGCAAAAAATTTCCAAAGGTCACTAGCAGTAGAGTCAAAATCAACTGGTTATTCAAGCAGACTGAGTGTAATAAGATACTTTAAAAGCTCTACTCTATTTCCTGTAGGTATTCACATCTTTTGTTTCAAGCAGTCCTTTTAGCTTTGAAGAGAGATTTTTGCTATTCGATGACAACATTAGATGTCAAAAAAAAATTGAGACAAAGTCAACCATGAGATCCATTAAGAGGTCGTGAATTCCTTTGGGCTAACTGAGGCGAAATAGATTATGTAATGTATTCCATCACAAAAAATCTTAAAAGCCGAGAAGAATATAACATAGTGAAGAGATTATAACAGCTAAGCGGTCGAGATAAGCCTGGACAGTTGTACGCCTTTGTGACAATACGGTGAAGATGAACTTTCCTTGTTTCGCTTTCCCCTTGGCGTTGCTTGTAGCAGTTCAGCTCAACACTTTTACATGGGCTACAACGAATGTGACAAAAATCTCAGGAAAAGGTAAAAAGGTGTTCCCTTTATTTCCAATCCCTTTCGCACACGCAAACCGTATTCATTGGATTAAGCGTTGCTCCCGAATAGGCGCTCTGGGACTGTGACTCAAACACTGGCTGGCGCTAGTTTGTCTGAGGCACCCTTGGAACTCATTTTACGCGGAAATTTTTTTCTGGGTTTCAAACGCTACAGTTCTTCAGTGGAAACATATTAAAGAACGGTAGTTACTTTTAAATTTTTACCAACATAGAGCAAGCCTATTCAAGCGGTGGGTTCTGTGTGGGTTGTTAATTCGATTCTGATAATAGATCTAGACGTAAACCTCCACATATTGATGTTTGATCGACAAATTTTGAACTATGTATAGACAAAATTAAACTTGGAGCAACAGTATCCTTTTTGCCAGGGGATAAATGACAAATTACCGGTTCATTGATTCGTATACGAAAACTCAATTGTTGTAGAGCTCATAGAGCTAACATGAAAATTACAAATGATCCTCTACTGCATTTCTTTCAAGAATGTTTCACGGAAAGACAGATATTCTTACTCGAGGTCTAATTTGTTCAGCAAAACAATTTTAAAAAACTGTTTTCCGAAAAAAATTAAAATAAAAATTACAAATGATCCTGATCCTGCATTTCGAATTCTATGAAGAACGTTCTACAGAAAGACAGATATTATTACTCGAGGTCTAATTTTGTTCAGCAAAACAATTGAAAAAACTGATTTATCAAAGATTTAAATATTAACTTTTATCATTGCCCTTGAATGAGAATCGAATGGGGGAGTAACACACGGACCCCTAAGGAGGAAGTCTTCGTCTTCGTCCGAATGAAGAAGCTCTATGAAGGATAGACATATAGCATAATTTTGAGAAACGTGTGGTAATATGAATAAAAAGACAACCTTTTCTTGTGTCAAAGATTATGATGAGCAAGGAAAACACCTGGGTGAGCAACCATTACGTAGCATGGAAATAGAGTGCGATCTTGACTCGTTCTCGTTGCGTAATAGTAAACCAACCTTTCCAGAGCTCGAGAAGCTAGGTGTCACCCGTCCCCTCTGCCAAGGCGAGTATTACGCCACTCTCTACAATAATTATTGGGGAATTGCAAATTACTCACTCTACAAGATTACCGCCGCACAAGCCACGACACCCAAGAAACCAAGACCTAAAGGTGACCCATGGAAACCGAATCTGACGCCAGGTAAGGTAATTAGTGTTGTCGTTATAATTTACTTGTGTGATCAAGAAATTTAGGAGAAAAATTAATTCGTTTCCCATTCCACTACTACAACGTCCGTTCATTCGTGTTGTTTTGGTCTTTCACGCACTGTTTATGCGATCGATAAGATGCTGAGATGAGGTTATGCGAGTATTTCGTAAAACTTAAAGTTAAAACACTAGACACCAGGAAATATAAACATACATATATATATATATATATATATATATATATATATATATATATATATATATATATATATATATAAACACCCGCTTTCAAAAACGTTGCAATTTGAAAATATACATAAAATATATACATACCTTTTGTTTTCTCATCAAAGAGACAAGAGACGCTTTATATGAGAAATTAAACAAAAGGTGTATATATTTCATAATTTTTTCAAATTGCAACCTTTTTGAAAACGGGTATATATACATATATATACATGTATGTGTTTTATATATAGATAGATAGATAGATAGATAGGTGAGTAGAGAGATAGATAGATATTAGGTAGATATGATATACATTTACTTTATGCATCATTATTCTATCAGGCCATTTTACCACATTAAGGCAACGGTAAACGCAAAACATGCGACGGTATTACACTGCAGGTACAATGGAGCAAAAATACGGATGGAAAGAGATGAAACTTGTGGGAAAAGTCATGCATGATGGTTTAATCATGTTATGCAAATCATTACTTTGACTTAACTGAGATCTCTCACTTAAAACATTTCGTAACTGTGATCGGGAGGGTAAGAACTTTATTTACCGAGCTGATAAATCTAGAACAAAATTTCTTGGCTTGTGAGTGACATTAGTGTACTTTAAAATTCTTTCACGTTCAGGGATTCATCAAGGAAGCACTAAATTGTATCAGAAGCAACCTATTCGGGGTAAATACGACAGAGGCCACCTCGTTCCTGTTAATATCTTACGTTATAGCGATGAAAGTGCTCGTGCCACTTTCACCTACACCAACTGCGTGCCGCAAATTAAAGGTTTCAACAGAGGTGTGTGGAAAAAGTACGAACAGAAAATAGACAAATACGCCCAAAGAGTTTGTTCTCCGAACGGCGGAACCCTTTACCTAATCACTGGCACATCATCGGTTCAATTTGATGAGGAACTTGATCATCAAGGTGAAAAAAAAATTACCGCGTTGGCGAAACCTCAGCAGTTGTTCCATAACAACGTGGATGCAAAGAAGAAGATCGCAATTCCAAACTCAATGTGGACGGTGGGCTGTTGTTTGAACTTGAATACGAATCAAGTCGTGGGAGCGTTTGGTGTAATGGGTGATAATTCTTTAGGTAAAAAGCTCTTAAATGAATTTATAATGTCCGTAGAAACCGTCGCAGGTGTTGAATGGGCCCTTAAATTAGAGGATCCAAAAATTGAGTTGTTTCCAAACGGCAAGGATTGCTATGACAAAGGAAAAAACGTTCAGTTGAATGAGGTACTATCTTATCTTCCCTAAAAAAGGAGTATGAGTAAGATCCTTGAAAGGAATCTGAGGGGAATCCTGCATGAAATAACCAGATTCAGATCAATACACAATTTTCATCATATCTCAATTAATACGTGCGCTATGATTAGTGAATGAAGCGGGCCGTATTTCACTGTACGCCTCGCTAAATTCAAAAGTTTATTTAGACTGGAATCTACCTCTACTATTTGAACCCGAAAAAATATCTTAGTTACTCGTTTTCCTCGGGCTGTGCTGTAAGTTACGAACTCGGTTGAAAAGAGGTGTTTAGAGCTTGTATTTCCATCCTTTGTGTTCAAAATATGCATGCTACTTTATCTGCTAAACAATATATATTGTAACGAAGAAGTGGAATCAACGAATCAATCAACTGTGATTTAAGAAATTAAACGAAATTTGAAGTTGTCCCAAACATTTTGTCAAAGATTTGATATCTAACTGTATATCCTGGTATTTTCTTCCTAACTGGTTTCTTTTAGTAATTTCCCACCCCAGTTAAGACTTTTCGTTCAAATTCGCAGGGAACCAAGCCACATAACTTTCTAGATTAGACCTCTCAATCATTTCGCCATTCGAATGAGACCAAATCCCTGAGAATATTTTAATCGAGAGTGAGACGAGATAAAATCACATAATCTAACTCACAGCAATCTTCAAATGAGTGCCTGAGCTTAATTACCCGTGACGAAATTCTTTTGCCTCATTGCACTCCGTGATTGGTTTATAAACTTGTGCGATTGAATCCTTCGAGCAGGCGAGCAGGCCCTCGATCATTATTGGCCCTGCAGCAAGTGCGTTTTTCCGCCCACAAGAAGATTTGCGACGAGCCAGGGGAAATGTTTGCGGGAAGGGTATGGCACTTCTAATGAGCCTAGACCCACTTGCCTCGCCAGTTCTATTTGTTTGTTTGTTTGTTTTTTTTCATCACAGCCTCATACTTACTTTATCATGAGCGAAGAAACGCCCGTACAGAAGTGCTGATATTGACGGCCCACTCGCAAGCTTTTGCCAATCAATCAACCAATCAGAGGAGGGACTAAACTCAAATCGCGACTTGATTATCCATGTTTTCAAGTCTCTAATTGTGGCGATTACTTTCAGCTCTCATAAACCTTGTAATGTTTACATCCTGTAATGTTGAATTCGTTCCGTTTGGGGAATTACTTTAGTCCTGGTCTTACGTCACTTGATCAAAAACCGCTCAAATTCGATTGTGTGATTCCAATTGCGACGAAAACATCTCAATGAAATACAGTACGAAAACTTAACTAATCACGGTTAAAATCGAATCTTTAGTAGGGAGACACCTGGGAACCATGTCAGAGAGTATTCTCACAAACAAGGATGGTGGCGTGGAGCAATTGTAGGCTTACAGGAATTTGAAACGGTAATGATAACAATAATGATAATAATATAGATTTAATCATATTCTTCCAAAGGGACCTAGTCCGCTTGATTGCAAGGCCGTAGCTCCTGAGGAGTGTGGGAGGCTCTTTCCGAATTGGTAGTAACTCCTGATTATAACTCTTTAGCAAAGTTTTGGAGAATTTCCGTCAAAGAGCCTCGACTTCCAGACCTTTTTGCTCATAGTTATCCAAATTAAGGAATATTTTCAAGCTTTTGATCTTGTTTACTCCACAAAATTTTCTCAACGAAACTCAAGTCACCACCGACACTTGGGATGAACTATGTGACTTTAACTTCACATTCCAATTTACTCAGCATAATAACGGTAGCAATGGCCGCGGTGCACAGACGGAAGAACAACCTCATAATATAGACAGACAGTGAGCTTAATAGCGGAGGATTCATTGAAATTCTTCCCTTCCCTTTTCCGCCTTTTTATTTTTCCTTCATCTTTCTCTTACCTCGTCCTTTCTTTGTTCTATTTTTTGATGCTTTCGACGACATTTTGTCTTTCATATCTTACAAGTGGTTCTTGATCAACGGAATTTCCCCAGTGATCCCACCGAGAAAAACCCAAATCCCCACAATCATTCGCAATGACATTCTCCCAGAGGCGAGCCGCGTTTCTATGGCATCAATGAACCAAATGCAACTACAGGTGGTGGGTGTAAGGAAATCTAAATTTTACACATCCATAGAGTTTTACATATATCAAATTTCTCTGTCCAAATACAGCTTTCAAAATGACTATTCGTATTTCTCATGACTGCATTACGTCTGTTTCTTGTCGAAAAATGCAAAACTTTGTGAGTATTGGATTGATGTGCAGAGCAAGTGGAACATAATATTCATGTTAAGCTAGAAATTGACAAAACGAATCCTAATCTTCTCACAGGCTGGTATTTCAATGTGAGTTAGTCATGAGAAAAAAAAATAAAGCGCAAGCTCTTCATTTGACTCTAACCAATAACTAATAATATTTAAACGTCGAAAGAACAATTTTTTTAAGTTTAAAGACCATTTTTAAGACCATAAGATTTTTTAAAGTTTAAGATGCCTATGGCGCTACTCTGTCTTTAAGAAGAATTTTTGTCCTCTTTCCACATCATTGGGAAAAATTGAAACAGGTAATATACGCCTATTTAGTTTCAGGAAGAAACGACTTGTCCGATGTAGGAAATGAAAATGTTTTAACTGTAGTTCTTTCTTATCTCTTTAACATTTTAGGGGCAGTTTATTTGGTAGTGAATGTCAGAGAAGAACGGAAAAAATCACCTTTCTTTATTTCTTAATTGTCTTAAATATAACTTAGATTTAGAAACTATTTGGTGGTTCGATTTATTTTAAAAATTGTTGTTGAAATCTACAATTGTAGATGTCCATGTCGTTAGTTAGGAAAGTTTATTTGTTGGAGGAGTTCGTCTTATCTTAGATCATAAGTAGGGTATTTATCATTATCATTAATCATTTTTTAATCATTTATTATTATCATTAGAGAAATTTTTAACTGAGTGTCGAAAGTAATCCAAGATTGCATTGATTTAACTTTACTTCGTTCTGTGATTGGTTCTGAAAGTTCGAGTCACTCTCTAAACCAATCAGATGCAATACTGAAACCAATCACAACTAAGTGATCCACGTTTAAGCAGTTTGGTTGTTTTTAACTTGAGAATCACTCTTAGTGGTCATTTTGTTTGTCAAACTTTTCATTTAGGTTACGCCTGCAACTGATTCAGTTTTCGTCCTTTGATAATATTGTATGCTTGTCAATCACTGGAGGACAAAACCGAAGTCTGAGTTCTTGGGGTGTTAGTCAGGACATAAGGAAAAAGTCGTTTTTCATCCAAGAGTCTTATCGATTGCTTCTATCTGAAAGAGATTCCACCGTGAAAACTTTCTTCAATCGTATCAAATTGATTAGAAAGGTCTTCCGAGGAACATTGCAATTTCCCTTTTCAACCATTAAAAACCACAAAAACGTCCAAATGAGGTTTTAAATTTTTATAACCACCGTTAACGAGATCTTGTTAGCCCCAGATTTCCATCATGACAAAATCGAGTACGTTTTTTCATTAGTTCTTTACAAATCAAATATTTCAGTGAGAGGTTTAAAGGCATTACTTTTTGAGGGTTTGAGGAGTTAAGTAGCTTGCTGTTTCAATTTAGGATAGAAGAAAATGAGGCATCTTTGCATAAAACTTTCCACGAAAGATATTTATCAACCTACAGGTTAACTAAGGCAAAAAATGCGAAGGTCACTGACATTAGAGTCGAAGTCAATTGGTTATTCAGTTAGGCTGAATGTAATAAGATGCCTTAAAATCTCTTTTCTTTTACCTGTATGCACTTCTTTTGTTTCAAGCAGTCCCTTTTAGCTTTACCATGACAACATAGGATATCAAGAAAAATTGAGAAAAAGTGAACCATTAAGATGCCATGAATTCCTCGGTGGTTTTTGTGAGGACGGCAGATGACTTAGTCAAGATAAGGGCGAAAATATTTTGGGGGATCATCTGGTTTTCAGGTGGAACGGAAGGGGGGTTAAGTCATCGCCGACAGAGTGTTGGATTGTTTAAGTTAACTAGCTTGAGCAACTCGCGTAAACGGAGGCACCAGAAGTCTGCTCAGGAGCTTCATTTCACTCTCTGAGGTTCTGTCTCTCTTCTGCTAATTCAGCCCTAAGCACATGCTCTTTAATACCCTATCAGTAGGCATGTTTGGGCTTATGAGACAGATAACCGTGGCAGAGTAAACATATTTTTAGAACGCTCACCAAAACAATCTCACAAGACATTCGAAATGAACAAAAAAAGTACCTAACAACAAACTCCTTGATTTGGATGCGTTGATTCCTTAATCTTGAGGTATTTAAGATTCAGGAAATATGTAAGAGTTTTTGTAAGTAGTCGGAGTAAGGATATAGTGTTCAAGAGCTCCCTATTTCGGATGAAAACATATTACTTAGTGGCTTATTTGTCAGCTGAAAATGTTCGGTTGCTAGTGTTTTCCTGAGGATCACCTTAAACAGTTTTTAAAAACTTTCCCTTAAAGGTATTTATTAACTAACAGGTTGACTAAGGCAAAACATTGCTAAGGTCACCAGCATTAGAGTCTTGAGTCTAGAGTTTGGTTATTCAATCAGACTAAGTGTCATAAGATACTTTAAAAGCTTTTCTCTATTACCTGTTTTCACATCTTTTGTTTCAAGCAGTCTTTTGGGCTTTGAAGAAAGATTTTTTCTACACGATGACAACATTGGATGTCAAAAAAAAAATTGAAACAAAGCGAACCATGAGATCCATTAAGATATCGTGAATTCCTCGGTGGTAACTGTGACGAGATAGATTATGTACTGCCTTCTATCAAAAAAATCTTAAAAGTTAAGAACAATATAACATAGTGACGAGATCACAACAGCTAAGCAGTCGAGATAAGCCTAGACAGTCAAACCCCTTTGTGCCGATACAGTGAAGATGAAATTTCTTGGTTTCGCTTTCCCCCTGGCGTTGCTTGTAGCAGTTCAGCTGACCACTTTTACATGGGCTGCAACCAATGTGACAAAAACCTCAGGCAAAGGTAAAAAGGATTCCCTTTATGTCGAATCTATTTAGTACACGCATACTGTATTCATGAGATTAAGCGTTGCTCCCGAATAAGCCATATGAGACTGTAACTCAAACGCGAGCGGGTGTGCAAAGTTTGACTAAAGCACTCTAGAAACTTATTTTACGGCGAAGATTTTTTTTCTCAGTTTCAAACGCTACAGTTCTTCATTAGACACACATTAAAGGGCGGTAGTTATTTTTAAATTTTTGCAAACATAGAGCAAGCCTGTTCAAGCGGTGGATTCTGTGTGGGTTGTTAATTCGATTCCGATAATAGATCTAAACATAAACCTTCACATATTGATTTTTGATCGACAAATTTTGAACCATTTACTTCTAGACAAAATTAAACTCTGAGTAAAAGTATCTGTTACCTGCTGAAAATAATTTACAGTGGAATAAAGAACTTACGATTTACTTTAATTTTAATTTGACGGAAGTTTTCTCTCAGAGAATTTTAGCAATTACAAGCAAATCATTGCATCTTTAAGATAAGAAGAAAACTGAGATATTTGTTGTAGGCTCGATGGACGAGCAAAGCGTAATGGAAAATTGACTTTTGTTTGGAGTTTTCGTCTTTTTTTTATTAATTTTGTGGGGATGGCAGATGACTTGGCGAAAGTTAGATAAACGTTGACTAAACTGCGGAAGGTTACGCTAGTCTTCAAAGAAGTAAGTCAGTCCTCCAAAGAATTGAAAGAAAAAGAGAGCCTCCTTCCTGATCAAACTCTACGGTAAGTTTTCAATTTTGGTCTTCAAGGCCGATTAAGCGTGTTTCAAAGATTTTTGAAAATTTCTCCTAACCGTAACAATAAAGTTGTGCCTGTGCAAACATCTAAATTTATCACTTTCGACCTCAATTTAATAATGACAATTTTTGAGGTAACAGCAGAGCCAACAGGATTGTGTTCCCCTGGGACTTAAACAAAGCCACCTTGAGGTGACCAATTTTTTCAAAAAACACAAAGCCTACGTCCTGATCACGGCTTTTACAAGGATTTTGGAGATAAGAAAGGGACCACAGAAACTTGCACACTTGCCAAATACAGGGAAATTGGAAAGCTCTCCCGTTCTTAAGCCACCCTTTAATGCCACTCATCTTGGGAACAGTGAGGCTCTTTTGTTGTGGAACATCGTTGAAGTTTTCAGCTGTAAAGAGACAAAACCATCCATTAAATTGATAGAATAAACAATTACGTTAGCAGTTTAGACCTCTTTTCGTTACAGTTGACGCTGGAGTTGGGCATGTTTGCACCATAGATACGCCTTGCAGTAAAGGGCGTCTGAATTTACATCACTTTTTCCACCAAGGTTGACCAACTCTTTACGGGTTTGCTTTGTTTACACAGAGTTTTTATTTTTGCTAATACCGAAACAAAAAAAATTGTTCCGAATTTAAATGTTCTAGGTTCAAGAGATGATCTAATACGGCAGTGTTTCTTCCCATATGGATCCATATGCGCTTAAATACCTTGTCTGCTAAATGTTTCGTTCTCCGTTGGTGTGAAGTCTTACAATTCGTTTTGTGCTTTTTATTGCTTGATTGTTTTCGAAATTTTCTCTTCATTTTTCAGTATTTGCACTGCTGTATAGCCCATCTCTCTGGCTTCAACTGACAATGGGGAAATTTTTCCGTTATTCTCTGTACTGAGAAATATTCAAGGATGGATGGGAGCAGCTCAATGGCTTATTACAAGGATAAGAAACTAAATATAAGTTTCCTTGTGAGATTATCCTCGTTACAGGTGACGTGCAAAAAATTGAAGACTTCCACTTCAACCGTTGAAGAATTTGTTTACCCTGGCTATACATATGCAAAAAGGTACAGTCGAATGCTTTATACAACTTAAATAGAGACAAATCTTTACGGTCCGAAGGGAAACATATTCGTATCTTTCCAACGGAATAGGAAAAAGAAAGACAAACATAAGTGGTATCTTTACCTGTTTGATCTAGCTCTCGCTTCAAATTCAAAGGCTCAACATTTGAATTGGTGCCTTCGAGAAGGTTGACATCGACATGAATCCTATGTTTGATACCATCCTTTGTTATGAAAAGTTTTAAAGAGGGTGAGTGAGACGCTGTCAAAGAGATGGCAATAATTTGTTCCTCCGCAAATCCAAAAGCGCGGAATGCGTCTTTAGCTAGCCGCGCGTAGTGCTCAAATGCCCTTGCAGAGTGGCCTAACCAAAATCTCAACAGCAGTTTTTTTCCTGGTGGAAATGAAACGCTGAACTTCAAATCGTCACCTCGAGCTTCATGAATATCTATGCTGCTTTTAGTTCCGATGATCTCGCTACAGGGGCCTGTAAAAAAAAAAAGCAATGGCTTAAAAAAAAACTTGGGAAAAAAAAAACAAAGGATACTGCTAAAATAATTAATTAAACTTATTTTGTAGTATTGAGTTAATTGCTATGGCAGGAGTCGTATAATTCTACGAAATTAATGGTAAAAATAAACACAAATTAAAACGACCCTCTTCCTCTAAAGAATCGTTTTCTAGAAAAATTCCGGACAAAAAGGGCCGAATAACTTGAATTTTAGCAAGAGCGCAAGGTCCCCTTGCGGATATTAACTTACTCGGATTTTCTTGTGTTGCCTCAATGGCTGTAACGATTTCCTGCCAATTGATGGCCTTGAACTTCTCCTCATCTGTTCTCTCACTGTCAAAGTATCTGCCATTTGACAATTAAAATACCATGAGTTGGAAGAATCCAGTAGCTACAGGAGCTCTAGGCACTGGAGCATAACAATATCTTTAGTAGAAAATGCATTGTAATATGCATCAAAAAGTTCTCAATTCGGACTGGCTGGTAAAAAGTACTGCAGTTCTTAACAAATTTGTAACTACAAACTACAAATGATACATGCTCAAAGCGAATGTGACCTAGCACCGGCCCGATTTGAGCAATAGGGTGATTTAGCAAGAGGACGGGAACGTCAGTTGACAACGGCGCGCGCTGCAAAAAAAAGTTAGAAACTGCGTCGAGAACGTCGCTCCGTTGTGTTTCAAACGTGAAGTTGCAGTGGTTGTAACGTGACATCAACGTTATATATTTTTTTGAATATCCCAGCCTCGGCTCTTTAAAGATCGCCATCACCTTTGAATTTTCGATTTCACAGACCACTTTGAGGCCAACGAAGTTATCTCCTTTGAGAGTTATGCAACAAGCGAGAACAGAGGATTTTTAGTTATAGATACGGCAAGCGAGATGTTAACATGAATCCTTTTGTACGATTAAACTTTTTAAAATTTATTCCATTCCATTTAAATCTCGTTTCTGTTGATTCGTCTATCAAATTTTAGAGCCCATTGAATAATTTTTTCTGCGATTTGTGTCGCTATTGTTTCGTTTCATGCCGCTAAATTTCAGCACGTTTTTCTTCATAATTTTACAAAGTATGATTTGGAAATCGTCGTTCTTTTTTCCCTTGTTGGCCGAATATTTCTTCTCATTCATGACAGTACATATCTTTTGAGCACCACCTTCTTAGAGTTGCAATGCATTTTGAACGAATTTTTGGCGAAACTATTAGGAAACTAGGAAGTCGAAATAGAGTCGTTTCCAGACTATCCGCGTGCTCTCCTGTTCTGAAATGACGATCCCGTCTTCTTGCTGAGTCACTCCAATATTAGGACAAAGTACGCGTCATGCTTGTGTAATAGTACCCGTCATGTGCGCGCACTGCTGCCTCGCTTTTCGCCTAGTTAACTGTCATTTTTCATGAAAACGTTTAATAGACGGGTAGTTCATTTCCAAATGTTGTCATAGCTTCGATTAATTGGTAACAGAACTTTATGCCGTCCAGTTCTGTCTACAATCATACTCGTAATAAGGACTGAAATCGGGCTCCTTCATCGCGGTCAACCGATTTTGTTAATTACTTGGGTGATTACAGACCGAATTGGACTCCAATCAGTCGTATTACATTACTAATCATGATCATAACCATTACAATTTCCTCAAACGTGATTGGTGCATCGGCTGCTTTATTTCTCACTAATCATTCTGTAGAGCTGTGATGGGACAGAGTAATCGGACAATTGGCTGTAATCGGACACTTGTAATCGGATAGCTGAAGAAGCCAATCATACTAAGTCCACTCAGCCAAATCCACTAATCAGAGACTAACCATAGCAACAACCACTTACCCTAAAAAGAATTGAGGAATTTCCAAAATGGAGAGTTTTTTTTTACTTTAGACATTGCCTCTACCAGAGATATTTGACCTAAATGTATTTGTTGTTTTCGGAAATTGTAACGGTTTTGATTAATTGGTAACAGGACTTCTTGTCGTCCAATTCTGTCTGTAATCATACTCGTGATTGCCAAATTGGACTCCCGCCTCGAAGTCGTCCAATTTCGTTAATTACTCGTATTATTACAGACTGAATTGGACTCCACTCGGTCCTATTACCATTATTATCAATAAAGGGCAAAATTACTGAGCGCTGATTGGTTGAGAGAGAGGGCATTTTTTCTTAATCGAGGGCATTTTTAGTAATCAAGAGAGGGCATGATTACCTGTTAATGATTGGCTAATCCGTTGCATAGCAACCGTTCGTTATCTTGAAATTTGTTAAAAATAGACTGCGCGCGTGATTTTCCTTCGTATAAATTTTGCCCTTTATTGATAAACAAGTAATCCCATGAGACCTCGTACTATTAAGGATTAATTGCACTTGAGTTTTCAAAATTTTGGAAAATTTTGAAAACTCTCGTGCAATTAATCCTTAATAGTACTTGGCCTCATGTGATTACATATACTTAGCAGCGAAGCACTTTTCTGAGTCAGAATATACGAACTGAATTAGGTTCAGTTGATGACTTGAATCTACATGAGCAAACTTGTTAGCCTCTTATGCTAGGCCTCTGGGTACTACACTTTCAACTTGTCTTACCTTTTGGTCACATCTTCCAAGTATACAGCGATTTCATTGTGGCCACGTGCCCTCGCGACAAACTCTGGTAAAAGCGGTCTTCTTTTGTACGAATCAAATGCTATTCTTCCAGCGGGTAAGTCAAAGATAACTCGAATAAACCAAACAGCGTTTACTTTGGCTGCTACGTAGATGAACCTTTGTAGGAGCTGAACCGACAATGAAGATTTTTCCCAACCAGAAGGCCCTACAATCGTTAAGAAAATAAAAAAAAAACCACCTTTAATCTATGATCTTTAAGGAAAAGAGACAAATTATCGGAGAGATCATATTGTGCCCATGTTTAGGCTTTTTTTGTTTCATTTTTTTAGGCTCTATTATCATCAATCGCCTCTTTTTCCCTCTAGTTCAAACTATGGTGAAGAATGTTCCCAAAATACTGTTCAACAACAATTGTCTTATCTTAAATAAGGTTTGAAATCTCAGGGTTTTTCTAGCTTTCAACCTTTTGGCTTTTTTACGGGATTGAGAACTTTAGAGTTACAGGGATTAAGAGCTGGGAAATAATTCAGAGAAAAAATGAAATACAAACTGAGAGGATAAAGATAACAAATACCTACCACCATTCGTATGATTTTCTGCGTCGCAAGTACCTCCTTCGGAATGTACATTCAGGCATGGAATGGCAACCTGAATGAATTTCACCATCGTTTTTGGGCAACTCATTGCTTGTTTCAACGCCTCGTCTATCAAATCTATGGACGCAGCTTTTGTCTCCCTCAAACAGTTTCCTCGATTATGCGAGAAGACTGTTACTTTAAAGACACCTTCTCTTGATGAGTCTGCAACATTAACGGATAACAATGCTCAAATTATGGCTAACTATTTTTTTAAATAACATACAAGGTAAGTAATCTATGACGTGAATTTGGAAACCTTATATGGCCCCTTCGGCCACTAAAATTTACAGTTTAGAGAGTACAATGATTGGAAAATAACAGAGCAAACTATTCATTTGTAATGAGGGACGAAGAAACTGTAGCAAGAACCACCAAACTATTTCACTTACCCAACCATTTTACTTGCTGGTAGTTGATGAATGTTCTTGCCTAGTGTTCTTCATCAGCAATGAGCCTTTTGTTGCAAATTTTCATGTCTGATGCAACATATTTATTATCACAAAGTATAAAGATGGTGTGCGGATATTAACTCACCCGGATTTTCTTGTGTTGCCTCAATGGCTGAAACGATTTCCTGCCAATTGATGGCGTTGAACTTCTCCTCATCTGTTCTCTCACTTTCAGAGTATCTGCCATTTGACAATTAAAATACCGTGATTTGGAAGAACCCAGTTGCTACAGGAGCTATAGGCACTGGAGCATAACAATACCTTTGGTAGAAAATGCATTATAATATGCATGAAAAAGTTCTCAGTTCGGACTGGCTGGTAAAAAGTACTGCAGTTCTTAAAAAATTTGTAACTACAAACTACAAATGGTACATGCTCAAAGCGAATGTGACTTAGCACCAGCCTGATTTGAGCAATAGGGTGATTTAGGCGGGAACATCAGATAACGACGGCGCGCGTAGCAAAAAAAAAACAGTAAGAAACTAGGTCGAGAACTTCGCCCCGTTGTGTTTCATATGTGACGTTGCCGTTCTCCCCAACAAGTTCAAGACGTCACTACGCTGGTTTTCCCATCGCGATCAGAACGCCTGGGATTTGCGTAAATTGTGCACTTATAAACAAGATAATGCTTTTTGGAATGATTTCAGAACTTGTTTCCAGGATAACCTGATCCCTTGTTTTGTTTGTTTTATTCGGTATATTTGTGAAAATTTATCGTCACAATTATGCTGGATTGCAGAATGGAAACACAATCGTTAGCAAGCGATCCAAGATTTCAGGGCTCAGTTCACTTTTAATTGAGCAAGGCTTAAAACAACGGAGGGGCTTTTCTTTGATACATTTCTTGAATCCTGTATGAACTTACTAAGAATGGGATGCTGTTAATTTTATCGTGAATTAATTCACGATGAAGTCTTTTAAAAATGAAATATCACGAAGCTTACCTTCTGTATTATTCAATGTTATTTGTTGTCATCGTCGTATTTATCGTGATGAAAAATGTTCGTTGAAGTCAGAGATCAAAAATTTGAGAATAGCTCGGGTTTGCAATTTTTTTGTGTCTCAAATTTTGGATCAGTGCCAGTGAAAACTAAGAAAATAAAGTCATGCTTTCGCAACAAAAGAAAATGATAATCAATCTGATTTCGGCACGGCCTTCTAAATATCAGTATTAAATTAATTCGGTCTTGAATGTCTTTATTCGTTGAAAAAATAATAAAAAATACAATTAGACAAAAACAACTAAAAAAGTAAACAGGAACGAAGTCTTATTCTTAAGTCTAACCGTTTCGTCGGTGACTAGTTTGAGTTCATGTCATTCTTTCATGGTTAAACAGGAACTCATCGTAAACAACTCCATCGTTGGGTCGCTTGGTTTCTACATGGTTTCGCCGTAACTCCTGCTAACTTCGTTCAAAATGCATTGCAACTCTAAGAAGTTGGTGCTCAAAAGAGAGAAGATAATTTCGTTGTTCTTTAAGTGGTCTATGAAACCGAAAATTCAAAGGTGATGGGGAGTGATCTTTGAAGAGCCTAGGTTATGATATTCAAGAACAAATGTAACGTTAACGGCTCGTTGCAACGACCGCTAAGTCACTTCCGAGACACAACGAGGCGATGTTCTCGACCCAGTTTCTTAACAGTAATTTTGCTGCGCGCGCCGTTGTCAACTGACGTTCCCTTCCTCTTGCTAAACCACTCTATTGTAACGAGACGTCAACGCTGTAATTTTTCTTGGGAAAACTTGTTAGCCTCCTATGCTAAGCCTCTAGGTATTACACTTTCAATTTGTCTTACCTTTTGGTCACATCTTCCAAGTATTTGGCGATTTTATTGTGGCCACGTGACCTAGCGAAAAATTCTGGTAAAAGCGGTCTTCTTTTGTACGAATCAAATGCTATTCTTCCAGCAGTTAAGTCAAAGATAATTCGAATAAACCAAACAGCGTTCACTTTGGCCGCTGCGTAGATGAACCTTTGTAGGAGTTGAACCGACAATGAAGATTTTTCCCAACCAGAAGGCCCTACAATCGTTAAGAAAATGAAGAAAAACAGACCTTTCATCTATGATCTTGAAGGAAAAGAGACAAATTATGGGAGAGATCATATTGTGTCCATGTTTAGGCTTTTTTTGTTTCATTTTTTTGGCTCTATTATCATCAATCGCTTCTTTTTCCCTTTAGTTTAAACTATGGTGAAGAATATTCCCGAAGTACTGTTCAACAACAATCTTCTCATCTTAAATAAGATTTGAAATCTCAGGGTTTTTCTAGCTTTCAACCTTTTGGCTTGTTTACGGGATTGAGGACTTTAGAGTTACAGGGATTAAGAGCTGGGAAATAATTCAGAGAAATATGAAATACAAACTGAGAGGATAAAGATAACAAATACCTACCACCATTCGTATGATTTTCTGCGTCGCAAGTACCTCCTTCGGAATGTACATTCAGGCATGGAATGGCAACCTGAATGAATTTCACCATCGTTTTTGGGCAACTCATTGCTTGTTTCAACGCCTCGTCTATCAGATCTATGTAGGTAACTTTTGTCTCCCCCAAACAGTTTCTTCGATTTTGCGAGAAGACTGTTACTTTAAAGGCACCTTCTCTTGATGAGTCTGCAACATTTACGAATTAAAATGTTCCAATCATAATATTACGGACTTTACACAACTACATAAGAATAACACCCGAAAGCGAAAGCTCAAACCACTTATTTACAGGGATTCCAATTATAATCCACAATGTTTCAATAATCGAACCGAGCAAACATTTAAATTTGACAATAAGGCAGATTTTCGACTGTTTCTAGTTTAGAGTGACCAACAACAACAATTTAAGTTAGCAAAATATGTCAGTACAAACACGAGTAGTTCCTTTTCGACAAACACATGGTCGATTTCTCGGATGTCGACGTAAAAATGTAGGCACGCAGTGGGAGCGATTTCAATAACATACAAGGTAAGTATTTTATCTATCAGGTGAATTTGGAAATGTCGCCCTTTCGGCCATAAATTTATAGTTAGGGAGTCCTAAGATTGGAAGTTAGCTTACTACTCATTTGTGAACCTCGTTGAAGATAGAAGAATTAAACCGGTTAAAAAATTCTGAATTTAACATCATGCAGTAGTAAGAGCAATTTCTCGGATACAATTTTGGTAGGAGGCTCAACCTGGGAGAAATCAATCCTTCCATTTTTTTTAGATATCAAACCAAAGCATATTTTCGATCACTTCACGACTTAAAAGTTAACCGCTTTATAGATAGGAACAACTTTTGCGTTTCATATTTAAGGTAAAGGAATGTACATAGTGTCCGTGAGCGAGGTATTTCAATTTTTGACCAATCTACCTTCCTTGGTACATCAAACCACAAATTAAATATCATGATAAAGAAGATATACTTACATGGAAGAGCTCCTCCTAACAAAGTCTTGTCACCCATCTTCACTAAGCTTACTCCCTTTCTTAAATTTTCAAAATCCGCAACTCCGGATTTCAACCCTTCAGGAAGCTTTCCAGTAAATTCAATTTTGAATGGCGCACCATTCTGATGCTAATTAAAAAAAAAAACAAAATGACAATAAACCTTTTTGAAGGCAAAAATAAGTGCTCAAAATCAAAAGTAGCATTGTTCTAAATATAATACGTAGTAATTCACTAATTTATTCATCTGTTTTGTGACGGAACACAAGATGAACAATATCAGCAATCTGTTTCCTCCTTCCTCTCCTCTCTCCTCTTCACTTTAATTCAACTGCTCCTCAGTCAGTCCCATACCTTAGTTAAAACTTGGGTTTGAATTGTAAGTACAACGGTTCAAAAAGCTAACTCTTATGGCTCGCATGGATCTGGTAGATGATAACAGCAAAGTTAGTATAGTACCTTCAAAAAAACGGTGTCTGGATTGATGCATTCCAAATGGAGTTGGTTTTCAGGCAAATCCTCTGTTAATTGTGATATCCACAAGAAGAAAAGATACAAGTCAACAGCAAAGTAAATTGATCAAATGAAGGTATGTCAATCAAAAAGACTAATTAAGTCTTCCAAAATAAATTCTTCCGTCGAGAAACATGAAACCAATTTAAAAAAATCCATTTTTTTCTGATAATGTTGTGAGCAAATACTTTGGAGATCCAGACACTAACGGGACTGAGCATTACAAAAGCGACAGAACCAAAATTAAACAATTTCCGTCGCCGCTCACTCATTCAGCTTTTCTCACCCTGGAAGCACATTCAATTCCTCCTCGCTCGACCCCAAGCGTTATTAAGTTTTATTATTCATTCCTGTCTTTATATCCTTTCCTTTTTCGGTTTTTTAAACTTCACTCTTCCAAAGCATACATTTTTCCCGCTTCGCCCGGAACATCGCCACTTTTGAGATATTTTTTTTATAAAAAAAATCATCTCTATGTTAGCGTGTAGAGTGGTATGTCGCTCGCACCAATCAGATCGCCGCATTGGCTATGTATCTCGCACCAATCAGACTGCCGCATTAAGGTGTGTATTTCGTCCCAATCATATCACAGCATTTAGATATCACGCACCAATCACAGTGTTTGAGTATTGTTTTCTCGTAAATGATGTCATGGAGTCATGGGGCTGTGCACAAAGAATGACATTAACCAGAAATTTTAGGCTCATTTGATAAGTGTTATGATTGTGGCCCTTGCAAGAGACTCGTCGCGTGAGGTCGAGATTCATCAGGATATGAAAGTTTCGCATTTATTTTTATTGTATAATTTTAAAGTTAAAACGTGTTTTTCCGCTCCTTTTCTCACAACGCACACACCAAACAACTTACATTCCATTACGTATGAAAACAACGTCTAAAGTCCAATCAGAACACACCCAGTCCTTGCACTTAATTGATATTAGGGAATTTTTCACGTGCTTGAGTTGTATTTTACCATTCAGATTCCATTTTGCCACATTAGACTTCGCTCCATCACATGCCATTTCCTTGTAAACAAACTGCATTTTATCACGTATTTAACCGCATTATCCGACACCACTAAAAAAATGCACATGAAACTCTATGCTACTGATAGTGAGTTTTCCACGCATTTTCCCGCGTTTTGAATTTTTCTACGAACAAAATTCGCTTTTAGCTACCTTGGAATTAACCCAATCGCATGTTAATTCCTGCATTTTATCACGTATTTTACACACAGAGGGCAAAGTCCAAATAGGCAACAACCAATCAAGGAGCCCGCTTGGAAATATTATCCTTTTCTCTTGCTCAGTGTATCTTCCCTCACACGAGACCGCAATATATATCATTTGTTAAGGCCTGTTGAAGATACAACAGTTTCCGTCTGTTTTCGCAGTGAAATTACGTGGAATTATATTTTTGAGGTGACTAACTGAAAACGAATAATTTGTATCTTCTTTGTGTTAGAGGAACGGCAGTAAGCGTAGTCTCTTTCGCAACCGTTATTCGGTCTCGTCACGCAATGGCTCTCTCTCCAACGGGGACGATACCAAACAAGTTAGGCAATAGAGACAATAGACCAGAAAATACCTGTGTGAGTTTAGATAAATTTTGTTTTTCTCTTTCTCTTGAAGTGACGTAATGCGATATTTTCGCGCCGGAACAATAGACCATTTCTTGATACGTGAGAGTTATGAAAACATTAGGAAACGAAGTGTCCCATTTCGACTTACCAGCTAAAAAATAACTCTTGCATGCTATACATGCCTATGTTTTGTATAGTAATTAGCATATCTGAGGATACTTTTTAGAGCGCCCCATATGCACAATATGTGTGTAAACCTTATGCCCGTAGTCTTAATCTCGGCTCATATCATATCATATCCATCGGATCTCAGCTGCAGACTGTTTAAATTTCACCAGTTCTTAGCTTTCAGTTCAGTGAGCTCAACACAGAAACTTAATATGCGAAAAGCCGTATAGCGGTCTAACCAATAAGTTAACAGGAGTGGTTGGAAGGAGTGAATTTTTGGCCACAAATGATATGTAACATTTCGATTTCTTAGATTCGGAAAATTTTACTCCAACGCAGACCTTCCAAATATGCAAAACATTTCCGTTTACCTGCGTTTTTATGGGCCTTGAATCGTTTTCGTCCAATCAAAATGCAAAGGAAATAGGCTTTTGTCGAGTGATCTTGACCGCAACTTGGTTAGTAACCTATGTCTAAACCAGCTAATAGGTGAAGTACACACCTCCTTTCGCCATAACTCCTCAAAAATATGTTCGCCATTCAATGTTAAGAGAAAGTTGTGCAAGAAATATTTCTAGAAAATTTGAACATTTTGAGGCGAATACGTGGTACCACGAACAAATAGTCTCAATTTTTGACGGAGAACCTCGTCTTTGATCAATTTGTCCTTGCGGCTATAAGTAACAATGCAAAGTGAAAGAAAACTGTAAAGAGAATTAAGAAAGTTCTCAATTGGCGCATATTTGTGAATACATAAATACATCTAAATAAAACGCGCAGTGCGTCAACCAGAAAAAATTTTGTCCATCTATCAGATCTTGGACTTTAATGATTGAGAGCATGCAGATATAAAACAATGACATCATCTTTAGTACTTACCTCCTAAAAGGTCGATGGAGTTTTCTGATACTCCACTAGAGGTGGAGCATCCACATGTCTCATCACCACTTTCCTAAAACAAACATTGATAGGGTTAACCACCCTAATCTTTGGTTTCGTTGCTAAGTCCTATACAAATGATAAATATAACAAAACAAAACAAACCAACAAGTAGTCATAGAAAAGATGAGGAGCTTAATCAATTATTTTTAAACAAATAAAAACGATGGTCTATCTTAGGGTGACTTTGCAGTCACTGTCAAGCTCTTTCTATTCCTTCTGTAAGTCATTTCTAGAAGGTAATTATAACCTCCTAGATTTCTGGTTGTATCCGCCCGCAAGCACCACTGGTATTTAAAATAAAGTAAGTATAAAACTTCTTTGCTAACACAAATCAATAGGCTGCTGTACATTAAAGAAATCACTACCTCATTCATATGGGATGCTTCTTCTGAGAAGTCATCTGTTGACACAACACTGGTCCTCGTGAAAGGACTTGAGGTTCTGACTGCTGGAACTCCGTGTTGACCATGCGCACCACTGATCGGGTTAGCTAAGAAAAAAGGGACCCGTGATTAATATATCTGCATTTCCTCTCTGTATCCTATCAGTTTAAAAAGTTCTCTCCAATTAACTAATACAGCGGTCAGAAACAGCAAAAATAGTCATATAAGTACATACTGAAGGTTCTCCATTGGAACGGATTTCTAAATGTTATGTGATAAATCTTTCCTGGGGTATGATTCATTTAGATTTCTTCCATCCTTGGTTTTCTTTTCCAAGGAAAAAGGTCAAGGAATAGCGTTCTGGGTCCACTAAGGAAAGAGGAACTAAACAGAGAGTGGATCTGGCCACAACGACGATTAAAAATTCACTTTCCTTTAAAAACTTTGCTACACTAGTGGTTTTCGTTCTTTCCTAAATATTTACGTTGGTACATTTTCTAGCCACTTTAACGCAGAGCAAAGATTGTTATTTATTATTTTCTAGGCTTACCTTGACTTTCTTTCAAATTTTCAACAACTTCTTCAACAAATCTTCGCAGCTCATGTTGTTCTTCCTCCACCAAGCCCAAACGCTCCTCCGTCAAACTAACCCGCTCCTCGACAGAATCATAATGATTCAAAAGGGTCTCAACGATAGATAAAAGTGTTCTTGTGGTTTCAGGCGAGACTAGATTTACGTCTCCATTTTGCGAGAAAGTGTTCACTAGGTCAGTCAAATCCTTAGCAATGATCTGCTCCCAGCCTTAAATCGACAGAATTAAAATGTTAGACAAAATAACAAGGTAAAAATGTTTATGAAAAGTATGCATGGAAGGTAAACAAGTTTAGTCTGAGGCCGGAAGGGGCTTGTCTTACTCATCCTGGTGTCACCATTTTTTGCAGGATTGGTAGTTGGGCTTGTGCCCTGTCTTCCCCAGCCATTGAGCAAAGTCTTCATGGCTGGAATGTGGTTGAGTGATAAAAGCATTGGTTTACGGTGGGGGCTCAATTTACGTTGCAAACACCGGCTGGGTTTTTCGCTGGCCAATGAAATGCAGGGGTTTAACGTCAAGGCCTATTCAAGGAGGGGTTGTGAATGGCTCTGTAGCTAAAGATCGAGGGCGAGGAGGGTAAGTTTTTCGGACCCTTCGGTGAACTTGAGTTTTTCTAAGGATGAAAGGAGCTTGCAAGATTGACCGTCAGGCTCGTGCCCTGCCACTGTCCAGCTGGTGGGTGAACGTAATTTTCAATAAACTACGAGCAGTACCTCCTTTCCGGCGAAGTCAGTCGCGCGAGTCAAACAAAACCAGTAAAAAATAACGTCGATGCGCCGAAAAGTAGGGACCGCGCACTACGCCCAAGAGTTTGAATTCTGCATAGCGCTCACAACACAAAAGTATGATTGGCTATAGGCCGGAATTCTGTCAACAAACGGTCATGCGTAGCAACGTCAGTCAATGCTTCAGATGGCTGATGACCTGCTGAAATGTTTATTGCAGTTCCGACAATTTATTCACTGAAATCAGATCAGACTGAGGTGCTACCAAAGACGTTCTCGCAATTTTGCCAACCGGCTTTGGATAGAGCGTTATCTACCAGGTGTTTTGTTTCGCAAAAATTTCCAAAATTTCCACTGCTTAACAGCATCGTGGTGGAAAGAGTCGGTAATCTCAACGAACGTGGCCTTCCGGCCGTTCAATTAACAGAAGAGGACGAAGACTCCATGAATGCTATCTCTGTAGACAAATTACCAGCACGCACGCGGTAAAAGTCGTTTTGTGATGGTTCCTTGACCGCCCTACCCTTCCTAATTATCCTCTTTTTTTTTAGTTTTGTTCTTGAGATACATCCTCACTGAGACATTTTACAGATTTCCAGTTTATTTTACATTTCGAAATTTAAAAAGTTTAATTTTCTGAGATCACAACAACATAAAGATTGACTGGTAATTAAGATAAGGAGTCTCATTGGTCACACCTAACTGAGATTAAAATTTGACGCCTGAATACCGCTCAGCCGTGCAAGGACAAACTCTTGGGCTTTGTCTGTAGTCCCTACTTTTCGAGCGCCTCACTAATGGAGCTCCCGCGGCGCATCAACATCACTTCAGGATCTCCCCTCGCGCTAGCATCAATTGTTTTTCACTCTTGCTTTTTTTTTTTTTTTACTCGCGCGACCAACCTCGCCGAAGAGGAGGGACTGTACGTGGTCTATAATTTCAAGGATAGTACCTACAAATGGCCCACGGACTAGCTTTCTCCACAGTGGGTGGCTAACAGCTGTGTGTTTAAAGCTCAGAAGTGGGGAGGGAAGGTTTTGGACTTATTGGTCTAGAGGGTTTGCTTTTCAGATTAAAGTAGCATCTTGAGAAAAGTCTCTTTGGCCTGTTGTTCTTTAGACTGTCTCCCGTGATTCACAATCAGGCTTAGGGCCTGTCGCAGCTCAGCCGGTGGGTTAAATCACTGTGGGTGGGTGGAAGAGTTGGGGGGGGGGTGGTTAGATTTTTAAATTTCCTGCAATTGCATCTTTTAGTGGGGTCGTTGGCATTGTTGCATTCATTTATGGTTTTACGGAAGCATTCGTTGCTGGTTTTTGACGATGTCGACCTCTATCCACCCGCATCTGAACAGCCACTTTCTCAAAGATGGTGCCAAGCATCACTAACGAGAACATTGAAATTATTTTGCACTCTAGGAAATTAAAAAAATTTTGTTCGACAAGAATGAGGTCAAAGGAGGTAAAAGTCCGATGTCGCTATGTGCTGTTAACAAGGAGCCCGGAAGGGTGAGTTAGTTAGGCTTTTCATCTTGCCCTAGCTGTCAACCGCTTAACCAGACGGAAGTATTGATTTATGCCTAGCGATATTTAAGAACATCAACGCAAGATCCGGTGACAAAACCGGAAAAGTCTTCTGTCATGCATCGGCATGACAGAGAAGTAATTTAAAACGATATACAAAAACCACTAACACTGTTTAAGCGACCGAAAGCAAATTCATGACACTGACCTTTCAATACACGTCTGAGAGTTAAAAGATTCAAACACCAAATACAACCTTAAATGGCACATCATCAAAAGGAAAAACGCCAACAAGGTAAGCCCATCCCGCTGCAACTTATGCTTAACAGAGAAACTCTTCCTCTTATGTCAACTTGCTTAAAAAAGATTTGAACTGGTCAGCAAATGTCACCAACCGTTATTGAATATTTAAATTTGAAACTTTAACGTTAAATTCTGCTCGCGCAGAAAAACACTACAGTCTGACGATAGCTTATATCCATCATCTCACACGTAGAGATCTTTTCTTCCGGTTGCTGAGGATTGCTTTTATTTAACAAATAGAGAAGCCTTGGCTGTGCTCTGTTCTGTTATAAAGCACGCAGGAAGCGGCTAGAGCACGAAAGAAGTATAGGGAGAAACACTCGACTACGTCTCGTGTTTCTCCCTACACTTCTTTCGTGCTCTAGCCGCTTCCTAAGTGCTTTATAACAGAACAGAGCACAGCCAAGGCTTCTCTATTTGTTTTATAATAAAGAATCCATTAAATTACCCAAGCATTACTTTCAATTTTCAAAACAAACTTTATTTCCAAAGCGAACAGCAGTGTCGTCAGCATGCTCTATACTCTCACAAAGCGCGCTAAAATAAGCCAATCAGAATCCCTGTTAGAATGGTTCAAATAATCTGATTGGCTGTACAAGACTAAAGCTGTCAAAAGTGTCAAACCATCAAAGTTAAAAAACCATCAAAGTTCACCTTCTGCGATAGTTTACAAACTAAAATAGTTCGGTAGGTCGAATTCGAATAAGTCTCTAATACAGAATCTTGAAGTGAAATGTTCAGTGAACTTCAGCCGAATTATGGCTCATAAAAACACGCGAGTTTTACTCCAAGGTAGAAAACAAACTGTTCAGGGCGAGTGTTTTTTGAATGAACGACAGCCGAATTCACCGGAACATGAAGATCGCTCGGGATGACAGCGTCGCAAAACTCGGCTGCAATGACAGATGTGACTTTCCACTCAACGCATCGGAAAGGATATCAGAGCAAGCTCTTATTTTTTCACTCGAAGGGCGGCCGATGTAGTTTCTGAGGTTTGCTGTGATGACCGGAGATCGCCATGATGAGCGAGCCGCGATGGACTTCAGCATGATCATATTCGCTCAGACACCGTCATGATTAGAATGAATTTTAACAGTTATGCCAGTTTGGTTATATTTTTCATCATTTCTGTTTTGTTCTGTTTTGTTTTCGAACACTGAACTTTATATACTATATGAGTGTTAGCTGTGTTTGATTTTTATTTCCGTACGTAAGCTTGCAATCTAACTGAGCGTGAATCAATCTTTAAAACCTCGAATGTCTATTTTGTTTTTCCTTCAAGGATTTTCGTATCTGCTCACGTTTTAATAACGTAAATTACGGCGCCTGGTATGTTTACAAACCTTTGTTTGATTCTTCTGTTGCTACTTGTCGGCTCGCTTCAGTTCCTAAATTTCACTTTCAATTATCGGAAAAAAGCTAAAAAGAAGTCCCGGAAAAGCTCGAACATAGTACAGTTTGGCAGATGGCGTGACAGCTTTAGCTCAGCTCTATGCTCTATACTCTCATAGAGCACGCTCTTTCAACCAATGACAGTGCGCGTTATATCCGAACTTTATTATAAAATATAATAATAATAATAACAATAATAATAACAATTTTATTTACGGAGGGTAACACATAACAGTAATTCAACTGATGAACTAGTGGCTCTTTTGATACTAAAGAAACCTTAAATTAAAATAGATAAAACTGTACCGTTTGTTTTCCATAGGTGAAGTTGATCCAAAGCATCCTTCTCTTGGTCAGCAGGTAATACAAGAGCCTCGACCAAAGCTTCGAGCTTCTCAAAGCACTGGTTCATGAAATGTTCTGTCCAGATACTCTCATTGTAGTGAGCCCCAGGATTTCTAACTGTATTCCTCACATCATCGGCCAGTGACTTAATATCTAGGAAAGGGTTTGACGATACAAATACTTGAGTGGGGTAATTGTTATGTCCCAAAAGGCGTAGAGCAGCGCTCATATCCATGGAATTGTCAAATGCCGCAAACTTTGCAAGGTAACCAGGAAGATATAACTTGGCAAGATCTACCAGGCTGTTGACTGAGTAGTCGTAGTTCTTTCTACTTCTTCCCTCATTGTTGTTTATGTTTTGAAATTTCAAGTCTCTAAGGTAAGGATCTGGCCTAGCAGGGGAAGATGGGTGACATATTGAAGATGTCAATGTCTGTAGACTGCATGGTGTTGAAATACTTTGTAAATGATCATTTAAAAAAACATTCAGGTTGCCAATTCCTTTAGGCACGAAATCCCTCAAAAATGGAGCTACAATTTTGTCACTGGCTACCAGAACCACAAGCCATCTCTTATCATTTTCAGAAACACTCATCTTTAGAGCAAATCACCGCTGATGTAGTAAATGCTCCACTAGATCTGAAACAAGAGTAAGGGCATATATAATCAGTGAATGAATCAGCGAGAAAACGTAAGATATCTCCCGTCTTTGATTAACGTTTAGAGAAAATAGTGGGACAGAGGAGAAGAGTCCCTTTATTTCCTATTATTGGGGTAGATTAAATTTCTCATCATAATAGTACAATCTACATCTCTTCTTCAATTTTTATCTTGATCAAAAGCATCATCATTACCTTTGTCTTTTATGAAATTATGTGATTAGCTGTATTATGCATGCGTTTTGATTGGTTCTTCTTTAAAGAACACTTGTGATACATTCCCACCACCTCGTGCACCACTTTTTTGTTCTTACCACATTTTGACATCTGTGATCTATTACTGATTAGACATACGTCAACACAGAATCTATATAAGTCCTCCAAAAAGATTTGCAAACAATAAAGAAATCGCTAGTTACTATGACCTCGTAAAATTACGTGACTGTTTGTCTTATCTACGACTTGACTGCAGCATTTGAGTGCTTTGTGACAAGGGTTATGTGACAAGATTTACCATTCTCCTTGCACCAATGCACCGTCTTTCCTTGTCATAACATAACATATTTAATTTCGCCTCAGTAGCACGTTCAGGTTTCACATGGCTAGCCCTTGTTGGCCAAACATCACCTCGTGGAAAGAGACCTAATTGGATCACCTGATTTTTTTGCACCATGAAGGCCGACAGGTTGTTGACTTTGATTCGGTTTGTGTGAAAAAATCTCAAACTGTTTTTTTTAGTTCAACCCATCGAAATTTTCCACAAAACGTTTTTATTTCTTGGTTTGATGTCGCATGTCGATCTGGCACGTACTTGGGGTTTCTGAACAGAGCACGAAAGAATGTGAAGAAATCAAAAGTGGTTCACGCTGTAACATCAAAATGATCTCCACACTGAATTTATTTTCGTCTCCTTATCTCTTTGTTTGTCAGAATCATTTAGATGTCATATTTTTATCCTGTTTAATCTTTTTTCCGTTTATATTTTTCTCGTCTCGGCGATACTCGATTAACCAACACCCCCTTGACCAGTGTTAACTGCCAGACGATTTTCAGGAGCTTTGAAAACATGTTTCAACCAAGTTCTCGCGGAAGCTCATTGCGTTTCACGATTAGGCCATTTCCGTATTACCTTTGGCCTCATTTTCAAAGCGAGTTCTGTTGTTCATCCTTTCATATGATTAAGAATTTTCACTCACAAGCAAATTAAACTCATTTTAATATCACACGCCTGGGTGAGCACTGGCCTCGTTTAAAGAAGAGGCAAAAAACAATTTGGAAAGCGTGCCGAGTCATTACGCTCTAGTATTTTTCTAAACTAAGTATCGTCCAAAACCCCGTTTGAAACTAAAAATCCTAAAAAAAATTCCGGATTTTTTACCTATTTCTCCCTCATTACAATTTACAAAAAATTGAGTAAGAATATTTATCCCAGCTATTTTATACTTCTTCTTTCTTTGTGTTGGCTATCCCAATGTCCTTTTACTAAGATACTAAAGGACAAATATTCAAAGTCGTCGACACGAAAAAAAAAATCTACAGGTGAGTGCATCAATCAAACAACAAACCCTCGATTTGGATTCTCTTGATTGTTTTCTTTTCTTTTTTCGACGAAAGACTTTGCAGGCATCATTAGCAGAACATGACCTAAAGAGCATGGGAAATTTCCCTTCCCTATCCATTGTTTACACAGAGACGAGGGAGTGAAAATTTCCCTAGTTAAGTTGATTTTAAGAAACATTTTAGAATAAAGAGTAGCGATATAAAAACATGACGTTTCGGCGACGACATTTCACCATTATCAAATGCAAATTATAACAAGATAGTGAACGTTATATATATATATATATATAACGTTCACTATCTTGTTATAATTTGCATTTGATAATGGTGAAATGTCGTCGCCGAAACGTCATGTTTTTATATCGCTACTCTTTATTCTAAAAAGTTGATTTTACTTTGTGAAAAAAAAAAGAGACTAAAAAAAATACCATTTTTCTCCAATATTGTTTCATATTTCCAGCAGAAATTAAATGTTTCAACTTAACTGTTGTTTTGGTTCGATTGGCGCTGGTATGAAATTCTTAAAACCCTCCGGATCAGGGAAGCAACGGAGTTAACAGAATGAATATAAACTTACCTTGATGCTAAAAAATTCCGCAAAGAAAGCACTTTTTTTAAGTGTCAGCTATGTCTCTTGATTATTCTTCTCTATAATGTTGTATGAGGTTGTTTTTGTTAACAGCAAAAAGTGTAGTCACTCGAGCAGACAATTTGTCGAGCTACAGCGAGCTCGATTGCTGAGCCGTTGACAATCCATGTAATTTCCACATGCAGCGCTGGAAAGCTGCTCCTTTTGCTTTCAAAAACTTTCCTCTACACAGACTTAAGCCAAAACTTCGCTATATTTTAAAATATCTCCCCTTTTCGAGCGAGGAAAATGGCTTTAAGTACAGAGACCGAGGGACGTCAAGCAATTTACACTAGAAGTCATCATTACCTAGTATTTTCAAGGAAAGGAAAGCAAAGACTTTCCGCGAATTGAGAAGTCCATGAACTTGAAGATGGGCCTTTAAACCTGAATTTCGTGGCCTTATATCGGTTGAATAAAACGTTTATTCATTTCTGTAATCAGCCGGGTAGTTTCGTTCGCACCTACTCAAGGTTCTCTACTGGTTTTAAATTGAAATATCAATTACCAAACGAACACTATCACGCGACAGCGTGAAGCGAAATGTCAAGCAGAAAAGTTTCTAGATTTTTTAACTACACTGAAATTGAACATAAGTTATAATCGCAATTCGTCCTCGTGATTTGAGGATAATATGGGTTCAATTCGACACGATTTTATCGCCATACAATTAGTGCAAATAGTCGACACAAGCCAAAGCGAAACCGTAAACGAAAACAAGAAACAGAAACAGATCACTTCAATCTAAGGACCAACCTTGCATTCTTTACTAGAATTATTCGCTGCAAATTGTGTACAGCACTACCCCTAGGCTTTTACATCTCTCAGTTGATACTGATGCTTTTCCCTTTCGAAAACATGAGCAGAATTACCTCGAATTCATGAATTAAGCGACGATGCCTTGATGAGTCAGCTCTTTCACTTTCCGAAATGTACTTAAACTTACCACACAATTAATGATCAAATTATCCCTTACAAGATGAAACCTCTGGCTTACTGAAAGTACATAAAAGAAGCATAAAATGGAACGGGCGAAGTGCGGGGTAATTCAATGTCGAAGGCAGGCGTATTGAGACCTACCTTGAAAATCTAGCCAAACCGCGGGGTGTAATCTTCTTCGCAAACGCCTGATTGAGACAAACAAAAGAATCAGTTCGTGGATAAAGATGGTTCCAATTCGATTTCGACGGCCAACATTTCCAGACCAAGTGATTATTGACGCTGTGACCACTGTCGTAGACTTCCTGATATTGTCGTGTTGTTGCTCCTGATTCAAATGGTTTCTTAATCTACCCCCACCAAAAATGGCCATGCATTTGTCATGTTCATGACTACGTCATGTTCTGACCACGTGCTCATTGAAGAAATATCCCTATTTTCAATTCATTATTTTTTTATTTCCGTTGTGAAGGAAGCGCCTTAAAATCTTACTGCCCCGGCCATCGTTGAAGCCAGTCCGACTTTTTTTAAAATATGATTATTTTGCAATAGAGCAAAGATTGATTAACTTCATAAACATCATACGCATCCAAAGACGTGTGTGTATAAAAATATTTAATTGCCTAAATAAATATTTCCTTTAGATGACCCTGTTGTTGACGTCGCCCGACTTCTTCTGTCGCCCTTCCATTATGACCACTCTGTTTATATGAACATTAGTGAACCTGATCCTAGCGTCATAGAGCTGTGATGCCTTATCTTTAAACACAAAAAAGTTGTCGTTTCATATCAAACTCTTTCCCCAGTTTTTCTCGGTTCCAGGTGTACGCAACCACTAACCCCACGTAATGCGCATACTCTACGTTGCGAACAGACCAAAGAGGGAAATAGAAAAAACAAAGCAATTTTGCAATGAATACTCAACATACAGCCCCGTTAGAAAGGCGAATCCACGGAAGAAAGATACAAAACTGTATGATATTGAGATCGATATGATATTAGATCGATACCGAGGGCCCGTTTCCAACTTGCTAAGAAGTGCATTTAATTGCCTTCCACTACGATTACCAGTTTCCTTGACAGCTTTCTGAAGACAGAATATTTTCTTTCTTTTTCTTTAAATAAGACTGTTCTGTAAAGCTTAGCGGTGAGAAAGGTGAGAGAAGAGAAGAGCGGGGTCGAACCAGCCCTGGCCAGGCCCGTTCTGGTCAAAATTGTAGTAGAGCTTGCAGAATAAATCTACGTTGGAGCCAACCCTGTTGTTATTAGTCATTCTCTCAAGGATAGTCAGCAGCCGTAATAGATTCCGGTTACCTTCCCGCAGCCAGCGAGTGCCCCCAAGGAAAGCCTTTACCCAGAAGAGTTTTTAAGAGTTGTCCCCGTCCGTCCGTTCATTTGTGAAGGCAAAAACCTGTTTTCACATTAGTGCAGTATCTCAATTTCAATGCTTAATGGCAATGGTGTTCGCGTCATTGTTTGCGAAGGCGGAGTTTTGCACATATTAGTACATTCGCGGGAGTTTCAAAAATCGGTCAACCGTGTTTCTCGACGTCAAATTCAAGGTGGCTAGAGGTTGCTTCGGAAGAATTCGGTTTCGATTGTACTTCTAGGCCTCGTAAACAGCGAAAATTTTCACAAGCCCTCCCGGAAGCATATGAGTAACTTTTCCATATGCTGACTGTGAAGTTTCGTGAATCGTTCATTGTATTATTTAACCTGAAGATCGCCTTCCATACTGAAGGGCATCTAAAATAGCCATTTTTCAAAGCATATTCGATAATAGAAACCACAGAAAACAAACTTAGAATAAATTTGTTAATCGAACCCTCTTCTAAAAAATCCATATGCTGGTATAAATAGCTAAGGCAACTAGTTTGTGAGTAAAACAGAAAAACGTAGGCGTAAGTTAGCGATTTATAGCCTTATTTTTTCCCTCGCTACCCGGATGTATCGCGGCATTCTGCGCGATGCTGAATTGTAGAAATAAAATAACCGCACAATCTTAGGTCTAAGAGCACTCAGACCCTCATTTTCAGCGCTGCAGGACGCACGCTTTTTCCACCTGCGGGAACATTTGAGACGAGTGAATCTGGAAGATGTTTGCCGGGGACCTAGCACTAATAATGAGGCAGTGCCATACCATTTTATTCAAGGCCTCTCACTTTCCCGCGGGCGAAGAGACTCTCGTGCCGAAGCGATAATACACGGGGCCTTCTGGTTGACTGCGCAATCTTGATAACCCATGATCTGGGTTTTTTCCCACGGTTTTCTGCAAACATTCTGTGCTATCAGCGACTGGATATGTGGGCTCTCACAGTTTTCTTTTCTCTTTATAAAAGAAAAGGAAAATCAGGAAAAGATGTATTCTAAATAAAAAATAATAGAAGAAAACAAGCCTACCAGTAGAAATATTAAAGCTTCCTTCTTATCACACCAAGCACTACACCGCTTTTCTTTCAAGAAAACCGCACCAATACAAAAGACCACAAAACACTAAAAATGCAATTTTTTCTTATCGGTCGCAGAGTCTTGCTCTCGTAACAGCATTAGCGAACCGTAAAAGTGGTAAGAAGTTAGGCCTTCAAAATAGGTGTTACACTATTAAACTTTAACACAAGGGCGTTTCCTGTAAAATGTAAAAACCAAAGTTGAATAGAGAAAGATGTTTTTCGGCTCGTCACGAGCGTAGGACAAAGAAAATACTCGGAGTGCCCATGGGGAATCGAGCGTCAGACCTTCGGATTCCGCGCTCCGAAAGTTGAATAGTCATTGACATCCGCATAATGAGATAAAAAACAATTTCGCATTCCAACTTACTTACCATAGTAATAGGAGAAATGGCCGTGGTGTATAGATGAAAGGAAACTCCATAATAAAGTTGGCAGATTGTGACCTTTAGAAAAGGGAAATAACTGGAATTTTTCCCTTCCCTTTCTTACCCTTTCATTTTTCCCTCGTCACGCTTTCCTTCCTTCCGTCCTTATTTTATTTCCATTTTTTGAGGTTATTTCCTCTTTCGCCACGAAAAGGGATTCTTGATCAAACTGTAGCTGCGGGCAAAGGAAATTTCCTCAACGAGCTCAGCGGAAATAAAATCCCTAGAATCACTCGCGATGACATTCTCCCAGAGGCGAACCGCGTTTCTATGGCATCAAGTGAAGCAAATGAAACTGTAGGGGGTGGGTGTAAGGAAATCTTAATTCTACACATCTATAAGGTTTTTACATATATCATATTTCTCTGTCCAAAAACAGCTCTCAAAATGACTATTCGTATTTCTCATAACTGCATTATGTTTGTTTCTTGTCTGAAAATGTGAGCCTTTGTGCGTATTCACCAACAATGATATCTTCCCCCTCCCCTGTCAAATTTACTGCAAAGCGACACGTCAGCTACGTAACAATAGAGCGAGCAGGCGCAGTTCGGTGGAGATGCTTCTTCAAAGATGGCGGAAAAGTTGGTAGTGCTAACTTTTTTACTACTTTTTGTAAGTTTTCAACCGGTGATTTCCGAAGAAGCTGTAGATCAAGGATGTAAGTACTGAGGAGACTTTTTAATTTAGCAAAAATCTTATAAAAATATTTTTGCCCCGGAGAAAACTTACTTTTACGAGATCAGACACGCGCACGGAAAAAGACTCGAGCACCAGCGAGCAAACCGCAAAAGATTGAAATGAAAACTAAAATGCCTAGTGCTGAGTATTTCAGGAATTGTTTTGTATTCTGGTGTGCGAGATCAGAGTTCTGTTTGGGAAAATTGATAATCGCGCGGAAACACTTGGGTTTTGGTTTGAATTGATACATTCCCGGGAAATTTCCGGAAAAATGATCGATTGTTCGCTGGCGTGTAGGTATTTTCGTTATTATTTATACCTTTCCGTTGAAAATTCATTACAGATTTTACTGCGCTTGGAAATGTCATCAGTTTGCACACATGGAAAATATTCGCAAACATTTCTCAGTGTTTAAATTAATTTTTTTTCAGCGAAACTCGAGTGCTACCCAACTAGAGTGAAGTATTGAATGAAACTCTTTATTTGCAATTTGTGGATTTTTCAGCGATGCTCCTTCGTCGTCAGGCTCATCTGATTAAAATTTTTCCTAAGTTAAAGTCCACCTACCTACCATAGACAGAACTGTGGCAAAAGTAGAGAGATGGATCTTAGCGTGGGGAAAAAATTTTGTTTCAGAAGAGCATTACAATGAAGAAGCATTACTGTGCTAGTTTAAATGGTGAATTTTTTTTTCTGGACTCATACCCACAGTTTATGCACATAGCAAGATTGGACTGGTTTAATTTTGGGCAGAGTAATTTTTTGAATTGTCATCATTATGCTGTGTTCTTATTTTGTTTTTTATTGTTGTTGTTGTGTAGCAATTAACACAGAAGACAATCAAAATTTCAACGATTTGAGTCCGGCCTTTGAGCCGGGCTCCTACGTGGAGAATATTGTAGAGAACTCTCTTTCCACAAGAGGTAAGATCCTAGAGCTGTTAAATTTTTTTTTTATTAAATAGTGGCTGTTTGCATGGAGATATATGGAGGCAATCACTGACAAAGAAGCTGTTCCACCTCCTACCATATGAGTGAATTTGTGTTCAGCTGTGCACCATAAAAAGTTAATTTTTTTCTTTCAGGTCTCACAGAGAAAAGTATTCGTGCGGCTCAATACCATAAGCACACAGAAGAACCAGTAGCTGATGAAGAGAGCAGAGATATTCCTGATGAGCAGGTGTGTTTTATTCCTTTCATCCAGCTTAACCTTTTTACTCCTAAGAGTGATCAAAGAAAAATTTCTCCTGACAGTATCAATACATTTTCAAGCAAAGGGGTTATAAGAAGAGAACAAATATCAACTAAGGGATATTGTTCGATTTAGCACCAAATTCTCAACCAAAACTTATAAGAAATCTACAACAGACAGTGCAGAGATTTTATATTTTGATATTGAGAGCAAAAGGATTAACTTTGTTTGAGTGATTGATATCTCAGGGCTGTGTTCCAGCTGCACCTGATAGCCCCTGGCACTTTTTCCTGCTCTTGGACAACTAAGGAATCATAGTTTTTTCATTAAGAGCATATACTGGGCATGCTGGATTTCATAATTTCAGAGTAATGGGCTCCCTTTGTTTTTTCTTTGAGCACAGCCTTGTATATGTGTAAGAAAAATAGGGCCTTATCTAAAACCCAGTAATTCAGAGCTTGTCTAGGTCACTGTAGCATCAAGCATTAATTAGTAATTTTACTCACCCCATGATGCTAGCTTGTAGCAGGTTAATCCACCCTCCCACCCTCCCCCCCCCTCCCCCCCCTCCCCCCTTCCCCCCTTTCCCCCTTCCCACCATTTTATATGGTTTCTTATTTATAATACTGGTAAGAGTGATGCACTATAAGAGTAAATTGTCTTTCTCTTGGAAAAAAAAGCACAATGACTTGGCCTGTCATGAACTCCAGCCTCTTAAATCAGTGTCTCTCCATTAGTCCAATGTCTCTCCTGCAATCTGTTTGCTGGTAGCATCACATTGTGAGAAGAAGGTTTATCAATTCTGGGAATTATTAGGTCATAGGGTAATAATGGACAGAGGTTATGGATGCTGGTTTGAACACAGACTGATAAGCCGAAGATAGAAGATAAGAAGTACATATATAAAAAAGCCAAACGGCAAGCTTCTGTTTTTTACCACAGGCCCCAACTGAAGCTCCTGAGGAGAGCAAGGGTAGCCCAGGATTTTTTTCACAAATTTATTCAGAACTGACTCATTTTTACAATGACGATGACAATGATGATGGTGATTCTGAGACTCCATCTGATGAAGAGGAGGCCGAGGAGGGCGAATTAGAAGATGGTGAACAAGAAGAAGAAAATGAAAAAACAATCAATAATGGTGATGATGAAACAACATCAGGAGAGAATTCCCAAAATGGTGAATCAGTAGACAATAAAGAAGAACAGAAAGAGGAGGAGCAAATTGATATTGCTAATGATGAAACACCATATGGAGAAGAGGAAGCCATAGATGGCAAATCAGCAGACAGTGAAAAAGAGCAGAAAGGGGAAGAAAAAATAGATAATGCTGATATCGAAGCACCATCAAAGGAGGAGGAGGCCTTAGATGGTGAACCAGGAAAAAGTATAAATGAATCGAAAAATGAAGAAAAAGCATGTAATGCTAATGTTGAAACACTATCTAGGGAGGAGGCCCTAGGTAGTGAATCAGAAAAAAATATAAAAGAAGTAAAAAATGAACAAAAAAATGAGACTGCTGTTGGTGAGGCAGTCGATGAGGAGAATGTTAAGAGTGAGTCTGAATTTAGATCGGAGTCAGACAACTCTGAAGATACCATGGAAAAAACTGTAGAGAAGGAGACTGATTTCAAAGAGAGCAAAGAGGAGATTAAGTCTGAGTCTGAACTAGAGATTGGCCATACTGAGAATGTCATCGCTAAACCCTCAAGTGAGGAGGCCATAGAAGAGGATATTGATAGCAAGAAGGAGAATCAACAGGATTTATTGAACAAACAGTTTGTGTTTGATGAAGATCTATCTTTGGAATCAGCTGATGTAACGTCTGAAAGTGCAAAACCTGAAATTCCTGTGGAAACAAAAGGACTGGAAACTGATAACACTGAGGAAAGTGGCAAGGAACAAGAACATACACAGCAAGAGCCAGAGGATGGAGGACCTGCATTTGAGAAGAATGACGAGAAGAGTGAAGGAATGGAAATAAAAAATGGGTGGTTCAAACTTTCCGATGAGGAGTTGGAGCACTTGCGAGTTAAGAGAAAGGAAGTTAATGAAGAAGACAATACTGACTCTAGGAAGGCAGAGGAACTCATTGAAGAGCAGAAGAGAGAGTCATTGTTGGAAAAGGAAAGGAGAATTGCTGAAGAGCAAGAAAAGAGGAAGGAGGATGAGGAAAAGATCATTAAATCTGAGTCACTAAAAGAATCAGCTGATTCTCCAAAAGAAGAGGAAGATCAAATACAAGAGGAGTTTGCCAGGAAGAGAAGACTTGAGTCTTTGAAAGAGCAATTCAAGCAGGTAGAAGCAAATGAGAAGAAGGAAGATGAGAGGCAAACAAAAAAGGAAGTTAAAGAATCAGCAGATTCTCCAAAGGAAGAGAAAGATCAAAAACAAGAGGAGTTTGCCAGGAAGATAAGACACGCTTCTTTAAAAGAGCAACACAAGCAGGTGGAAGCCAATGAGAAGAAGGATGACAAGAGGAAAATGAGGGAGAAAGCTGAAGAACCAGCAGATTCTCCAAGGGAAGAGAAAGATCAAATACAAGAGGAGTTTGCCAGGAAGATAGGACATGCTTCTTTGAAAGAGCAACACAAGCAGGTGGAAGCCAATGAGAAGAAGGAAGACAAGAGGCAAATGAAGAAGAAATTTGAAAAGGAAAGACAAAACTCTATAAAGAGAGAAAATGGAATCAAAGTAAAAGATAACGGTGCAAAGAAGGAGGTTCCTCACTATGAAAGGGTTCAAAGAAAGCAAAAACCACGGAAAGATGAGGCTGAACCTTCTCAGGAAAATGGAAACCAAAGAAAAAAGCACGATGAGGAAGAAGAGCATAGAAAACGAAAGGGTGCATTTGACAAAAATGTAGCTGAAGAAGCTGCTCTGAAGAAAAAACTGGAACAATTAAGTGAGGAAAGGAAAAAGTATGAGAAACTGGCAGCAGAGTATTCTCGCAGCAAGCAGCAAAGACAAGCCCAACAGCCACGGGGAAAACCTTTGGCTAGTCAAGCCCCAAAACCTAAGTCCAGAACATCTGCAACTGTATCAAGTGGTCAAGGTTGGTGTAAATATTTACAATGTTTGTGTATATCCATTTTAGTAAACATGACTGCAGCAAAATTTAATCCTTAGGACCCTAAGAGTAATTAGTATTTAATTTCTCCTCGCAGTATCTCACCCAAATCACACGCCAAGGTCATGAGAATAAAGGAAATGGTCATCAACTTAAAAAAAAAAACTCTTAAACAAATTTTCCTCGTCAGTGCCATTGGAAATGCAAAGAGAGTAGACATTTACCCCTTTCCTGATTTTTAATACTCAAGAGGGGGGATGGTTGGGCTGGGGAGGGGTAATGTAATGATGTAATGAAATCCAAGGAATCGTGGGCTTCTACTTCTCACAAAAGTTTTGTCCTACAAAATAACTCTGATTTTTTTCCTGCAGGAAAATCAGGAGTGAATACACAGGATAGAAGACCTCAGAGAACTCAGCAAACTCCAAAAGTTCAAAGAACTCAGGTACCCCCTACAAGAGCTACAATCAGAGATGGGGAAATTGGGGCTTCACTGTCCACTGATGCAGCCTATGTTACCTCTAAAAGTGTGACTGCCAGCACTATGGGTGTGTCTGGTACAGAAACAGGTACCACAGGACGTGGGAAGGGTACAGTTGCACCAGGAACATCCACTAGGGCTAATTCTTCCTTGCTTCCTACTGCCTCCCTAGTGGAGGCAGTAGAAGAATCAACTCCAGTTGAGCCTGTCCAGAGATCAGTGACAGATGATGGAGTGCCTGGTCACACTGATACCAAAGTGGAGTCTCATCCCACTGTAGAGAGAACAGGAACAACTTCCAAAGCAACAAACCATGAGAGTGAGCATTCAAGCTCTGTGCATCTGGTTCAACTTGAAGAACAAATCCCTAAAAACGATGTCCATTGTGCTGATGGTGAGAACATTAAGTTATTATTTCTTGTATTTCACAGCCTGGGTGTAATTAGGGGAAAATATTCACTTAATAAAAAAATTCCCTTTTGATCAAACATGTTTGCTTAAATTAATATCACAGTGAATGATTTTGTTTTTAGGCTTTTGTCGTGCAAAACCTGAGGTAATTTCACTGGCCTCTCGTTTCCAACAAGTGGAAAAGAAATCAACTGTTGGTTTGGTGGAACCTCCATTGAAAGACAATGCTTCTCAAGCTAAAGATGCACCCAGTGGATTTGCCAACTTTATGAAAGGTTTCCGCAATTTTCATGAGGTGTCATTGCAGTTCATCCTCCAGTATTGGCCCTCTGTGAAAAATGCAACCAAAAACTTGCTGTCACGTGTGGGCTTAGACCAGGTGAGCACTCAATCAAACACTAAGGTCAGGAGAATAAAGGAAGTGATCACCATTGAAAGAAGATGTTGATTGTTAAACAAGTTCTCTTTGGCAGCACCTTGGGAAATGTATGAAGAACAGTATAGAGAATATGCATACTGATGTTAGGATGTAAAAGGTTAAATTCCCTGATTGTGACCTTTTGGAATTTCCAGGCATTTGAGCAGCTTTGTAAGGATCTGGCAGATGTTCACCCTGCTGTCCTGTTGTCAACAGTTGTGTTTGGTACATTGGGTATCCTGTACTTTTTCTGGTCTATCACTGTAAGTACTCTGGCTATGTACATTAATCCTTACTCTGACTGCAGTTGTTATTCTCCTAAGATTGTGCTCTCGCAGCAAAAGAAATCTTTTCAACTACAATCAACCCTTTACCCCTAAGAGTAACTGGCATCAGACTTCTCCTTACAATAGCACTCATGAATCATACATTCACCCTTTAACTCCCATGAGTGACCAAGACAGAATTTCTCCTTACAATATCAATACAACATCATCCAGATAAGCAATGAGAATAAAGAAAAATATCAATTTGGGGATAATTAGTTGATCCAATACTAAATTCTCTGAACTAACATTGTAAGAATGGTATGGTTGAAAGAAAGGAGAATTACAAATTTGATCTGGGAGTTAAAGGGTTAAGGTGACAAGAATTAGGAAAATGATCAGAAGTGCAAGAAGTTTTTGTTTGCCAAACAACTTTTCCTTCTCCCTAGCACACAAGGAAATATATAGAGAATAGTGTGGAAATTATATGCGTATTGATGTTAGCTAGCAAAAGGGTAAAAAAATCACATGTGTATTCCAGTTTACCTTCTGGCATTGAAAGAATACTTCTTGTGGTGGTTGACACATCCATGATTTCCTGTAAATTAACTGAGGTAATATATTTTTCTTTATTTCCACTGGCAGTTTGGAAGGATGGGAAATGGCGCCCATGGACCCAATCCTCGTGGTAAGTGATTGAAAACTAACTTCTTATAACAATACCACAATATCTATTCAAGGTATCTGTAATGAGAATTCATGGCAAAGTGAGATGTTGAATTAAAATTATTGATGTGGAAGAGAAATCTTGCAGGAAGAGATCATTTTGACCAACAATCCTCATTTCAAAGGATTTATTTTTATCTGTTTTTGTTCACTATATATAATGAATTTTGGATTTTCCCCTGGTGCTGGTTGGTTACATTGACTTGTTATTTCTTGAAACACTCACAGACTCAGTGCAAAGTATTGCAGTAATGAAAATATGTGGGAGGTGTTTCTGCTTAAGAAAATTATTGGTAGTAACAATCCTGATAACTTTTCAGAATGATTTCACTAATTTGATTTCTTTAGATGTGCTGAAAAGTCATGAAGCGAGAGTACGCTTCTTGGAAGAGGAGGTTGAGTCATTGAAGGCAGAAAGACTTAAGATGGAAATGGACCGAAATAATTACCATAAAGAGGTACTATAATATACAAATAAGATCTTTAAGGGGGCTGCCATTTTATGTGATGTGGATTTGTACAACTCCAAGCTGCAACTGCTTTCATTTGGTTACCATGATGAGAAGAATTAAAATGTCACAAGATGATTCCAAAACAAGATGGTCGATGCTAATTTTTTTTTTTACCTTTATTAATGCCTTGTCTCTTTTTAGAAACTCATTGCAGAGGAAGAATCGCGCAACTTGCGTTCAAATACAGAAATCCTTACAAGAGCAGTGGAGAAACTGCAGGTTAGTTATCAGAAAAGAAGTTTTGGACTTGATCTTATTTCCTCTTTAGTCCTTGACAAATTAGATTGATTGGAGCTTGGTGCACTGGACTGGAAATGTAATCATGGGATAGACTGACTTCCTGTCAAGGGGGGAGCACTGCTAGTCGGCTCACGCAACCAGGACAGGAATAAGTTCAATTTCAATGGGCCTTAGTGTTCATAAGCTTAACTAATCTTGCACCACTCTCTTTATCATAGAAATGAAGCTGTTTATTTTTTGCTGAGAGATATGAACTGACAAATTTTTGCTATGATGTAATGTTTATAAGTTTCTTTTTCATGCCGTTTGTTTGTTTATTGTATGTGTTGATTATTGCAGAAAGAAAGGCAGGAGATGCAATTGGAAATCAAAAGCACGCAGGAAAATTTGAAAGGACTTGAAGTTGTTCTCAAGGAGAAAGATCATGAAATTGCCAACCATGAAAATGCGGTGAGAGCTCAGCTCTGTACAAGTATTTAACCCTTCAGCTCTCAAGATCAGACTGCTGATTCTCCCCTCTAGCTGCCATATATTTCCTTGAAAATCATTTACAAGAATTTGGTGTTCGATCAAGATAACTTCCAGTTGATAAGTTTGCGCTTAGCCAATGAAAAGTATGGAAAAATTATATCACATGATAGGAAATAATATTAAATATACTACTGGGGTACCTCTTTTACATTATTTAGTTTTTTATTCAGTTATATAATCAATTAGAATGTTGACATATTATTATTTTTATTTTTACAGATTGCAAACTTGAATTTTAAGATTGGAACACTGGATGATGAAATTGTCAAGGTGATAGATTAAGTGTAAAAGTTCATGGAGAGGCCCTCTTTTAAATGTCATACTGTATTTAACAGTCATCAAGTATTGTAAGGAGTTATGTAAAATGTATTTGTTTGTTTGTTTTTAGTTAAATGATCATTGCGATAGAATGCAGATGGAGAAGGAGGCACACAAAGAACATATTGGAAAACTGAATGAGAAGATCGAACATGCTAACATTGAGAATCAGAAGGTGTGTGGTGGTGATCGTCTTGGTTTATGATCAAATTTCGCTTTTTTTCTTTTTTTTTTCTCTTTTTTGTTTTGGTTTTTTTTTTTTGCAACTCTGAAATTATTAGTCATAAAGGGCTAGGAAATTCTTATGTGTTTTTCTGACTATTTCTTTCATCTTATAAAACAGCTCCAAACTATTCTGGCAGAGATGGAGGAAAAGTAAGTTATAGCGGATTGTGTTTGTTATATTCTTTTGATTACCTTCCTCTGCGTGCAAAAGTTTTTTGTGTGATTCAATTGATATGAAAATGATGTTATTGCAGGAAGCAAGTGCTTCAAACAGGGTGTGATGATCAGTCGCTGCGTCTGTCTGACCTCCAACAGCAATACGAATTTAAATGCAATGAGATTGAGGTGTGTACAGTACCTGTCTTGTATCTGATGATTTGTTCATTTGGTTTGATCACTTGAGATGTAAACAATGTAAACTAAATGGTCTGCTGGAACTTTTTCTTGGCAGGTGTTGAAGGATTGCTTCAAGCAAATCAAATTACAGGATGGTGAGGAAGAACCAGGTAAGGTTTACCTAAATATGTTGTCATCAAAATGTAATTGAAATTTGGAAGTTTTTTTTGATGTTGCATAATAATAATTTAATATGGATTCACTTTTGTGTTTTGGTCGATAATGTTATGTGGGAAGTTGTACTTTTAGTTGTTAAATAAATCATATATGTCTTTATTTTTTTTCTTTTAACAGATGAAGAGGAAATGACTGAAAGGCTACAAAACCTATTGAAAGTTCATGAGGTAAGAAACAGTTGCATTTTCCTTTATTTAACTTATCAGTGCACTACAATACTTGTGATGAAACCAGATGAGTGAACCATAAAACCCAGTAGGAAGAAGTGATAGATTGTCACCTGTTTCAGGAATATCTGAAGACAAACAAACTAAGATTTTATAAATATATGCCATGAGGTTCTTAACCCTTCAAACCCCTGAGAGTGACCAGCATCTAATTTCTCCATTCAATATCACCCCTGAGTCACACATTAAGGTCAGGAGAATATAAGAAATGATCATCATCTTAAGAAGCTCTTGATTGTCAAACAAATTCTCCTTGTCAGCATCTTAGGAATGAATGGAAATCAGTATAGAGAATATGCATACTGATGTCAGGGTGTGTAGGGTTAAAGGCTCATTCAAACAGAGGGAGAGCTTAGGAAAGGCTAAACCTGGAAGTGATTCGGATTTGTTTCGAGCTGAATTTGAATCTTTGGATTTGGGCTATTGCAACCCATTCTTGTTTTCTCTGATTTGCAGGTGACGGAAAAGAATGACAAATTGCAAGAGAAAGTCGAGGAACTGGAGGCAGAAGCTGAAAAGCTAAGAAGGACGAACAAGATGTTTGAAGGTAAGGAATTCAGGATCGTAGCATATTTTTGAGACAGTGTTTGATGATAACATATCTAATGGTTGCCCGTGGTCCACCTCACTCCAAACAAGTCATGTTAACATTTCAAAACTATTCGTAACGAATATCTTAACGTGTGAACCAGAGCCTGTTGTATGATCATAACCTCACCTTTCTCAAGATTCCACGCTGCCGACTTTAGCACCATACACTACCCGAGGTGTGAAAGAAATTTTAGGTTCGATCTAAACCAATCATTTCTTTTCTTGCAGAGGACAATGTTGAGAAGACAGAACGAGCTGAGCTGGCCGAGAGTAAAGCTACTCAGGCCTTGCTAATACAGCGAGAAAAGGAAATTGAACTGGAGGCACTGCAGAAGTATTTCAAATCAAGTGAAGTGGAATTACACCGGTAAGAGATTGTGCTTCACAGCCGTGGATCTTGCTACCAACTTTAAGACTTCAGAATAATACGAGGTGTAGTCATCGAAGCTACGTAGGATTTTCGAAGGTTTTGTTGCATCTGGATGGTGCGAAAAGTTAAAATTTTAATGTCGGACTGTTTCCTTTGTAGAAAAATTACAGCTGAGGAATCAACCCGAATTTCTATCGAGAATCAGCTGCATTCAGAACAAGCCAAGGCTTCCTCTGCTGTGGTAGATGCGGATAAGTACAGGTAAAGTATTAAGTCTTTTTCATACCTGAATTATTGTCGAGGAACTAAGCGTAATCAGCTCTTTCTGTTACACGCGTGTGAATTTAAGCGCGTGAAGTTCTGATTTTAGATTAGACTTGATTGACTTTTGTTCGCGTATCTTTTGCAGTAAGCGTCAGTCTCAAATGTACTTTTTATATTCGCTCTTAGGCAGCTTTATCTAGACATCAAGAAACAGATTGAAGAGATCGACGAGAGCAAGAAAGAGCAGGTTGGTCTATGAAGTACTGAAGACAAATTTGCAACCATGTTTTGTCTCGTCACGAAAGACAATGTACCTTGAGATGGGGGGGGGATGGGTTGGGAGAAAGGAGGGAGGGACGATACCAGGCAATGGCTGCAAAGGACTACGAGAGATTCCTCAGAAACATTCGAATTCTGCCATTCTGATTAAGAAGCCTTTCATTCTTTTAACTCTGTTGTGTTTTCATTCTATTCGTAGTTGTCAAACATCGAGAAGAAAGCTCATCAAAACTGGGTAAGTTTTTGATGATGTGATTATTTATTCCCTTTTAGAATTGCAGGCTTGGTTTTAGGAAGTGTCTTTTAATATCTCCATTACTTTCTATATTTCAGCTTGATTACAGAGCTGCTGTACGAGAAGTCGACGGACTCAAAGACGAGAATGAAATCCTCAGAAGGAAGTAAGCTCATAAAGTTTTTGTTAATTAAATAACATGCCATCGCATCAACCTCTTTTTTGAGGAGTAAAGTTATTAGGTAATTTCCTTTTAGGTAGAGGTGGTTCAGTTATATTTTTCACCATCCCCTCGCTCTGGTCAGATCTGCTATTTTCTGTTACAAGAGTCCATGCCTGAATTGAGCCAGTTTTCGTCAGTTTTAATATGAATTATTTTTTGTTGTTTTTACTTTTTCATAAGGAAGGCTTGTAAATTAAATGTTTTATTTGACTTCTAGACTGTATGACTTAGAGGTCAGAGGAAGCCGTCCAAGTTCTTCAGCGAGCAAAGGTATGTTAGAAGCTGTTGGGGATATCGCTATTCTCCTCCTCCCTTCACACACACTCCCTCTTCCCCCCCCCCCCCCCCCCCCACTCGCACACACTGGAATACCAGTCCATCGCACGGCTACCCTCCTCCCCCCTGGTCAGTTGCCAGGTATGCCTGACAGTTGCTGATAGCCTGACGACTCTGAGCGGTGAGAGGTTTCGTGGAAGTAGAAGTACAACACAGTGACCCAGCTAAAACTCGAACCCAGACCACCAATTCACAGTGTCTCCCCTCAGCGTGAATTCAGCATGATTAACTGTGAGAATATAGTGTTTCGATCGAGTTTCGAAGTAATCCAGGATCACTTTGCATTACTTTGTGGTATTATTGGTCCAGAAAACTCGCGCCACTTTATCAACCAATCAGTTTCACAACTGAAATCAATTACGATTTGTCACTCGCGTTTTCCTGCGCTTCAAGCAGTTTGTGTTTTTACTTATCGTTTTCTTTGGTCCCTTGGGATATTTTCCTTTCCCCTGATTGGCTGCTGTGATCACTTTGACGTTGGTTTGACGTCACTTAATCGAAATGAACTCTAATCTTCCGAAAGAAGTCGACTTAATTGTGAAATACTCAGTGTTGACATTAAGAGGGCGATAGTCATCAAGTTGTTTTATATTCACGTATGGTACTCTCATCTTAAAATTGGAAGTTGAAAATATAATCTTGTAAGATTGATTCTCATGGTGAAACATATTTTTTTGTTATTTTTCAGTTGATGGTCGAGATTCTCCTGCAACAATGAGGTGAATCCATGTTTTCCTTCTTCTAGTTAATTTGCATTTGTACCTAAAGTAGCAACAAATATTTGATAAGTTCATATTTACATTAGAACGCTAAAACTATTGTTTCATTTTATTAAGCTTTCCACTTACATCGGTCGTAGCATGATTCCTTGCTAACGTAAGGTTTTAAATTTTTTCAATCCACAGTCCCATGCCTGGGGTTCCTAGTCATGGTAGCCCAGTTCCATTTGGTGCACCTCCAATGATGGGTAAGTTGGCTTTCTTCGTAACCCACCTTCCCTCCCTTAGAGGAACCATTCACTTATAAATTCTCCCCCGTGCCTTATCGGTAGTTTCCAAACCCTGGTAAGTGAGTTATAAGCAATCATTAAAAATAGTAATCACAGAAAAATAAGCCCTCACTCTTCGCATTTCTTGTCCTCACCCTACTATCAAATAAAATCTCTGCACTCACTAACCCAGTTCCTTGACCATCTCTCTTCTTCACTGCCCAAAATTCTTAAAGAGATTTGCGTTCCCATGCATCAAACTGATCCTTACTATTCCTGTGTTTTTTAGGACCTCTCCCGCCTCCTTCATCCATGTTTCCGGGCCAACGAAGACCGCATCCCGCAGATTTCCTTGGGATGACACCTCCTCGACAACCCTTCCCCCCTCCAGGCCCTGCAACCAAAGGCCATGCCACGCCTCCTCCCACAACAGTTGCTTCCTCTGCTCAGGTATGATATATGTGGCTGGTTGGTTCTTATACCTTATTCGTTAACTTGTTATTCAGTTTCAAATCGAGTACACAACTGTGATAAGAATCCGTCGCAACGCTGTGAATATAAAAACTTCTAGATCAGAGTGAATTAGCTGACGAAAGTCTTGGTTTCATAAAAGATCGAATGGACGGTTCCTCTGATTGGCATAGTTGCTAGAAGATGAGTTACTGATCTGGAATACGTATCCCTCGATCGTCGCGTGCTATTATGACAAGAGCTAATACAACGCGGTTGAATGACGCTGCAGTCTCAAGAAAAGTGTGAATTCGTCGAAGAAACCTTCATTAGTCCAATCTCAAAATTGAGCTAGAAATCTTTTCCCTCTTATTTAGCTCAAGAAATATTTTTTGGTTATGTTTGCAGTCCTCTCAAAAACCTATCGATAGCGTAGATTCCTTTGGCCATGACAACACGGATGGATCATCTCACCCTCCTCTTCCCCTTGGCCCCATGGCTGGGTTTGGCCCTCCTCCTTCAATCCCTCCGATGATGCGAATGCCAAGATTTCCACCTCCTCCCATGATGCATCCTTCGCCAAATGGACCTCGTAAGTACTTTAAATGTAATATTCCTTACTAGAGCAGGTTTGCCGTCCATCCTCCTCTCCCCCCCCCCCCCCCCCCGTGAGCTTTTGAGAGAAATTCCTAGATAGGTCATCAAAGTCTAGCCATGATCTGGTCAGCGGTCTTGCAAGATGACAGTGTCTTTATTTTGTTGTGAATTCCTTTCGTCATGCGCAAGTCTTTGACTGACAAAACTTTTTTGAATGCAATTGTTTCTTATCCTCTGACCTCAAACGGCGGCTTGCTAGGGAATATGGCAGATTCTAGCCTATCGTCATTCAGCTCTATTTTTTTTTTTTTTAAATTCTGGACAAGGATTGGAGGCCATTACTCCTGATAAAGATCCTTTCCGTGTCTTTTATTGGCTGTTTATTATTCGCGCGCAATCTACGATAAGCAACGTCATTAATTCCTAGTCTTTGAGGTCAAGTGAGTTCTGTTTATCATAGTTCAATTAACTACAGTCGTCGAGATACCTTTTACACCTCACCAATGTTACGGTGTGTTTTTCTCTCCCCAGTGCCTCCCCCAATGTTCTTGCCTCGACCTGGTGGACCTATGCCTCCTCCTCCACAAGGCACCAGGCCTCAAGCAAGCTCTACTCCTAGCCGTTCATAATTTCTGACTACCAAAAATTACTCTTTGAATCAAAATTTTTTCTTTTTTACATTAAGTGTTCACATCTGTGGGAAACTAATATTTCAATGAGCACTATAACCAGTCAACTTCTCTGACAGAATGAAAATTGAAAATTGGCTTCAAGAAAATTTCAAAGAGTATGACAGATTATTTATAAAGTAAATTTTAATGTTCTCCAGAGATGTCGGATTCTGAACCCGAAATAAAGTACTCTATCGTTTGAATTGTGCTTTTTTTCCTGTGATTCTTTGGGAGTGTTATTTGGGCTTTAGCGTTTTAGTGTTGAACAAACAAAGGAGTGCAGTCTGGCCCTTTGACCTGCTTAGAGTGACCAGCGTCCAACTTCTCCAAACAATATCACCCTTGAATCAACATTAAGGTCACGAGATAAAAGGAAATGATCACCGACAAAAGAAGCTCTTGATTGGTAAACAAATTCTCCTTATCAGCGCCTTAGGAATGTAACAAGAACAGTGTTGAGAATATGCAAACTGATGTTAGGGTGTAAAGGATGAAATGGATAAGCAGAAGTAACTTGAACGTGCCACGCCTTGAAGTTTTAAGACCAAACTTTAATATTAATGAGGAGTGTGAACGTCTCGTACGCAAACAAAGTCGAATAACATTAACCAACGACCAGTTTCTCATTATCTGGGCTTTGGCATCCAAAATCGGACCCATATAGTGTTCAAAAATCCACACTAGTGTCTAAATTCCAAAATTGGACACCACTGTCCAAATTCCAAAATTGGACACTAGTGTCTAAATTCCAAAATTAAACACTGTTGTCCAAAATCCAAAATCAGACGCTAATCGTGTCGTGTACAAATATATTTTTTTCTCATTGCAGAGTCTCAGTTATTCAGTTTCATATTTTAACACTAATAACAACGTATTTAACATCATAAAAAAATCGTCGTTGCCCTTTGCAGTGTCTGGCGAATTAAGAATTTCAATATTTCATTGAATTGTTTCGTTGCAAGTTTCGTCCTTTTTTGGAGAAGGATTAAAAATTTACAAATGTTATAAAAGCATTCTTAAAAATACTTCATTGTGAGTCACTTGCTTCGAAAATTAAGGTCATCCTTACACTGAACACCATCTCAATGAATTCCCATCTTTTTCCTCGAAGAACTGATGTATTTAATTTTCAACGCTCGGCTTTCAAAAACCCTCGACAAACGCAATTTACACTTTCGAGCCCAGACGCGCAAATACGGATTTTCCTGCATCTTCATCAGAAGTGAGACCCGTGGATCTTTTAACCGGTTTAACAGGTTTAACTGGCTTGGCTGGAACACCTTTGCGTTTAACCGGTTTCAACACACTGTGACTCGTGTAGTCTATATCTTCTGGGTAATCGTCGCTGGAAGGGGGACGAATTCTAGGATTTACTGCTTGAACCGTTGCTGTCGCTGTGGCTGGGGGTGAGGCCAGGCCACCGAGACGACTGAAAACAGACCCCTGAGGTTTTTCCTGAATTAGAGAAAAGATAAAAAGTATTTAATATGCAATGGTTCGAACCAGAGCAACAGTTGACCAAGTAGTCTGATCGTCCAAGTGGAATTCATCCTGAAAAAGACTGCTGTCTGTAGGAGTGACTGACGTTTCCACAACCTTGGCAGAAGTCATTATCAGCGTCAAATGAGGCTTTTTTTTTCTTTGTGAGAATAAATAATAAGTATTGATCTTGAAAAATGATTGGTCAGTTCTACATTGTTATTAGGAATAAGAAATTTAAGCATGGAAAGAATTGAACACGAAACAGTCAAGCCCGAGAGAAGTGAACGCCATTTCGTAATCTTTTCACGCAGCGTTACTTCAAATGACAAAGAATCAAATTGCCTTTAAAATAATTCTCTGTACAGAAGGGAGAAGGAGTACTCGAGTCTTGTCCTCAAATTTTGGTTTTCAAACTATCAGGTAGTACAATATCTTTGTTCCGCGAGGTCTCTGCTCAAGTTAGCGACCATTCGATGAATAAAATTTGATACAATAATCCGAAGCGAGAGAGCCGGTTTGTTGGTAAAAAAGCAAAGTAGCTCTGATACCTTTAACTGAACTGTGATGCTTGTTTTCAGGGGTTTCAGGGCTTTAACTTCAGTCTTCTGCTCCGGTTCCTTGACGGCCACCTCTAAAGGAGGACTTTCTTTACCCAAGCGATCAAATACAGACTGCCTCTTGATGACCTTGGCTTTATTAACTGCAATGGAACGATCGAGGAATTAAATTACATGCTACCGTTGTTCAAAATGCTGCTCACGATAATTCGAAATTAGCTTGCAAACAGGCTCTTATAATTAGTGCTGCAGAACGCGCGTTTCCTTTCCCGTGGGAAGAGGTAAGACATTTCGGAAAGGTCTACCGGAGGTCTGGCAGTGCTAAACTCCACGCATACCTCTCTCCAGCTCGCGTTCATTGGTAGGAACGCGTCTCCAGAAAGACGTCTGTGATGTTCTTTGGCCATTCCCCCCGCCCCCTGCCGATGGTGTTAATTGCCAATGTTCTTATGCCATCTTTCAGACTACCATTGCGAGGGACAAGGGGGGGGGGGGGGTGTCAGTAGGTGTCCCAACAAATGCGTCCGAGAGTGTAGTGCGTTAGTTATCCGATGTGTGCACGAGCTGTTTGTAGCTCAATTGGTAATACATTCCGTGAGGTAATCCGGCGGAATAAGTTGGAGTGCGAATTGTACCGGAGACATGTGATATGTTTTCCTGCTTGCACGCTCGTTCAATATCTTTTGTTAGATCCAAGTGTAACATTTTTTTTGATTATTCGTTCTTGCCTAATTTGTTTTTCCTTTGCGTACGCAAATTAGTTTATACTTCCTTTCGTTCATTTGTTTAGTCTTCTTTTTTGGCGTTAATTTAGGTGTTTATCTCTTTCTGTTAGTTTTCGTGCCCTCGTTAGCGTTTCCGTGCTGTTTCATCTTCATTAGCGCCTTTCTATAGTTTTATTTTCCGCATTTTTTAGCGTATTTGAATATCGTAGTTTGTCAGTACAGTTTGGGAGTTCAGTTTGGTCCGCGCTTAGCGCAGTTCTGTTTAGTTTGTTTCTAGCCTTTTCGCGTCATTCGCAGTCCTCTTTATAGAAGTTTTCTCTGGCCAAAACAATGTAAGTGTATTTCACAGTCCTCGTTTTGCAGTTTTGTTATTTCTTTACTCTAATTTACTTTAGTCGCAACTTGTAACCTTTTTGCTTTTTTTTTCGTTTTAGTTTCAACCCACACTCTTAGTATCAAGCACGTTCGGCTCCAATAAATCTTTTTCTTTTTATTTGGTGTGTGGTGTTATTATTCAAGGCCAGGAGTCTTGCAGGTTTATGGCAGTTTCATCGTTGAAAATTGTTGGTGACATGTCGTTTCGTCATGAGCTTTAGCCGCAAGCAGCTTACAGATCCCGTCGCTCGGCGAGTTGGAACACGCGTACGACAACCAAATCGTTCGCTGGATTTTGAAGCGTCTAACCTGGAAATACTTCGTTTCAAGAAAAATTCAAGGTCTGGTCACCTGTCTACTGTAACCGCCATTTCCAATGAAATTTCTGGCTTGCTTACTGATGATCATAATCTTCAGGAGGTTAAAGGGAAGCTTCCTTACTTGGACAACGCTTTTGAAAGATTCAAAGAGGCCCATCGCGATTACGTCGAAGAAATTCTGGATGAGAACGCCATTATTGAGGAGCAACGCTATCTTGAAGACAAAGAGGGAAAGGTTCGTGTGTTCCGTCAGGAGATCATCGAATGGATAATTAATATTGAATACAAGCTATTAGCAGAGTCGCTTCGGGTGGGTTCGGCAGTGAATCCCGAGGATTCAATTAGTTGTGCTGGCACACCCATTCCTTCAGGTGCTTCCAAGGTTTCAAAACATTCAAGTCGAGCAAGTTCACGTGGTGATCGTGCTTCATCAGTTGCAGCCGCGAGAGCCAAAGAAGCCGCAAGAATTGCCGAGTTAAAAGCTGAAGTTTCTATGCTCGAAAAGCGCCAAACACTCGAAGAGAAAAAGTTTCGTTTACAGCAGGAAGAATTACGCCTTAACCTCGAAGCCGAAATGATCAAGACAACAGCTAAGGAGAGGGTCTACGCAGCAATGACCTTCCCTTCTCTACCGGAGGTGAAGCCTTTAAAATTGGAGACAGAGCTCCAGGATCAGGAACCCCCTCGTACCAGCCCCCGCGCGAAAAGGTCTTTTCCAGGAGAGGTGCACCACCCAGGCCAGGGCGTGTCTATGGATTCTGTTCCTTACGACCAGTTTGATTATCAAGCCTGTACAGTCGGTGAGGATCTGAGAAAGGAAACGATTGGTTTGCAGCGGCAACAGACTGCTCTTCAGTTTCAGCAGAACAGAATGATGGAATTGCTAGCGCATAATCAGAATAGGAACAAACTTCCGCAGCCCCGTGTCCCCGTGTTTGACGGAAACCCTATTGAGTACCGCACTTTCGTTCGCGCTTTTGAAAATTTGGTTGAATCCAGAACATTTAGCAGTACTGATAGACTCTATTACCTCGAGCAGTTCACCGCAGGGGACGTTAAGGAACTTGTTAGATCCTGTCATCATTTACCAGCGGAAGAAGGCTACGATGAGGCTCGTAGGCTTTTGAGAAGGAAGTATGGTGACGATTATCGCATAGCATCCGCTTACGAGATGAAGGCCCTCGACTGGCCGAGCATAAAGGCAGAAGATGGTGTGGCTTTGAATCGTTTCTCAGTCTTTCTCGCAAGTTGCAAGAACGCATTGGCAGGTAGTCAGTACATTTCTAAGTTTGATCAGCCAGGAAACATTCAAAAGTTGGTGCTCAAGATTCCTTACAGCATGAGAGAAAGATGGCGTCGCTTAGCTGATGACATCATGGACAGACAGTTAAGGCCAGTACAGTTTAGTGACTTCGTCGCCTTTGTTGATCGCGAAGCACGAATACTAACCAACCCAGTCTTTGGCAAGATATCCGATACCGTAAGATCGGCGCCTGGTCAGCGGTCCTATGGTGGCAAGACATCCAATCCCAAGAATCTCAGTCTCTTAGCACATGTAGGCGATAGTGAAGGTCATACCAGTGAAACTGTTCCGCAGGGTGTAAAGGAGCCAAGTCAACGCGCCGATGGAGAGCAGAGACCTCAGACTCGCAAGGTTCAGCCAACTGGAATCGATCAGGGTCCCTCACAAGGGAAAAATCGGTGTCTCTATTGTAGCAGAAACCACGCCCTTGAGGATTGTCAATCATTGCGGTGGAAATCCTACCAAGAGAGAATTCAATTCCTGTTGTCCAAAAAGCTGTGCTTTGGATGTTTATCCACCGAACATGTCGCAAAGTTTTGCCCGCAGAGGAAAAATTGCAAGATTGCGAACTGTAAAGGACGGCATCCTACTGTTTTACATACAAGCCCTCGTGAGAGACCAGCTGTCGACGTTGGAGTGGGTACGGAAGACGTAATCAGCACTCAAGTTTGTAGTCACATGGTAAGAACGGGCACCAGTGCCAACAGTGAGACTTCAGGAGAGGGTCGTAGGACAGGCATGGCCGTAATACCAGTTAGAGTAAGAGCGAAAGATAGTGATAAGAGCGTCATCACCTACGCCTTCCTGGATAACGGTAGCAACTCCAGTTTCTGTACTGAATCGCTCATGAAGCAGCTCGGGATTAATGGTCAGCAAGTTAAGATATCCCTGTCTACCCTTGAGAAGAAAAATAGCATCACCAACAGCTTCCTGGTTCGCGACCTTCTTGTATCCGATTTGGACGAGAACGAGTGGATTAGCCTCCCGACCCTTTATACCAGGCCGGAGATTCCTGTGTCCAGCAGCGACATTCCGACTCAGGATGACGTTGATCAGTGGCCCTACTTGCAAGGAGTTTTTCTGCCTCGTCTCGACGCTGAGGTTGGCCTTTTGATTGCTAGCGACGTTCCCAAGGCTCTCGATCCACTTGATATCAAACACAGTCAAGACGGTGGTCCTTATGCTTCAAGAACTCGAATCGGCTGGGCGGTAAATGGTCCCTTAGGCCGTCGTCACCATAGTTCACGGTCATCCACTTTTGTTGCTAAAGTCGATCACCGGCTCCAACAGATGATAGAAGACTTCTACAACCGCGATTTTACCGATCCCACCGCTGATAGCAAGACAGAGATGTCTCAAGACGAACGTAGATTTATGCAAATCGCCGAACAGACGGTGGAGTTGAGAAATGGGCACTATCAAATCTCTTTACCTTTTAAGGATCGCCAAACGCCTGTACCCAGCAACAAGGCTCAGGCCTGGCAGCGCGCCATTTGGTTGAAGAAAAGGCTGGAAAGAGACCCGAAGTTGTATCAAGATTATAAGGCCTTTATGGAAGACATTCTCTCCAAAGGATATGCACGCAAAGTGTCCCCTGATCAGAATAGCCCCGCGAAGGGCACCGCCTGGTACATACCGCACCATGGTGTTTACCACCCTCGCAAGCCAGGAAAGATCCGCGTCGTGTTTGACTGTTCGGCCAAATTCATGGGAAAGTCCCTCAATGACATGCTGTACAAGGGCCCGGACCTAACTAGTTCGCTTGTAGGAGTCCTGTTGAGGTTTCGTGAAGAGAGAGTGGCCGTCATGGCGGACATAGAGTCCATGTTCCACCAAGTGAGAGTTCCCGATCCTGACAGTTCCTTTCTGCGTTTTCTTTGGTGGGAGGATGGCAACATGGCGCGCGAATTACAAGAATTTCAGATGGTCGTTCACTTGTTTGGAGCCATTTCATCACCGGCTTGCGCAAACCTCGCACTCCGCAAGACAGCAGAAGATAATCGTCACAGCTTCCCTCCTGACGTCATTAACACAGTTAAAAGAAACTTTTATGTCGATGATTGCTTGAAGTCCCTCCCTGGCGAGCAGAAAGCCATTGAGCATGTTGGCAGTTTATGCAGTTTACTATCACGTGGTGGTTTCAAGCTAACCAAATGGGTCAGCAATAGTCGTGATGTTCTGCAAGCTATCCCTGAGAAGGAGAGAGCAAAGGACATCAAGGACATGGACATAAGGAAGGAAGAGTTGCCTGTTCAGCGAGCCCTGGGAGTTCAATGGTGTGTAGAATCCGACTCGTTCCGCTTCAGAGTCAACATTAGCTCCCGTCCACCAACGCGTAGGGGTATCTTGTCTCTAGCGAGTGCTATTTTCGACCCGTTGGGATTCCTGGCACCGTTCGTTCTGACCGCGAAGGAAATCCTTCAAGATCTTTGTCGCATTAAGCTAGGATGGGATGACGAGATCCCGACTGAGTACGCTGCACGTTGGGAAAATTGGCTAGCAGATGTTCCAAAGCTCTCGGAGTTTGCTGTGAGTCGCTGTTTAAAGCCAGAGGATTTTGGTCCCGTTAAATCCAGTCAGCTACATCACTTCTCTGATGCCTCAGAAGCAGCTTATGGCTCAGTGACTTACCTTCGACTGCTTAGCCATGAGGACCGAGTTCATTGTTCCTTCCTGTTAGGAAAATCACGCGTTGCTCCTTTGAAAACTATCTCTGTTCCTCGTTTAGAGCTCTCGGCCGCAACCGTTTCTGTGCGACAAGACAAGATGCTCAAGGAAGAGCTGGAGATGCCTCCTAATTGTGAATCCGTGTTTTGGTCAGACAGCATGTCAGTGCTTCGTTATGTGAAGAACGAAAGTACGCGTTTCCACACGTTTGTTGCCAATCGGGTTGCCGTACTACGAGAGGGCTCAAGTCCAGATCAGTGGCGCTATGTGGAAGGTGTAGCGAATCCTGGAGATTGCGCTTCAAGAGCGCTGACTGCCAAAGCATTGTTGAGCTGCCAAAGATGGTTACTGGGGCCGGAGTTTCTTTGGAAGTCAGAAGAAGATTGGCCTAGGAACCCCTTATCCCTTGGATGTCTTCAAGACGGAGACCCGGAAGTGAAGATGGTTTATAAGGTTTGTCACGCTTCTGTTTCCGAGTCGGAGCATCCTTTGGTTGAGTACTTTCAACGCGCGTCTTCCTGGCACCGATTGAAGAAGTCAGTTGCATGGTTTTTACGATACCTTGGAAACTTGAAAAGGTCAAGTAAACGCGGAAAATCGAGAGAGCCGATCCTTTCAACTCCCATCCTTTCTTTACCACCAATTACCGTTACGGAGTTGGCAATTGCGGAGCTAGAAATCCTCAGGAACGTCCAGCAGTTCAATTTTCCGGATGAGCTTGAGCTGTTAAGCAAGTCTGAAAACGGTACGCAAGTCAAGAAAAACAGCAGCCTTCGAAGTCTGGATCCAATCTTAGTGAACGGCGTCTTACGTGTCGGTGGGAGGTTAAGTCTAGCGTCCACTGCATTTGAGGCTAAACATCAGATTATTTTGCCCAAGAAGGATCACGTGACCAACCTTGTAGTAGAATATTACCACCAGATCTCCGGTCACTCTGGAAGAGAGTACGTTATCAGTCTTGCTCGCGAGAAGTTTTGGATCGTAAACGCAAGTTCTGTTGTCAGGAAAGTTCTTTCGAAATGTTTCAGTTGCCGGCGGCGTCAAGGCCCGTTCTGTGAGCAGAAAATGGCTGACCTTCCCGTGGATCGTGTTACCCCAGGTCAGCCACCTTTTACATCTGTCGGCATTGATTGTTTTGGTCCTCTTCAGGTACGCCGTGGGCGAAGTCTTGTGAAAAGATATGGGGTCATTTTCACGTGTCTTTCTATTCGCGCGGTTCACATTGAAGTGGCGCACAGTTTGGAAACTGATTCTTTCCTGATGGCGCTCAGAAGGTTTATAGCAAGACGGGGCCAGGTAAAGGAGATCAGATCCGATAATGGTACCAATTTCACCGGCGGAGAGAGGGAGCTCAGGGAATCCATCAGCGCGTGGAATCACAACAAGATTCACGAAGCTCTACTTCAGAAGGGTTTCAAGTGGAACTTCAACCCCCCCTATGGCTCCCATTATGGAGGTGTTTGGGAGCGCTGCATTCGAACAACGCGCAAGGTCCTTCGAGCTTTGCTTCAAACTCAAACTGTTGACGACGAAGGTTTAGTCACCCTCCTATGCGAAGTGGAAAGCATCATTAATGGTCGTCCAATCACCACAGTTTCAGGTGACCCCAATGATCCGGAGCCCCTTACACCAAACCATTTGCTTCTTTTACGCTCGGAACCTCAGATGCCCCCTGGGTTATTCCAAAAGGAAGACTCCTTCTCTCGGCGCAGATGGAGACAAGTGCAATATCTCGCAGACATCTTCTGGAAGAGATGGTCTAAGGAGTACTTGCCTCTGCTCCAAAGTAGGCAGAAATGGACGACGATTCGCAAGAACCTGGCCGTTGGGGATATTGTTCTAGTGAGCGCCGAAAATTCCCCTCGCAATTCATGGCCCCTTGGTAGAGTGGTAGAAGTCTTCGCCGACAAGAAAGGTTTGGTGCGCCGTACCAGAGTGAAAGTAAAAGGAGCAGTTTTGGAGAGGCCAATTGACAAGCTTTGCTTGCTGATAGAAGCTTGAACTTTCCCTTTGGAGTTATTTTCTGTGCAATTTTCTGAATTCAGGAGAAGAGAACATTAAGAACACTTAGGAAGACACTTAGATCTTTAATTGTTTAATTTAAGTGCCTCGCGTGTGCTCCTCACTTATGGGGCCGGTATGTTAGATCCAAGTGTAACATTTTTTTTGATTATTCGTTCTTGCCTAATTTGTTTTTCCTTTGCGTACGCAAATTAGTTTATACTTCCTTTCGTTCATTTGTTTAGTCTTCTTTTTTGGCGTTAATTTAGGTGTTTATCTCTTTCTGTTAGTTTTCGTGCCCTCGTTAGCGTTTCCGTGCTGTTTCATCTTCATTAGCGCCTTTCTATAGTTTTATTTTCCGCATTTTTTAGCGTATTTGAATATCGTAGTTTGTCAGTACAGTTTGGGAGTTCAGTTTGGTCCGCGCTTAGCGCAGTTCTGTTTAGTTTGTTTCTAGCCTTTTCGCGTCATTCGCAGTCCTCTTTATAGAAGTTTTCTCTGGCCAAAACAATGTAAGTGTATTTCACAGTCCTCGTTTTGCAGTTTTGTTATTTCTTTACTCTAATTTACTTTAGTCGCAACTTGTAACCTTTTTGCTTTTTTTTTCGTTTTAGTTTCAACCCACACTCTTAGTATCAAGCACGTTCGGCTCCAATAAATCTTTTTCTTTTTATTTGGTGTGTGGTGTTATTATTCAAGGCCAGGAGTCTTGCAGGTTTATGGCAGTTTCATCTTTTTTAGGATTAAAATCATTTAAGTTTACCTGCGGCCGAAGCTGCAGCTTGTTTCTGCTTCGAAATAAGCTTCTTACTCCGCTCAGTGGATCCCTGAGGCAGCTTAACCTTTAATGTGTGTTCATCTTCAACTTTGGGTGGATTTACTGTCGCTGTTTTAGGTTTACTTGTGACATGGACTTTGACTCCGCGACCACCGAACCTGGGCCAACAAAACGAGGTCTAAAATCAGCTTTATTTTAAACCAATTACTTGACTTGAACACCACAAGACATCAAATATGAAATGAGGCAGTTGTTCCACTTGTGACGTTATCACTTGTCAACAAACATTTGCCTCCGCCAAGCTCTCAGTGAATGGAGACGAGTGAAAGAACGGGCAGGCGGCAAAAAGCGGTAGAGGATGTCGTTGTAAGGGCGGTAAGGTTTTTCAATTAGATTTTATTAGTTTGCCCACCCTCCGTTTCCTCTCGCTTTCATTCAGAGCTTGGTATAGGCTAGTCAAGAATGGGATCTTCTCCAAAAACTTGAAATCCTTTGAGCTCGGAAAACTTAAATTTCAAATTAAAATTTGGAGGAAAAATTCTCACATTCATATCTTGCTACTCATTGTTAAGAATTTTCAATGACAACTATCCCAGGTTTTTTAGATACTTATGCACTACATGCAGGAAAACAAAACTTTGACAGCAAAAAGTTAAGGTCTGAGGAAAAAGTGAACAAACAAAGTACGATATAACTAACTTTTTTCCAACATCACGGTTTTGCGCCATTAAGTCGGCAATACAAGTATATCAGTTCAAAGTGTTTTTAAACTGTAGTGAGACACAGCATTATGATTGCCCTAAGTTTTTGTTGGTTTTCGGAAATCATGGAAATATGATGCATACCTTTCTGATAAAGTTTTCTGGCCACCAGTTGCCTGAGGTTTCTCCTGTGACATGGCTGCTTCAATTTTGAGATTTTTCTTTGGTGGTGCTGGTGATTGAGACGGTGATGGTTGTGGATCACGTACAGGACTACTGGTGCCACTTTGTGCCTTCTGATTGTTTATCCAATGATCTACCATTCGACTTGCAGCTACATGTACACAACAACAACAAAATGTGCTGTGGTTCAGTTTTATCTTTAGCTCAAAGTTTAACCTCTTTTGTCTCAAACGTTACCTTGTCAAAAACAAGATAACAATTTTATGCAAGGATAAAATCAAAGGAAGAGATTTCCTAGACTTAAAATGCATATGAATCATCCCTCTAAGCCCTCAGAGTGACCAGCATCAAAACATGCAATTTCTCCCTACAATATTGCTACTGAATCAAATGTTAAGGTAATGAGAATAAAGAAATTGATCACCGAGTAAAGAAGCTTATTTGTCCATAAGTTTCCTTGTCAGTACCAAAGGAAATGTAAGGAAACAGTAAGGAGAATATGCATACCAATATTAAGATGCAAAGGGCTAACCCTTCTTTACCAATAACTGATCATTTAATACATTCTCTCTACAATTTCAAAACACTGTCAAGCAGACAGGCAGTGAGAAGTACGAGATTGTTAACATGATTGGGATATTTTATGATACAACTTCAAATTCTCATGACCAGGCAAAAAGGAAAGGTGAGGTAACTAGATGGTTTAATTAGAATTCTGATCAAAGGAGTGAAAGTTATAATTGTTCCATTATGAAAAATTAAGCTTAAAATTTTACATTTGTTGTTTCCAGTGGTTTAATCATCTTAATCCAAGAATGCACTGATTCCTTTAATTTTCTCCTTTCCATTTTAATGTTTTCCTATCTCACCAAAAGCAGTTTTTGCTGTTTCCTTTGGGCTAAAAGCAGGCTATTCAAATGTCAAAAGTTAGCATCCACTACACTTAATTTATATGCTGTTCCTAGCTGTGTCGTACCTGTTGACTTGCGTTTTACACCAATAGGAGTTTGATTTCCAGGAGAAGAAGACTCAGATGAGTCTATGACAGCCAAATCTTTAGCTGACTTCTCTCGCTCAGTCTGCAAATAAACAAATGACTCAGTGCACTTCTTTAATTACATTTGTTTAGAGGCTGAGTGGGGATCAAAAAGAAGGACAGCAAAATACTTTAAATTCATAATTCTGTAAAATTTTGGGTGGTAGTTAATGATGAAAACTGTTTATGAAACCAATACAAACAAAAACAGCCACAAAGACAGCCAAGGAAATAAATAAAGGGCAGTTCCCATTACTGTAAAACCCAAACAGATACAAAAAATATATTTGGAATGAATAGGGGACTGAATGGACACTTTATCCATTCAAGCAAACCATTAAAACTTTACTATAACCTTTAACTCTCAAGATCAGATTGTTAATTCTCCCTTCTAGTTGATACACATTTCCATGTATGTTAGTTACAAGAATTTGGTATTAGATCAAGATGACAACTTCTACCTGATAGGTTTGAGTATTCTCATTACCTATTTGCTGGATAATGTATGGATATTAGAAGGGGAGGTTGCATGTTAATCACCTCTGAGAGTAAAAAGAGTTAAACCATTAAAAATAGAAATTCATACCTGAGCATGAACTTCTTTACCATGTCTCAGAATAGCAATGATATCACCCATCACTGTGATTCCCATGTCTCTTAAAATTTCCTGGAAAACCAAGAAATTATGTGACTGAGTAATGATAACATATTAAAGTATTTGCTGTGCAGGGTAATCCTACATGTATATTTAAACAGTAATGACCAAGAGATAAAATTGACCAAAGAAAACTCAGTTATGTTGATTTTAAAACCGTGGGCAATGTTTTTTTTTTTTTATATTAAACCAACATATTCTAACCTTTGTCAAATCAGACAGCATATCCTCTTGTATTCTGTGATCATAAAATATCACAGCATAGCTATGGAAAAGAATTGTGAAACAGAAAATATCAGCAGAGGTCTATTAACAGATATCACAAGTGTACTGGGATGAAATAGTAATTTTGTTTGCCTTCAACTTTGGCTGGACTGAGTTTACCAATCATAAGACGCAGTCAAGTCATTAACCCTTCCAATCCCAAGATCGTATTAGTAATTCTCATTACTGTCTGTCATACAAATCTTGTAATGTTAGTTTGGAAGATTTGGTATTAGATCAACTAATAATCCCCTAATTGATATTTTCTTTATTCTTGTCACTTGTCTGCTTGAAATTGTTTTGATATTGTATTGATATTGTAAGGAGAAATTCTGTCCTAATCACACATTGGATAGCAGAGTGAGAAAGTGAGGAAAAAGATGCTCACATTTGCTCTTAAAAAAATCCCTTACAAAAAAGATACACAAAAATATTTTTGAGTTGTAAAATAATTCATAAAATGTAAAAATTTGCCATGGCATATTTTTGAAAGACGTAGGAAATGTCAGTTTGTATTTTGCATTGAATTCAATGACAAAATGATTTGTATTCCGCTTTGGGACAATTTATCACAAAAAATTGTGCATAACCTTGAGATAAAGTAAGGGAAATTCAAAACTAGCTTAGAATCATTTGATTGGAGAGTAATTACAGTTTGAAGTTAACATTTGATTGACAGGCCAGTATGAGTGTTTAGATACCATTTTGAGGTTCATTTTCGTTCACACAACCAAAAAAGAGGGCTGACGGCCCTCTGCTTATTTACAAATGTTTTCAACGCAAATTTAACAGTGAACTTTGCCAATGGTTTACAGCTCAATAATATTGTTTACACATCGAGATCGAGACAATAGAAAGCTTATTCCATGTCTACCTGACTCACAACTTGATTACGACCGGATTTCAGTCTAGGAGAATAACCACGACGTAATCAAAAGTCACACCAGGAACTTGTCATTTACAAAGAGAGGTTTCAAAAAAATAACCTAGTCATTTCCTGTCTAACAAAACTGCTGGGAAGTACACTTACTTTTGTGCTGGTCCGCTTGGTATGCCGGCATTCGCAAAAAACTTCGTCCATTTTGAGACTACAATGATGATTAAAATACACGTGATGAGCTAAGAACTAGAATTGGTTATAAAAACTACTCTATCTGTTTCTTTGCTAGTCGCATCGTACCTTGAATACTCATTTCTCGCAGTCGTTTAAAGCGATTGAAGATTCCAAGACTTTGTTGAGAATAAACTATTTTCTGAAAGCTAACTGGGAAATCGCCAGGAATGATGGGAAATAAGTACTCACTATAACGTCATGTACGCTTCATTAAAGTGACTTGGGAAACCACCACTATCCACACTTATCTCAGTGGACGAA